>OZ023210.1:38363769-38379003 GCA_963995525.1 Escarpia spicata
TTAATTAAATTGTTTGTACGTTGAATCCGGAAGCAACTTACATGCTGATGTTAATTAACTATTTAATTATGTATAATAATTAAAGTAAATGCTATATAAGTTAACTATATAAATATACTCTGAACCTTACTAAAACTCGGGTTTCTGACGTCGGTCACACTTTGACCGCGTGTTCAACGCCTGCTTGTTTTCGTCACATCCTCCCCTCCAGCGATCACTGCCCGACGTCCGGTTAGCCTTTCCCTCCTGCGTCCAACAGTACATTTCGTAGAAAACTACCGACGCTTGTATAATTTGATACTTCATTATTGCGCCTTGATTACATCGCAGCTATTGTGAGTTAGGTTAAATTCTCGTTATCTTGTTATGTAGCACGACACAAATCACACTGTATTCAACACGGAAAACGCATCAAAGACACATATTTAAAAACTTTAATTGCAAATTGAGTCATTAAAACGTTACTACATTGTTTTTTTCTGAAGAAATGTATAGCAAATATATCAAATAGATGTTGATCACGTAGATGTTGGTCTTTCTCCGATCGACCATGCTTACCTTATGGACCGTGCCGACGCGACGTGTCACTTTACGTATCGTTACTGAGTGAATTGGGAGCGCGGCTAGTGTGGTGGTTAGCACATCCGCCTGGCATGCCAGCGCTTTGAGTTCAAAACCCGGAGATCACGTTAATGTCGGTGCCGTCTCAATTGGGGACGTAAAATAACCACTGAGGACGACAAGCACGGTGGCTCAGCGCCAGCATAAAAAGGTCGGTTTAGCGATAATGTTCTGAAAAAGGCTGACTAGTTGAATGAGACCTCATAAGGCCATTACATTGTAACCACAATGGTACAGACTAGTCAGTTAATAGAACGTTGCCGAGCGCTGGAAACAACTAGAACTAAAATTCGAGTAATCTTGAAGCATCAAACTATAAATGAGCCAAAGAAGGACTCTGCACCAAACATAATTGTGCTGATTTTTAGTATTGTAGCAGACGCATACTTGTCTCATTTTTATTCTTATCGAATTACATAACACGCACAGCGGTAAATCAACAGTTTTGGTCAGCTTGTCGCCTGTAGCTGCTAATGGCGCCGACCTGGACAAGGGAGGAAATTATACCTGAGTGACCGCTGTCTCTTAAAGGTACACATTCTGATCGATGTTTTTTCGTAACGTCAGGTTATGAAATTATAAACCACAATATTCACTATAGCATTGTGGCCGTCCCAATGTGTTTTACTAATCCACGTTTTATATTGGGTTATGTGTTAACCATTATAAGCCGTATGTTTAGATACACAAACTATGTAAAACGTACCGAAATGTTCGGCGGTTTCGAACAATCACAGAAAATACGCAAAATATTATGATCATTCGATTTATGTGCATCTATTGTACAAACCTTGTACTAACATATTTGTGTAGGAATATCATTCGCGCGTTAACTGCAGAGTTAATCTACCCGCAGACGTCAAGATGGTGTTCGGATGAATAGCTCAGTCTAGGTTCCTGATGATAGAGTGGTTACCGCGCTATTTAAGAACATACCTATAAAACCGGTAGGAATCCTTTTTAAGACGAACGGAAATGAGTTGATTCGACAACTAATCATACCTATGATTGTGAAACTAACACACGGAATTATTTATTTTAAAATGTGCAGTTTTTGTTATCGTTAAAAGTCTAGTTTCTAGAACTGTATGTCCTACTAGATTCAGGCAGTTACCTCACAAGGCAAACTATGCTTTTAGCGATAATGCTGGGAACGCACTGACATGTTTTTAGAGCTTCCAAGTTGAATGAACCCAAAATACGGATATCTCCCTATATCATCAGAACACAATAGGGAGATTTTATCGGTAATTTAAAAGAATGGAACGCTTATCGAAAGCCAACTAAACTGAAACACACACATACCAGCAAAACCTACAACATAAACAAGTTAGATGTATAGTGCAACACATGAAAAATTTGACAAACAAAAGACTGTGATCGCCATGCAATCGTCACTTTATTGCTTCTGCAACACAGTGTTGTAAAGGTGAGTCGCCTTTCCAACCGACTCCAGCAAACCTGGCGACATCTGCAACTGGTAGCATGCAGAGGAAACATTGATTTTGCACGCCAGCAAGGCACTCAGGGACTCATACTCTAGCGAATGCCGAAACTTGGTGTCGATCTTCCCCATCATGCTGAACACCCTTTCCACCGGCGCCTGACCGTAGGGGAGGATGAGGAGCGCCTGGACGAAGCGACCCAGGCACTTCTGGACCACCTCCTCCATGACATTTGGGGCCAGCGTATGATTAATCACCGCGCCGATCTGTACAACTAAATTTCTTGACGATTTCGCTGTGGGTGAACATCGCCTTTACGAGATCGGTGTAATGGTCACTGACAGCAAAAGGCAGGTTGTGTTTGGCGACGAACTCGGAAAATAATGCCTCGGCCTTCGTCATCTTCTCCGGTAGCACCTGACTGAAAGCGCAAGCTTGTCAGTGAGATTTTCTAGATTCTGTCCAAATTCGGGAGATCTCCTGTCAAATCGGGAGACTTGGAAGCTTTTTTTAAAAATTATTTTACGGTAACGAAAATGTACCTAACCGGAGCTGCGCTGCATTAAAAAGATTTGCAATTCAATCTGTACAAGAGTGAACATAATATAGAGCGCCAAAAGCGCTTTCTTGTTCAGTCTCGTGGATAATATATTTTGTGTTGGATATAAAAATGCACCTGGTTGAACATAGTCATTGTATATAGAGGGTGCGTGGACTTTCATACGCGCGTCCTGTGGTTCTGAAGGCAAGACGACGTTAAACGACTACGTACGTCAATACTTTATGTGTTTCATTCCGGCGATCTGCCATTAATGGCGAAATCAATACAAACGCCATCGCACAGATTTTGATACCATTGTGCTACTAACAAAACATCTCTTCAGTTAATAGCTTACTCGTGTTTCTCTTGTGAGATGTTGTGGTCACACATCGGAACGACGTCACGCTACACAACTTAAATAGCAGATTAACTACCTCGCTACACGTCCGACCATATTTACCGTTACATTTTATAGATATAGTGTGTGTGTTCGTGTGTGCTTGCGGACGTGCGTGGGTGCGTGTGTGCGTGTGTGCGTGTGTGCGTCCGTGAGTGCGTGCGTGCGTGTGCGTGCGTGTGCGTGCGTGTGCGTGCGTGTGCGTGTGCGTGTGCGTGCGTGTGCGTGTGCGTGCGTGCGTGTGCGTGCGTGCGTGCGTGTGCGTGCGTGCGTGTGCGTGTGCGTGCGTGTGCGTGCGCGTGCTTGTGCGTGCGCGTGCTTGTGCGTGTGCGTGCGTGTGCGCGCGTGCGTGTGCGTGCGTGTGCGTGCGTGTGCGTGCGTGTGCGTGCGTGTGCGTGCGTGTGCGTGCGTGTGCGTGCGTGCGTGTGCATGTGTGTGTGTGTGCGTGCGTGTGCGTGCGTGCGTGCGTGCGTGCGTGCGTGTGCGTGCGTGTGCGTGCGTGCGTGTGCGTGCGTGTGTGTGTGTGCGTGCATCATATGGCGTTCATGCGTCCGCGCGCGCACGATTGAATAACGCAGCAACATGGCGGATTGTAGTGTTGTTGCATTTATTCATTAGGTGGCACTTCGGGTTGATCTCGATAGGGACTTTCTATTCCTCTTTTTATGACACACATTATTGTACCATAAGGGCTCAGCACACTGTTAGTTTTCCCATTGGCGACCATGTTAACGTTTTGTGTGATTATAAGAAAACGTGACCTACAAAGTTTCTTAAACTTCTCACCTGCTGTTATTATCATCTCATTGACATGCTAGTCGAGTTTAGTCAAAATCTAATATTTCTAGCTCTCGTAAAATGCCTGTATGTGTGACACCCGTCAATATTTACGAATGGATGCAGGCAGTATTCGGCTAAAGGGTCAACTAGCCAACTTGCTGATAAATATCCTTCCGCTTAGTAAAATCAGCTACCAATGCATCATTTTGCTGTCAACAGCTTCTACAATCACACCGGGAAATCTGACTACTCAAATGCACTTACGTCAGAGCAGGTGAATTTTGAAAAAAAATCATTTCTCAAAAATAAATTGCAATTTTCGTCTGTAACCAAGCAGGAAGTCGAACAGTGTCCTGACCCCATAAATGTCAACCTATGATGAGCAGAGCTATTTGTCAGTTGACGCCGCACCGCACAGACTTGACTGTATTGCACCTGCACGCGTCGCAACGGTAGGCAACCGACTGTGCTTCCCTTCACACATACCATATATAACCCACCACCAAAAAAAAGAAAAAAAGAAATTGATTTACTAATTAAGAGTCTGAACGACTTACCAGACGGCAGTTACGATGGTGATTATATTTGCTTTCGGTAAGAGTTTCTGCGGCAGGTCATAGCTCTGTGAATCTTAGCAGCAATTCATAATTACTTAGGACAGAGTAGCAGAGGTCTCCTGTATTAACTCTGAACGTTGTTCGCTGCCAAAGTTGCTTATCGTCTGCTCTGATCAGGTTTTCTTTCATGTGCAGCACCCCGCGATGCATTTTCTTTACGGGTGACTACATGTCAAGCAGATTTTTATTTGTAGACAAGGTCTGCTTTACAGTGGAAGCCAATAATACTTCAAGATCTTGGTCCTTCGGTAGCAGCCATTGCGCCAGAAGGTGTCGAGAGGGATGCGGTGCACTTTCTCCTTCATACTCCGTCTTTGGTTACCTGTTTGGTTTAATTCTTACTAAGAATTTCATCTTTGTTCTCGTTGTACTTTGAAACCAATGTTTCTACACTTTGGTTTGCGTGGTCCACTTTCCGTCTGCCTTCTGGTGTCCACATTAAAGCCGTCTGCCAGTTGCTTCTTTGTCCATTCTCAGGACATGACTAATCTCTCCTGATTCCATCTTACAGTTATTGACTTAGAGTATTATGTTTATCTTCTTTTTGTGTATAATTTCTTGGAATTGGAACAGAAAGTAGGTAATGTCCCAAAGACACACTATTCACAACACATACACGACACGGTCGATTTGAACATATGCAAAACAACGAACTCTAAGTTTAAAGCCAACATGAATCCGTGTACCTGAGCAATACCGTCAGCAAAACAGGATCACAGCAAATTACATAAAAGCAAGGTTCAACAATATCAGAGTTGCTTTCCTCACTTTGAGAAAAATATGAAAGCTAAAGCTGATAAAGATAAATATTAAGCTGATGTTTTTTAAGTCAGATGTTAAAGGGACGTAGTCTGTTCGTCTACCCGGAATTAACGGGTGTAGTAATTTCTAACGAAGTCTACTGTGTTGACCGCGCATCCAGACTAGGCCGTATTGCCAATAAAGCTCGTTTTGAAACTGGATGGTTTGTTTACTATTTGAACATGCTCCGTGGTTGTGCCTGAAATTGCGACCGTTGTTACAGGCTTACTAAACACAATTTTGCTGGCAGTATACCTTCAACATAGTTAGTGTAGTCTTAAGAACATTATATTTACTAATACATGAAAAACTAGGAACATACTGCTTCCTTTTAAGTCAAGTTGACTTACTTCTCGGAAAAATCGCGAAAATGCAGCATAAGTTAATATGTATTTTATAAAGAAATGTTTCCGCAGAACTTTGAATTTGAGCTTGGTTGACAATGCTAGCAACATCACTTCACGGGAAAGAGTCAAACAGCTGCCAGCGGAAAATGAACTAAAGACAAGAAAATGTAAGTGACTATGTCAGGCGCTCTCTCCCAACCACCGGCATCACCAGACAATGCCTCACGTGGAAGCCTCGGGGAAGGGGAGAACAAGAGAAAGAAGCAGAAACACCTGGAGGGGAGGCCCGGGAAGAGAGGAGGAAGACGGGTTACATCTGGAAGAAGTTGGAGAAGATGCCAACAAACTGTTAGAAGTGGGGGACCTTGGTTACTGACCCATGAGCACACGCGATCGAGTAACTTGGGAGAGTTTAATATGGGAATAAGTGCACAAAACTATATTAACCACGTGGATGGTGGCGGGTTTCGTCGTCAACACATATCGCGAGAAAAGTATATTGCTACAGCGACTGAAATAAAATAATGTTAATGCAAACTGATGCTAATAGCAATTTTAGATCGATTTAAAAAATCGGAAGTCCTGTACAAAGTATTGCATGGTGTTGAACCGATACTAAATGCGGACTTATAAGACCATCTCTTATGGGTTATGCTGTAGTAAATAATGCACAACCACTTTTGTTATAGTAGATTTTGGACGAATCCAATCAAAACATGTATCTGTTTGCCCTAAGGTTTTCGAAACAAAATAAATATGTGATCCTATAAGCTGTCGTTGTGGATACTGATTATGTCCCGTAGTTCGCAATATCACTCAGTTCAAACCAGCTATTACGAGAACTGTCACGCCACCTAGTGAGTATGATATTGTTGATATATTTTTGCTTTTCGTGCTTGAAACGTAACATTCAGCAGCTAACTTAACCCAAGACCGCTGCGGTTTGGTGCGTATGGTATGCATACATATGGGGACAGTTTTACCACGATTATTAAGCGTACGCCGTACGTAGTTTGTAAATAATCTATATAAGCAAATAGGTTGAATACGTGCATTGCTTTAAGTTGTGCGTTCGCGTATAAAACTCGAGGAAACAGACATGTTACAGTAACAGCACGAACATTTCGTGAAAGCCTGCATGATCTGGAGCCAGTGATGCTGACAGAACTACCCCAACAGAAGCTGCACGGTTGCAAACTAATTGGGTTCGGAGGATTGCAAGAACAAAGAGGGCAGATAGAAGGAGAATGATTGACCCGAGGGAAGTGATCGGGATGCAGTGCAGCCTAGTGGGAAAGTTAGCATGAAGCCGGATGACGTGAGCAGGCCAATTGATAAGAATGGATACGGACAGACACCGAACAGAGCAGTGGCGGATAAACATCAAGGTCGCAGGAAAGGAAGTCCACAGCTGAGATGGCTGGACGGAAGTAGGTGAATGGTAGATAGAAAGAACACTGCAACAGTGTAGAGACAAGACGGTATATCTAGGTACAAGGGAAGAATGACGAAGAGCAGGATACGGACGTTCAGTCATATAACAACATACTACGCGGATTTAGTACAAGCCGCCGTTCATTTTCCCGAACTACCTCCGTCGCAAGTTTGTTTATGCGTTCGACTGCTTATGTTGTACGAGTTCCCGAATCCGAATCCCAGTGAACCGACATTTTTTTCTTACGGCGGATTTGGCATCAAATTAAAACATACTTTCTTTATTAGCATTACGTGCACACGCACGTACATACATATTTAGCTGGTATAGCCCCGATCAATCACGTCGCGGAAAACTCCAAAGATTCGTAAGTACATGGTTTTTGTTTTAGTTTATGCCAGCTTGACCTTGTAATCCATATGAAAAATACATGCATGATCTGCAACCCAACACTGTCTATGATTATATGTATATTGGAAATATATGTCTTTCGAATGACATACTGACCAATCGATCGTTTCCTTTTGCAATTTGTATATTACATAAAATGCAACGAACGCTCGCAATCAAGAACATATCAGGACTTTGTCAAACCGTTTTATATGTACAATGTTCCTTTTATCCCTGGACACATTTGTCGTACAATAAAACGGTCACACGCACAGGTGGTGGTTTCACGTCGTATGTTAAAACGTAGTTTAACTCCACGAACAGTTGTGGGATCTCTTTATTTCTCTCCACAGATTTCATCCACACGAAATAGTTCCCATGTTTCCAATTCCTTTCAACAAGCCCCGATGACATACGGGTGTTTCAAACTAACACACTTTATGGTAGTAAAGTACATAATAATTGCGATGGCTGGCAACAATTTGTCCTTGGATCCAATCTGTAGAAAAGCCTCGATAGAAAAAAACGACTCCTCGGGAAACTAATTAGATCCAATCTAGACTGATATATGGCAATTTTACTGACCGTACTGCGTATTAAGCTCTAATTGGACAGTGACTATAAAGGGATGTCTCGATTCCCAACGACTTGACTTATCTGCGACACCCCGGAGACTTTGTGCCGCCATAGGTTATTAAATGAAGGTGTGTGCGACGGATCTGAATCGGCACCTGAGACGTGTTGCCTGATTCGACGAAAGAGCTCCAAGTTGCTGGTTATTACCTTCGAAGAACCAATTAGAGCTACTTTGACGAGTTCTCAAGGCGCGCTGTGACGACGATTCTTTGTGACGGAGTCGAGTCGCGTGCCGCAGATCAGTAACTCGAGTAACGCACGAACGATTAGCGACAAGTCCTAATTGCTGTGTTGATTAGCAGCAACGTTGGCGTTCGACTAACAGGTACTTGGCTCCAAGGCCAACGGGAAACATGTAAAAAGTCATGTGCCAGAACTGTATCCTAACATGATCCCACAGGGCAATTTTTTGTGTGGGATATTGTCCATTTTTATGACATTGTGGGATTTGTCCCGTGGAATGTTTTTTCGTAGGGATTTGGCTATGTGGATTTTGTCGCAGATTCGCCGAAACATTCGATTGCAACGATCCAATTGACAAGGGGCGTACATTAGATAGTTTCAGCAACGCCTTTTATTCTATGTGTCGTAGGTTAACTTGCATGTTCTTCATAAACGCGAATAGTTACAATTTGTTCTCTCGTTCTCTTCCTCTCCCTCTCCCTGCCCTTCTCTCTATCTCACTCTCCCTCCCGGTCACCCCACCCCCTCTCTCTCTCCATCAGATACATAGATTGACACCACACGTACGTATGACATAACGATGGCGGATCACTATCACATTTCCGGGTTCGTGTCATAAGAATGAAAGCAATAACGGCGGCGGATCACTATTTGACTTCCGGGTTCGTGTCATAAGAATGAAAGCACTAAGGAATGCGGACCACTGTTCTACTTCCGGGTTCGTGTCATAAGAATGAAAGCACCAAGGAATGCGGACCACTGTTCTACTTCCAGGTTCGTGTCATAAGAATGAAAGCACTAAGGAATGCGGATCACTGTTCTACTTCCGGGTTCGTGTCATAAGAATGAAAGCAATAACGGCGGCGAATCACTGTTCTACTTCCAGTTTCGTGTCATAAGAATGGAGCATTAAGGCAGATCACGGTTTCACTTTCGGATTTGTTTCACGTTACGAAAACAATTTTTGTTTGAATTTATGCTAGTCATATTTGACTATTACGATACTTTTTTTGAATTTATGCTAGTCATATTTGACTATTACGATACTTACTTTTTGTTCAACTTTAAATTAATTTCTAGTGGATGACATTTGCACGTGTCAGTTACTGTAGATCCTTTGAGCACAAAATGTTGTTTTGGACGACATTTGGTAGAAGGCCTCATGCATATAAAATTTCTGGAGAAACAAATTACGTAATTTGAACAATTTTCTTCAGACGGATGTCCAGTTTATTCTCGCGACACAAATTGTTGAACAGCGTGAAGACATGACACATTACGGGCAATGGAAACATAAATAGTGATCCGCCACGTGACGTTCAACAACGTTCTCGTCAGATCCAGTTGGCGACCAACACAATTGATTCGACACGCTGGTTAATTGAACACCTGGTTCTGTTTGTGTGTGTGTGCGCGCGCGCGCGCGCGTGTGTGCGTGTGTGCATGCACATGCAAAATATGTCATCATTACTTCATCGTGATGTTATGTAAATGTCATTAATACAATTCGTTGAGCTTAAAATTAGCAAATTCAGATGAGAGCACCACCAACAACACACATTGCAATGAATATATTTGGAAATACAAAATCTTATTTCCTGGTTGGGAATGCATCTTGTGGCCTACTCAAACATATGTACTATTGTTTATTTGACACAATATTTTTATTATCTCTCAAATGTGACATTATCCGCTTCCTCGTAATCCAGAACGTTTGCTGACACTGCTTTACTTCTGCAGCCAAGATGTCCTGTTTTGCGGACTTGTGCATCGTACGGAAATATCCACTGACGAGGTGTTAATGAAAGTAGCGAAGCAGACGGTGAAGAATCGCTTGCTTAGCTCATCACGAGTGCACCGCGGTCGAGTAGATAATTGTTCGTGTTACTTTTTGATTTCCGCCAGTTTTCTCCGCCGCAGCGGACGAGGAATGTAAACGGCTGTACGATTGAGTAATTGAAACCACGTGGTCAAAATGTGTGACACTCGCCAACGGATTCTCAGGAATGCAACAGGGAGTTTGACTAAGACAAGGAAGTTGTTAATTATCTTTATCGGAATACGACGTTAGTGCCTAGTTTATCTGCACCACGTAGTTGGAGTCAACGTTACTTATATTTATTGCAAGAGAAATATTGAAAAACTCTCCCATGCTCACAACCACCTTAGAATGGAGTAAAGAAATGGTTTAAAACAAAGTAAGCATTTCTTCTAACTTGGAGGAAGACTTTTAAAAAACGAAAATATTTTATAAATTATTTCTCAATACTAAAGTCTCTGCAATTCATTTTGTTTGCGTCTCTGATTTTGTGACATTTATTTACTTCGCACATCTACTGTTTATCTACGCAAGTAATTCGCGTTAACAAATGGGTAATTTTTGTCAGAAACAGAGCCATCAAATGAAATTATGATCTCCAGGTTCTTAAAATAAACATGTCAATATTTTGATGCTTATCTTTCACGCAACCGTGAGACTATTTGTAAGGTAGTCTTAGGATTATTTTATGGGACATAATGGCAACTCTGGGAAGAGTAGACTTTAAATAGTCGCTGAGTAGTTCAGTGCTTTGTCTGTATAATTGTGTTGGTAAACAAATGTGTGAACACCTTAATTATAATATAAGTTACAGTTGTTTAATCTTTAGAAAAAATAATTATTACGTTTACCTGAAACTAAGCAATATAAATAAAACAATACAATTGCAACTGGCGATGAAAAGGCGATCTGTATAATTAAACACACACAAATAAACTAAACATACAGGTCTACGTAGAAATAGACGTCGTCAGTGATGGGGCACCCGATGAACTGTAGTAATATAGGTTTACACGTTAAAGCAGAAGGTCAGGCGGTACGGAGGTTTGTTGATGAAGTTGCGTACACGATCCAAACCATCCTTTCACCACGATGACATTAACGATCAATCCGTGAATTATTCATTTATCTGATACGATTGGTACACTCCTAGTGCCGATGGAAGACTCTTCAATTGCCCGTCTTTGATTACAATGGAAGTCGTTGAGACTGGCTGGCCTGATAGGATTCTGTCGCTACTTCCTTTTGGATGTCTTAACGACGGCGATGTGGAAACTCATGAGCGTCACTTGTCGGCGAGCGCTAAGTCGGGATGCGTGAATTAACTACAAATAAACGCACAGTCACGCCATTTGGCGAAATAAACTCACTCGTTGGAGATTTGAGGTGCCCGGTAATACTGTAATACTGGCGCAATGCGGTAATTCTCGTCATCAGTGGGTGAATTATCGGCCCGTAACGAATGCGCTGTCCTGCCCTGCTAAGACCCGTCGAGTTGCATAAGCCAACATGCTACTTTTATGTCTAGAAGGCCACCATTAATATAAAGGACGACGGGCGAGCGGGTGGGCATGCGGATGGGCATGCGGATGGACAGACAGACAAATAATATGAGAAATGAGTAAATGTGTGAGTGAGTGAGTGAGTGAGTGGGTGAGTGAGTGAGTGAGTGAGTGAGTGAGTGAGTGAGTGAGTGAGTGAGTGAGTGAGTGAGTGAGTGAGTGAGTGAGTGAGTGAGTGAGTGAGTGAGTGAGTGAGTGAGTGAGTGAGTGAGTGAGTGAGTGAGTGAGTGAGTGAGTGAGTGAGTGAGTGAGTGAATTGTTGACTTAGTGTGATTCACCTACAAGACGTGGATGGGAAACGTTGTTTATTGGCAAGAATTCATCATACTCGGACGAATGCTGCTGTTGTTGTTGTAGCTGCTGTTGCTGTTGTTGGTGTTGCTGCTGCTCCTGGTGTTGTTGCTGCTTTTGCTGCTGCTGTGGTAGTTGCGGCAATACGCAACACATTAGTTCAGTTCACACCTAATGGCTATTGTGTCTGGTTGCGAATTCAAATTCGTTATTATTCGGGGAAATAGGTAGCCAGGTGCGCCTGTTCAGTTTGGCATGGACACCTAATTAATATTCTCCCCCGACAAATACTCTGTGAGAAAGACAGAGATTCAATTGTGTATGTTATTGTGAATGTTATACATAGCATTACATACACGCATTTTTGTATTTTTTTTCACGAAAACGGGCGTTTAACTCACCTGCCACATCTGTATGCTTCCAAGTACCAAGCAACGGCAACAATTGCATTCGAGAGTACTTGACACAGCAACATAACTCGCACACAACATATATAATACGTCACAACTGCGCATTGTGGCGTTGTCGATTCACAACATTCGTCGCTTGTAGTTACGTGCAATTGTTCACAGCTCTGTTCATATTCACAGTTACGTAGTCTTCGTCGTGCGGTACCAATGCTTTGTGCGAGTCTGTTGTTGCTTTCACGAAGCGAATCCAAACACAGACCTACCGATCACTTCCTTCTACAAGTACAAGACTACTCAATTAGTTGAACAGAGTTGGGATGGGGTGTCATTTTATCTGACCTCGACAGGGATGCATACACGTAACGACCCGACTCGACCCAACCCAACTGTCCTACCGTCGTTCTAAACATGGCTGTAATGGATGGAACGATGGTCGCATGCACCCAAAGTCCATCAGTTTGCACCTATAAGGTTGAGTGAATACAGCTTCCAACAATGCCTTACTCGACAGGAATTAGGCCCCGTTTTCAATCATTGCCAACAAAAGTAAAATCTTTTTTCGACTTGTATTACCTAAGCATTGGGAGTGGCCGCTCGGAGCCTTATCTTACCTCTGCCACTTCCATGTCTCTCCTTACCAAGACGCTCTGTCCATTGCGTCCTCCTCCACAACCTCTGCCACCTCCACGTCTCTCCTCACATCGATGCCCTGTCCATTGCGTCCCCCTCCACAACCCCTGCCACCTCCACGTCTCTCCTCACCACAACCCCCATTCGTATAATTTAGATCCACCGTCCTCTGCATCGTTTACGCTTCACCTGCAGCCTCCGCGCCTTTTTGGTGAACACCTATATATAATCCACCTAAATAAATATCCCTTGAAATCTGCATATGTTTTATCAGCCTTACACTAATGAAAAAATATTTGATTTTCAGTGTTCTTGTCCATTTGCCATTTGATGCTTACAACTTTGGTGGCAAAGTTTCAAGACCTTGTTAAAACGATCCTTGTCCTCCTCATTTATTAATATAGTGTTCTTAGTACTATAATACACGTGATACACTGTCCGCCAATTTGCGTTTAATAAGCCCGAATCACTGTTCGCGATTTGAACGTTTCGCCAAAGAATCGTTTATAATTGAGTACGAAATATGCATGTAGTAAAGATCGGAAGAAGAAGGCACGTGGGATTATTGGCCTAACAGCAAGTTCGTGGAATTGTTCTTTGGTGTCACCCGGTTCCCACAATCAAAACCAGCGACGACATCACGTGGGACTAAGTACAAATGATTCCGCGAACGTTCGTACATTCGTGTTGGCAACAATTATTTAATACCCACGGGCAGTATATTAACACAAGCATCCCTTGTTCAAGAGGATGATTCAGGGTAACGGAACAAATAAGTTCGCTTTAAACTGATCTGGAATCCTTGGATCGTAAATGAGTATGCACGTAGCTACTCTCCTGAACCCGACTGTCTTCAAAGATCTTGACGGGTTAAATTAGTTTAGTTGAATCGCATGGTTACGTACAGGGTTAACAGATTTCTGCCTTTATTTGTCAGACACCACGCGGTATTAATAGGGGTATATATATCCCCCGCCCTATGTTTGCTGCTTTTGACAGAAGCTCTGAAAATGATCATATTTGTTTACGTTGATGATTACTTATTTTATTATCAAGAATAATGTCCCTTTCCTTTTCCCCCAGTGGATACTGATCAGATCAAAGATGATCTCATCCTTGACTGGATCTGACATACGAGTTTTTCATTGTGTGAGTTTATCGCATTCAGTAAAAATAATCTTCTCCAAATCCAATTAAACCTGTTACAAGATGAAGGTTAACATAGCACTATTAATAACGGCTCCGATGACAATGGTAATATCAAATGTTGTTTTCCTTTACAAATTACAATGTATCAGTAGGTATGGTTTCTCACATTTTCGTAGACGTCACCAGAAATTTCTACAACTAACAATTGAACGTTTTTCATTAGTTTGATATGATTAAATAAAAATAAATTCTGTGTTTCTCTAAAACATCAATTGTGTTGTAATTTATTTCGTTAGTTTAATGCGATAAAGTCTACATTATCACGTATTATTGAGACAGATAATGTAGGCATAAATTAATCAATAGTACCAAGTAACTGGCACATTTCTGTGATAAAATTATAAGGACCTTTAAGCCACATGGTTATATTCAGAAATGCAACAGGATTACGATTATAATTATAAAATAATACTAGATCGGTAAAGCATACCTACTGAAAGCTTTGATAACATTATAATTATATTGCGCTGATACGGACCACGCTAACACGGGCCTGACACATATGTAGTCACAGACGCCTTTAATTAGTTGCACTTGCTAATTAATTACATTCCTATTATTACTGTTTCTGCCCGGTTGACGGCTCGGCACAAATTTGTTAAGAGCTTACTAGGTCAAAACACCACACCAGAGAGCTTAACGAGACGATATATACGCCACTCACTGGAGACACCCCGGGTAGCCGCAGTGAAACAGAATCCGTATTCCATCTAAGCATGTGTAACATCAATCCAACTTATAAATTTGCCGTCGAAGCCTCCATTGCACACGAGGGCTGGTCGGCAGGTGGACATACGGAGTTATCTTAGACATCTTATTCCCAGATGCTGATTTGTTCGTTGATCAATACAGCTGTGATCCACATGGTGGGGCTTTGGTCGGTCGTTCGTTGACGTCAATGGATGCTCGTTAGATAAGATAATAAAAGAAGGGTCGGCAAAAGAAACAGAGAGAGAGAGAGAGAGAGAGAGAGAGAGAGAGAGAGAGGGGAAAGAGACAGAGAAAGGGATATATATATATATATATATATATTCTTCCTCCCTCTCCCGCTCTCTCTCACCCTCTTTCTCTCTCTCAACCCCCTCTCTCTCTATCTATATATATATCTCTCTCTCTATAT
>OZ023210.1:38379203-38416703 GCA_963995525.1 Escarpia spicata
AGTGTCAACGTACTGGCATTGTGGGTTGAAGACCTCTGACGTTCCTTTGCACGGGCACTAAACGTCTAGACATTTACACTATTTTTAGAACAATTACACTGTTTTAGAACATTTATAAACTATTTTATTTTAATTTTTAAAACTATTTTATGAGACATTCTTTAATTTTTTTTTCCATTTTGAGGGCAGTACACTGTGTCACCAAGACAATGTCACCACTATTTTATTCTGTGTTTTATTTTTTTTCCTGTTCTGTTGCTTCGAGGGGTCATGATTTTATTCTGTGCAAGCCACTTAGTTTCATTTAGGTCTACTGTCATTTCAAAAGTTTCTCAATACAAGAGAACACAATATTCTTTGTCATATCTAGACAGTTTGCCGTGTCTTAGTCTTTGTTTTAATCGAAGGTTACTGCCAATCTCCTGCTCTAAGCCAACATTTAAATTAGCAATTACATTTTTACTAGCAGGCGATGTAAGTCTAAATCCTAGACCTGCTGTCAGGCGCAATATTCGAGTGGCCATCACTAACGTTCGGTCAATTCTCGATATAAACAGCCTTGCTTACTGATTTATTAATTTCCAAGACAATATAGACATCCTTGCTGTCACTGAGACCTGGTTCAGACCACATGACAAAGCCGTATGCATGCCGACATTTCTCCTTCCGGTTTCACCTTCCATCATCGCCCACGTTCAGTCGGACGAGTTGGAGGTGTTGGATTTCACATCTCAAAACAGTTCAAAGTTAATTTGCATTCTAACCCTGAGTATTCCAGTTTTGAGTCAATCTGTGTTAACGTTTCAGCTTCTTCTTTCTCTGGTTATTATGTTTGCATTGATCGGCTTCCAGGACACCCAGCTAATTTCTTTGAAGAATTCAAAGATCTGGTGGAAAATTCATTCATTCAGAATTTTACATTGTTGGTGATTTTAATCTTCATTTGGATATACCTTCTGCAACAACAACCACATTTAATGACATTCTGGCATGTTTTGATATGATACAACATGTCACCTTTCCGACACATGTACATGACCATTGGCTTGACCTCTTCATAACTCGTTCAACTTGTAAAACATATAGACAACTACAGTTTCGGATGGCTTATCCGACCACCACTCTGTCATTGCCGATCTTAAAGTTTATATAACCCCAGCCGTGTCCAAGCGCAATGGGTTTTACAGAGTCATTCACAGGATCAACATTGCAGCATTAATGGCTGATATCCTTAAATCCGACCTTATCACACATCATAAAGAACACGTATCAGTCTTGTGTGAGCAGTACTGTCGAGTACGTAAGACATTGCTTCACAGACATGCACCAATTAAATCCAAATCTGTGTCACAAAAACCACCAGCTCAATGGATTACTCCAGAAATTAGAAACTCAAAAAGGCGCCGTCGTTATTTGGAGCGTGTTTGGCAAAAATCAGGCTTGTCCTTGAACATGTCACGTTATTCAAGACAATGTCACTACTGCAACAGACAAATGGCCAAAACAAAACGGATTATTGCACAAATATGGCCTCCAATAACTCTGATAGTCCACATCAGCTATGGAACTGCATAAATCAAATGTTACTATTTGTTTCCCGATCGCACTGCTAAAAGCATGTCTTGATGCATTACTTAAACCAATAACAGATATCTTAAATGCATCACTGTGCGCTGGCTTTTTTCCTAATGATCTTAAACACGCCCATGTAAACCCAGTTCTTAAGAAGACCTCTCTGCCTAAAGAAGACCTAAGCAGTTATAGACCCATTGCCAACCTAATCTTTATTTCCAAAATACTTGAAAAGGTTGTAGCAAACCATCTAAGGTCTCACATAAGCACAAATCACTTATCTAATGTATTCCAATCTGTATACAAATAATTACACTCCACAGAAACTGCTCTTGTAAGGGTACACAATGACATTAACCTAAACATCCACAAAGGCAAAGTAACCGCACTGACCCTGCTTGATCTGTCCGCCGCGTTTGATACCACTGATCACAACATTCTTATTAAACGTTTATCAACGTGGTACGACATATCGGGCACAGCTTTAAGCTGGTTTTCTTCATACCTAACTGACATACACCAAACCATATAGATAGGTAACTGCTTTTCAGCCGTACTGCCTACTTCATATGGTGTCCCCAAAGTTCTGTTCTTGGGCCTTTGCTTTTCACGCTCTACTCTACGCCATTAAGCTCTGTTATCCAAAGTTATAATTTGGATCATCACCTTTACGCAGATGACACACAGATCTATATTTCTTTAGTTACACCAGATACAAATCGCTCCGTAAACCAGCTCAGCGATTGTCTCCAAGATATTTTCCATTGGATGAATGACAGCAAATTAAAGTTAAGTGCTGCTAAAACTGAATTTCCCATTACTGGTTCTCCAAAGGAGGTAAACTTGATGGTTTTTTTTCCAACACGTATCTTGAGTCAAAGTATCACGTCAGCCGCCTCAGCGCGGAATCTCGGAGTAATTTGATGAAAACTTCAATTTTAAACACCACATATCCAAAATGTGTCGCTGCTGTTTCTACCATATATGTGATCTTCACCGTATTCGCCGGCATATCCCACTTTCCGTCGCTAAAACTATCGCAACAACTCTTGTAAGCAGCATACTCGATTACTGCAATTCCCTCCTGTATACTATTGCAAGCAAGGATATAACAAAACTTTAACGTGTCCAAAATTGTTTGGCTAGGGTAGTCACGCGTTCTCGTTTTTCTAGCTCAGTGTCGCTTCTAAAACCACTGCATTGGCTCCCTGTGCGATATCGGATCGTTTTAAAGATTTGCACAATTACCTATCAAGCCCTTTCATCCAAACAACCTGTATATCTATATATATATATATATATATATATATATATATATACATATCGAAGTCGGTGTTTTTGGCATCGCAATATTGGTACAATCCTGCTCGACAACCAGTTCGAACATTTCGCAACGTTCTTTGACGACTCTGAAACCAGAATGGTAAGAATGTTCCTAGATAATACTTCACTTGTACTACGGTTATTGGCCGGTAATAGTGCCTCGTTCTTGACTACCGCCGACACATGAAAAGATGATGGCCTCACTTAAATGTGTTGTTGTTAATCGTGAACCTCGAGGCAGCCAGGACACGTCTCACGAAATGGCTGTCTCCGCAACCAACAACAAGCGCCGACGTCTGCCACTCGACTTTGATTTGTTCAAATGTGTTAGCTTCTCGCACCATTGTTTGGACGAGTTCGATGCCATTGTTCCATGCTCGTCTCGGAGACCGGACCAGTGTTTACGCAGAGACACCCGACCTGATGTCCGTGCCCAAGAACCTAGCTTAATGTTGCCAGACGCTGAATATGCCGAACGCAGTAAGCAGTTCGCAAATGTCGCATTCTGTAAGATGTGGACAGTTAGATTCAAAAGTACACATCTATCTGATCCCGCGCCATTGTTCGTGTTGCCTCTGTTGACAAATGTATTTACGACGGGGACACATGGGATCCGACTGAGATGTGATTGGGACGAGTGGTCTCAAAGCGACACGTCATTGGTGTACTTGACATAGACTGGCTCAGAAGTCCTGTATCGTCGATGCCAGTGCCGGTGTTGGATAGTGTTTTGATCACGCGGTCAAAATTATATACACGCACACGCAAAGTTACAACAATAAGACAGTAGTGAGAAAGCATGCGAATGTTTACTTTAAAATATATTTTAACACAAAAACGAACTATAAAGCAATGAATATTAGCGGTATATTTCACAGACACATAAGTGTCATAAGATTTTAATATGACGTCTCGCAATAAATAAAACTATTTCGAGGAGTTACACACACCGCGATGCGACCGGCGTCAGCCACGGACTGATATTGATCTACACGTGCATTGTTGATTGTCATACGCACTCCTGGTGGCAACGGCAGGAACTGATACCTCTGCATAATGTAAACTCCTCGAAAACGACGATGCTTTCGAATTGGAATCATACATGCAGGAACAGTTGTCTAGAATCCCGGTCCCCGTCTTTTTGCCATTAAATGTCAGTCCTGTATTTTACATTCCACATAATTTAAGATACACAAGGACAAACAGTATGCTCAAATAGTGTATCTTAGGGCAATTTTGAAGTGCAAATAGCGGAAAAACGTGCATCGTTTCTTCGTTGTTTTACAGACAGTCCCCCGATAGGCTAAGAACCTCAAAGTATTCCGGGAGGCAAAACAACCCCTACCGACGCGTTGTCGACAGTGGCAATCGAAGACGCGTCCACTATACTAAAACTTGTCACAGACGAGTCGCGTCGTGACATATATGCCGAGTTGTATATGAGATTGTGTGTGTGTGTGTGTGTGTATGTGTGTGTATGTGTGTGTGCGTGCATGCGTGCGTTCGTGTGTGTGCGTATGAATAAAATATCACGTAACTATAATCAAGCTAACGCATGAAGTTATTATGTAGCCAAATATCCAGTCGTTATGACTGCTCAAAGCGCTTTACACTTTACTCCCTGGCAGACATGTTCAATCGAACACCATCTCGACTTCTCCACGCTGCAATTAATGCGCGATAACTATTTGTACACACATATTCACCACTTTCTGTAGCCTGGTACTCATTCGTATTGCTGAGTGAATTGGAGCAACTTAGAGTGACCGATCTTGCCCAAGGTCCGACATCGCAGCACAGGATTAGAACCCGGGTTCTCTCGGTCGAGAGTCTGAAGCTCTAGCCATTGCCACACTGCGCTCAACTGTATGGTGTGCGTGCGTATATATTTATGCATAAATTTCTTACATGTCGTCCATAAACCTCGACCGAAGAACTGCGGGCTGGTATTAGACTAAAATAAGTTGTCGCTGCGCAGACGTAGCAGCAGCGACAACGCCAAAACTTCCGGTTTTTGATAGAACGACGGTTCCGTTTCCTCGCGTCTCGCAACTATTGATCTGGCTTACGTGTTACACGGACTGAAGGGCCTACGTTGCCTTTAGGGTTAAGGACAAGGCAACCAGAGTGGTTCTAATGACGACATCGGTAATAGAATTGTCGGCACTAAGTGTGCGTATAGTACAAGTTGGTCAATAACCAAACGTATCGGCCTGGACACTCAAAGCGACTGGTCAACGCGTCCGAGGTCATGCGTGTAATCTAATCACACAGATAATGTGGTGAGTTTTATGTTTTTAAATATCGTGTAGACTGTAGGATGTCCTAATGCACAGGTCCTTATACGTGTTAACTTGTTATGCATTCAGACACTCTATAAGAAAAAATTGCCTTCCTTTGAGTATATTTCCACAGTTAGGAAGATGATCGACGCTCAGGGAGATACAAGTCGCTCAACGCTACTAATTGAGGGTATTGGCAAGATACATTTGGACACCTTCGACGTAAATACTAATGACACGGGGTACTGCTGAGCCACGCACATATGTCTCCTTCCTCCTTGTCTATGGGTAGGGTTTAGGTCTGTACTATTGCACTGTTGCTACCTCCACTTCTCTTTATCAGCATCCACTGTCTTCATCTGTCATCTCCCTCCGTCTTTCCAAAATCCCTCTATACACAGTCCGGCCATCTCAGCCGTGGCCGACCCCTTTTCTGCGGTCTTGGTATTTATCCGCCTCTGGTCTCTCCGTAGTAAGCCCGCATCCATTCTTATCAGGTGGCCTGCCCATATCGTCCGAATTCTTATCAGTTTACTCGTTGAAGTACACTGCTTCTGACCTCATCCATATGTCACTCAATCTCCTTACCTATAGGGAAACACAATTTCCGTGTAGACACTGATGCAAATGGAGGGGTCACATCTTGAATGCAGATGCGATTGAGGTTCCAACTCACCTACAGAATGGAATATGATGTATTGCATTTCTTGAAATGTTTCCAGGTAAATCATATCACGATGTCAACTTGTATTAGAACAGAACAACATATCAGTCGCAATGGAACTGAGGACTATATGAACGCATACTTTTCTAATTCTAGTTCCAGGTGACGTCCGTTTTGATACGTCTGGTAGTGCGGGAATATAAAACGTCCGACACGTTCAGGGTAAAAACTTTTGACCACAAAAACCGCCACATGGTACCCTGTGTCGACCGAGTAGCGACCTCCGTCAGCCTGGCTTACATCGCGTTCGCCGGTTTGGACGCATCTGGATCACATGCTTAATATTCACAAGCATTCACCCGGAAATGCAGAAGCAACGCTAATGGCATGTTTAGAATCTGTCACTGCGCCGTGTGTTAATATTGCTTTTAAAGCATTCACAATCGAAGCCCTTGGTTAAGGTCGTGGTGAGCGCCGACAAACAACAACACTTTAACTACTGCACATTTCGATTCCGTCTCCAAGAATAGATGAATACTAACATGTATCAGTGCTAGAGAGGGCGTGCGTTCAAACAAAACGAGTATGCATCCTTGCGAGCGTATATCTGAGCACTATTACATGATGCTGACATATATATCAGTAGCTGACTGTCACATATATCGCAGCTTGTAAAGCGTCTCAAGAGGTTCCTGAGTGCGCCTGCGTATTTGCGTGTATGTGTGTGAATTCGTATACGTGTGTGCATGTGTGCGCCGGGCGTACATACATACATACATACACGCATGCATGCATTCATGCATACATGCATACGCACACACACACTTACATATACATACATACATACATACACACATACATATACACATACATTCATCCATGCATATACACATACATACATACATACACACACATATACACTTACATACGGTTGAAGTAATATACCACCTGCTGATAACTGTTCTTGCATGTCAGGTGCCTGGTCACTAGTTATGGCAGCATGTTTTACAATATACGTGTCTAGACGTTATTTCGTCCACGGCGTCGCCTATAGACCTTGCTTTGGTGATGTTGTTAGTTGGGCATTTTTACACGTCAGCATTCTTGAACTGAAATTATTGTGTCTAATTGTATGACAAGATGCTGAAATGTGATCGGCGTTTAGGTGCAAGTGGCATAGGATCGGTATAAGGCCTTCATATCTCACGCCGTGTACCACTGTACGCCAACCATGTATTAGAGGTGTTCACCAGCTTCGTTGGACATCCAGTGCAGTGTAGGGGAAGTACGGGTAATCCGTACCCGCTAAGGATACACGTGAATAAGTATGCACCAAACTCCACATAACACTAGGAAAATGTTTAATAGAAAGAAGTGCCAAACTGGCATCATTAACATGAACATCGTGCACAGTAAAAATAGTTTAGGACAGATTTTCGAGAAAAAACAATAGCCGTCACGGTGGATAAAAGATACACGGCGTAACACGAATAGCATAGAATAAGTATACGGCATGTTTATTTCAGGAGTGAAAATATACATGAGTAAACATATCAATGTGCCCAAGAATGACTGTCAATGTTCACGGGTACTACGGATTTCTTTTCGCAGGGCTAGGGAAACACAACACCACTTGTTCTCCGCGATATTACTCATCATCGGATCTAAACATTTAACATTCCCAATGTTGTTCTGTCGGCATTTTTGGCGCTATCTTGGTTTGTTTAATGCATTAGCCACCGGCGGCGCTACAAACAGAGCATACTAAGATTCGAAGTGTCACCCAGTACTTGACAATCGTATCAGTACTATTTACCCGAGGGTACGAATTATCCGACCTTCTCCTACCATCTAGAACATATGTATGTTATACAGGTGATGTCGGTGATGTCATTTGACCGTGCACCGGCTGGGGTAAATCATGCTGAGTCGCTGAATCTATACATACTCAACGATGGTGAATGGTTTCATTAACCACTAGACCGAGAGATCCACGATAGTCCTGCTTGTGTTGTGACTGCCGCGGTCGTGATGTGGATACGATGAGAGCTAACAGAGTTTTACTATTGATTGTTTCATAACGTAGCGTCCCAACACCTGAGCGGATAATTTATAATTGAGAAACTAATAAAACACATACACGCAGGCACGCACGCAGGCACGCAGGCACGCACGCACGCACGCACACATACATATATACATATATAATGTGTATATGTATTTATACATCACGCCGTATATACGGCGTTTATGTAAGTTTAAATAGCGATTTAGAACGCGTATTGTAGTAGACCAATGTCCACGGATTTGACCGGGCATGTAACTGGGAATACTGGGGACAGCCTCACTATGTTAATGAACTCACGAGGAAAGTACATTATTACGCAAGTTCCGTTGTTAAATTTAAGGTGTTTTTTTAATGCAAACCGCCGTTGGAGAAGTGACTCAAAACAAAGAATCAACACTTGCTATCTACCCCATGTTAAATATCATTGATACCTAAAACCGTAGCATTTACGCAGACAAACCGTGGCATTTAGGTATGGCAAAATGCAGATGCAAAATGCAACCGCCATTGATATTCGGATCACCAAGGCTCTCGTGGTCTGGAATGAGGCAGTTTTGTTTTAGAATATTGTATTTTTTAGCAGTATAGCTCTATATTCAGTTTCCTGATGATTGAAAGAAGGTATTCATAATAAAATGTGAATATATCTAAACAAACGACAGAACCTGGCATCAGCCGGCAAACTCAGGGATGACAATCATAATAACATATTAATGTAATATATTATGTCCAAGCAAAAGCCAGAGCCTGACATATGCAGGGCAAACCTAGAACACGCATGTGGAGACGGCCTGGGTAATGCCATTTACACATTCTGTAGACTACATGCACATTTAACAATTTATATTCAGTTACATCGATTTTAACACTCCCTCACGATATTGTAGGCTAATGAAAAACAACGAAGTACGCGTATTTATACATATCTGGGGAAACAAACTATAATAAAAATGTAAGCGATAATAAACATCGGGAGCCTTCCACGTAGAGATGAGTTTTCTTGTGAGCATCGGTCAACCGAAGGCTGGATCTCGTTTGAAGGAGTTGCGACACTACAGATCATTTATGCAAAAAAACACTGTAGCACATACTGAGAGGAAAGGCCATTTCCAGAGCGTTATGTGCACATCTAGTTTTGTTAGATGTAGTTCTGAATGGGCATCTACTGTCTATCATTAAATGCCCCCCCCCCCCCAATACACACGATTAGCTAAAATAATGAAATGTTGATCCAATGGGTGAAATGGCATTAGCACTAGACGGTGACGTCGATCCAGATTTAGACGCGGTTCTTGGGAAACTGGTGTCTCCATATTGAAGCTGTATCAGATATATTACCCTATCTGGCTATCTCAGGCCATTATCTACGCTGTACTACGTCAGCAATGTATTACTTGCAATCCATGCTGAAAGTATTCATGCGCAGCACGAAGACCAACGAAGGACTGGTGAGGGGAAGAGGGATGACCGAGCAGCAACGACTGACCTGGCCATGCCAGCCTATGCAGAGATAAACAGCTCAGCGCAATAACGTACTGGAGTTATATACCACATAGTGGACAAAAGGACATCTAAGCAAACTGTTCTATGTTAAAAAGACAAACACCACCCTCCGACTGCTGTCAATCACCGTCAAGGGTATAAAAACGTGGAACAATTTACCAAATAAATTGACTCAGCTTCCAAGTTTAACACAATTTAAAAAAGCAATCAAGTTGTCATTACTTTCTACATATTTGTGAATTGTTAATTGAAGGTGACGTTTTGTTAAACCCATGAAATAGTAACACAAGCACTATAGTAAACAGTCTATAAAATTATATGAGTTGTGAATATTATTTTGTGATTTATTTATAATTCCTGTTGTATTTATTCAGTTTTCATAGTTCGAGTAGGGCATAGCAACACATAAGTCTATGACTTCAGCTATGTCCTTTCAGCAGCAGCAGCAGCAGCAAACCATACTGTGCATGTATTATGTTGTTGTTGTTGTTGTTGAATAAACGTTCATTCAAACCAAATAGAGACAACATCATGACATGACAGACACACAAACTCTATTGCTGGTACAGGCGGACAGAAGTCCACCTGGAAACAACTTAACCCCGCGGTGTATCATGTTCGGTGTGCATACCAGCTCCACTGTCGATGAGCTCGGATTTTCCGAGGATATTGGCGCCAAAGAAGTAATTCCATTATTATGATGAGGATTACGCGAAATTGGCCAGAGGACTACGGCGTCCACGACGGGTAAATCTGTCATGCAATATTCATTCAAGCTGTCATATTTCAGTCAAAATAAACCGCACGTGTTGGCGGGAACCAGGTTCAGGTGAACCAAGAGATACGCTTCTAGCGTCTAATTGTCATAGCAAGTGCGATTGAGCCACCGACCGGCTCTATTTGGAGATAAATGCTGCGAGAACCCCATAAATATGTACTTGCTAAAGTCGTATGGTGTAGGTTCACACCCGACATTGCAAGTCCAATCGGTAAAATTCAATATGTGTTGGATGGTGGGGCTTTGTTCCATTGCATCCATTGGCCAAGTAGAATTCACAGATATCGAGAGCTATGATGGCTATACTGTGACTATCTGAATTGGAAGTTTGATCAATCCATCTTTGTCTTTGATGGATATCACAATCCATCTAAGTATACGCACATAAGAGACGAGTGGGAAGTAAAGCTGGTGCGAGTGTTACGTTCACGATGTATGAGGAAGACGGCAAATAAGGGTGTCTTCCAAACAAAAACAAGCACAATTTCATCAATTTGTTGAGCGGAACTTTTAGCACAATATGTCAAACCAAACCTGCCCAGGATTATGCAGATCAGCCGATTTTCCGACTGCAGTCAAGTCTGCAATGACGGAAAACACTGTTCTGGGGGGGGGGGGGGGGGGTGACTCATGTCAGGTCCTCCTTTGCTTCCATGTTGACACAAATGCCCAAAGCTTGTTCATATAGTGAGGCAACTTCAACCACAAAGATGGACTGTGTGTGGAACACAGAGACCGTAACAGACCAGCTAGGCAAATATGTGTGTATCAGTGTCATTTTCACCCATGCTATATTAGGATGTAACACCACTTACCCATTATACGGCTTTGGAAAAGGAGCATCTGTGAAGAGAATTGGCTCGGGTCAGCACCAGCGGCAAGCCGAATAATTGGACCGCATGATACTTCAACAGAGCATATTGTAGCAGAAGGTGAGATGGTGTTTGTATGCCTTCACAATGGAAACCGGAAGACTGTGTGGATTCTTTAGAGTACACAAGGTTTTGTAAGAAGGTGACAGTCAAGATTCGCACATTCAGCCAAAGACCTTACTTTCGACATTTGAAGCAGCACTCTATTACAGCAAGCGGGAGTACCAGCAAGTGCAGAAGTGGATGGGTGTAAGCCACTTGAGACCAGAATGTTGGGGATGAAAGATGAGCGATGGAACCTTATCTTCTTCCCGTCATGACCGACCTGCCTTCAGCACCCGATGCCCTGTTGCACGTACTCAGTGTAACTGTTCAACCAGTTGCAGTTCGACAAGGTGCACATGCCGCAAAAACAGCCTTTAGTGTTCCCTGCACATAGTCAATGCCGTGGCAGTTTGCTCAAATTAAATCTAGAGTTACGTCAGTGATGAGGAGATGGGCGATGAGTAGTTATGCTTTTGTCGACGAAGAGAAAATAAATCAAAACTAATCTTGGTAATATACTAGGGGTTTTAAGTCTTCTGTTTTTTTTGTTTTTTATTATTTCATGACATTCAGATACTGCTTCTGGTTTCATGTTGTGAATGTTTCAGTAATTAACATAACATATTACCACTTGTGATATTAATGAGTACGTAACACAGCGATGTTACCTTAATTAAGTGTTTGTGTGGAGCTCAGTGACTGTCAATCGAGAGAACTCGATTTCGAATGCTGAGCTGCCGAGTCGAACCTTGAGCAAGTTCGGTCACTATACGTTGCTTCAGTTCACTCAGCTGTATGACTGAGTACCTGGCTATAGACAGTGATGGCTATTTGTCTACGAATATTCTTCGCATATTCCTGCAGCGTGGCTGAATGCTTCTAAGAGAAGTCTCGATGGTGTTCGATTGAACAGATATGCCAGGAAGTTAAGGGTTTGAGGACCGGGTATTGCATTATATAAGAACTTACCTTTTTGGGCTCTAGGGATTCACGTATGCACATGCTTTGACCTTACATCACAGGGGGGGGGGGTATTATAATTAGTATGCGCTATGCTAAACTGCATTTTTGTTATGTTACTTCACGGTCAATGCTCATAACAGTAGTATATTTCTATGATAATGCAGATTATAATCATGTTATATGGGAGAGAATATGGCAATGTTTCCTCAATTAAGCTTGTTAGGTAGATTCATGTATTTATATGTTGACCTTATATCAAGGGGTCATTATAATTATTATACACACTGTCCACTTGTTATATGTACTTGCGCTATGTTACATGCATATGACAGATGCTCATGAGAGTAACATACATATAATTATGCTGAGCATAATCATGTTATACAGGAGACGAATTAGACAAATAACGCCAGTTGTTTTGATACCAATAAGCATTTTTTTGGGGACAAAGTAAGGCAATATTAAAATATGTCTAAGTATGTTGTGTTCTCTGAATGCAATATATGCGTACTTACGAACACGCATGTGGATTATTAGACGTTTACAGAAACATTGTCTTGATCATTTGTCCCGAAAGTAAAATCATTACGAAATCGCACAGGAATAAACTACAGAGAGGGCCCCGACATTTGTATGATTTTGACAATGTCCCCAATTTCAAGAACTGTATACTTTTGATATATTATCCAGGATATACGCCTGCTTTCAAAACTGCAAGAATTGCTTCTGTTGCAATTTGTTCCAACCTGATCCTATTCCCATCGAAAGCGAGGCTTGGATGGCCTCCGAGGGGAAATCCCCATTGCGCTAAGCAGGAAAGTACGTCGTTTAGTTGTTGTGCTCCCAATAATATTGCATCAACGATTCACGGCGTTCACACGAAAACAGAACATTTGTTTAACTGTTTTTCAAAGGACAAAGCAACCAGGAAGGACTGGGTGTTGGACATCCTTAGGGCTATTAAGCCGTTATTCTGGTAAGCTGAATTATGTAGCTGTCATCTCATCGTCAATATCACTGACGCTTTCATTCTAATAAATATATGACTAATTGAATGATACTGTTCTTGAAACAATTCTGAACAAATGTTTGCGCAAAAAAATCGATATCAGGAAAAGTTGTTTCAACGGTTTAATGCAAACTAATTGTTAGAAAAGTTTGTTTGCGTAAAATAAGTAACATGCCGCGAAAGCAACTTCGATAGACAGATATATTGGCAGTGTCAGGTCTGGCAATGTCAGCTTGTCAGCGAAACTACATGTAGACTGTAATATGAAAAAGGGAAATTGAACGTTTCAAATCCCAGGGGCACCTGTATTATCTGATGGCCATTGTAATTGAAAATATCCAGATATTATTTGAAACAACAGGCTCAGCCTAGTCATAAGACCTAGGGTTACAATCATATATGAATTTCGTGGTTAAATCAATATATCAGAATAACTATAATTGTTATAACTGAATTAATTATAGTCAAAATGAAACACAAATTGTTCACATGAAAATTGCATTATGTGATACTAAAAAATGTGATAAAACATGTTTGACATGAATTTAGAAACTTTAGTGTATTTTGTGACACATGGCTAATTTAATATAAATATGATGAGAGCCCCTATCACCAAAAACGTTTCCCTCACACATATGTCTGTTACATAGCTATAGCCCATAGTTATTGCTATTGATTTACTGCTATAAAAATGTTTGCATTTTATTTTAACCAATGTATTTGTGATGAAATATGGAATATAATTATGAAAATAAAATTGCAAAGTTGTAAAATGTGGGTAGCCAGACCTTGTCCTCTAGCCCAAACCCCAAGCATTAAATGTATATTTTGTAAAGCAGCTAACAAGTTATTATTTGTTGTAGATAACTAACAACACAAGAGTTTGTTGTCAACACGTCAAACCGACGGACTTTGTAAACACACGAACTGGACTAAGGAAACTGAATGCAGATACAGTGCAAGTTGCAATTGCTTGGGCAGCAATTAATCCAAGTGGACGTTTTCCATAACCAAGGAGCAATCAGAATAGTATAATGAACAGTCAATCGCATCAAATAAATATATTTATTTAATAACTGTAGCTGCTGATGCAGTAAAATGTGGTGTTCACATTCAACATTCAACTGCATTATGTATGGTTATGTGAAATGTTGTTGTGCAGTCATGCTATCGTTGTATCTGCATTACACAGTTGTTGATGTGTTGGATCTACTAACAATCAGTAAAAACATGTATGAAAGTAGATATAACATGTTGCTATTGTAAGGCAAGATATGACTATAATATATAAATTCCAAGGTAATGCTTTATGTTGACAGTCAAAAGACAACACAGATCGATGTGTCAAAATGTAGCACATGTGAAGTGAATAAAACAAGCAGAATGGCTAATTAACATGTATAAATTCATTTCCAATTCCCGCATACATATATATTAATTTAACATGAGAAAATTAAGTGTACTGGCAACATTTATTAATTCAATTAAAATTCAATTGGGTAATTATTTATTTCATTTACAATTCATGTAATTTATTGATACATTCAATTACAAATAGCCTCCATGTCTGCAACAAGTACTGGAAGTTGTGATTTGCACTAGGTAAAGGTATCATTATGTAGAATAGGCAATGTAACAATGTACACATATATGACGATATTATCACTATACAATCAGGCTTGCAACTACAGTAAGCATTATATTATTCAATGTGACACAAATATCGATATATGTCGAGTTGTTCTGTGTGTGTTATGAATCCAACATTTAGATACATACTGTTCCTTGAATAATTGTACAACTTTCAAGTTTACTGCGTCACAATAAAGGCAAGGAATTGTAAACAATGTGTCTAATTTTATTTTCATATTGATCCACAAAGCTTCATCGAAGATAATTATTTCTACATGATTGTCATTTGCAGCTTCGACAATGAAATTGCACCTTGAGGGAGAGCAGCTTCAAAGCAATCCTGTATAATAAGTGTTTCAAGTAGCATATCATTTCCAAAACAGTAGTGATATCATGTAATTGTATTCCTTGTTAAAAGCAAGTAATGCATGACCAATGCAGAGGTATATTGAAGCAAGTTGAAAATCGGCCAAATCATAACTGGATACTCGTCTGACTCAGTGACTGAATTTCCTTGCACACATGTATTATGTACAGAGATTCAGTCTTCTGCATGGCTCGAAAGTACATAGAACGCAGTCATTGTGATTTTGAATCCAGTAGTCCAATTACAAATAAGCTTGAATTGCTTTACCACATACTTGGGTATATTGTGCAAGTGTATATTCCAGAATGTATTAACCTAATTCTTACATTTAACTAATAAATGACAACCAGATTTATAAACATTTGCAGCTGTCAGTTCGGCATAACCTGTACACTACTGAGATGCAACAGATTCAGATACGGTAAAATACACTAAAAGTAATACCACAAAATACAAGTAGTAAAGTACCCCGGAATGCATGAAGTTGGAACAAGGAATTATATGTTTACTATGTGGTGTAAATCAAAGATACTGACACATTACGAAACATACTAATCTGACACAATAAGGTATGCCACTATTTTCACATTAATGTCATAGTAAGGACGTGAATTGCGAGGTAATCTATATTTATCAGAATGGGCGATAATGGAGCGGTTCAAACACAAATATCACCTCCAGTCTTTCAGCTTCGATATCATGTAGAGATAATTGTAGCCAGTTGTATTCCTTTTCTTGTTTTGATCGGAGGATGCTGGCCTGTTGATCTGTCCACCTATCTGCTTCAGGTTGTGTAATATCGGCAAGCATTCCTAAGTTTGGAAAACACATTGTTTGTCATTCATGCCTCGCTTTCGCTACGCACTGGCGCTCGCGTGAATAGCGTCTATCGATTATAATGATCAAAACAGGAATTTACGCTCACGTTTCTCCTTAGTAGATGCCATTATCGTGACAACATAATGTCTGCCAATGATCACTGACATATTTCTCCCTTGACGTCGAGTATGGTCTACCTACGTACACACTGCGTCGGTCGGAAGTTTGGTTTTCATTATGATGCAGTGGTCGGCATGATAGTTTTTGTCTGTTAGTATTTTGACCTTGTGTAGACGTCCTCGTGACGTAGTGTGCTATTGCATTCGCTTTGCATTTTGGGAGCTGCAACGGTCAGTCGCACAATTTAAAGTAACGCACACAAATGTGTGTATGTTTTCGTATGTTGTCTGTCTCTATATTGTACATACACTGTATGTAGTTAATTTTAGATACTACATACTAAAGCATATCACATGCATTCAATCAAGGATATATTTAATTATAAATACACATGTATTAGACTTTAGACTCGTTATGTTTCTCGTATTTTAACGTTTGCTCATGGGATAATGACGCACGCACGCACGCACACACACACACACATCGCATCGTTTATGACACACGACACGTGACGTTGCTCACGTGAAACGATTGCACGAATTCAGAGGAAAACCGTTAATGAGACGTATATCAAGCTTCGCCCCGAAATCCTGCTTTGCTAACAATGTAACTTTAAACACGTTCAGCTCTGCAAACATTTTAGCTTTCCCTTGAGTTCACCATGAACAAAACCACCTGAAGCCGCATGAAATCTTCGACATGTTGGCAAACTGTGCCTGGAACACAGAACGAGTAGTTAAACACTTTATTGGCTCCATGTGGGATCACCGTAAATAGTTGAACACATGTTTTCATGATTCTTCTCTTAGCGAACCACTTCCTGGAAGAAGTGTTCTGTCAACAAACTCTAAGGGCGCGCCTAAGGAAGACGCACACACCGGGTGTAGGAAGGCCAGTAACTAATCTTGAAAACACTTCGTCTAAGGCAGTTCTTTTAACCTATATATTCGTCCATTATAGGGTTTTCAACCTATGTTAAAAAAATGCTACATTACGTTCATGAGTCATTTTTTTCTTTATAACAACAGGATGGCGTCTATATAACAATCACATTACAGAATTTCAACATTATCTTTTCTAACATTTTTAACGTCTAACCATTTTTTAATCTCGCTTGGGTTCCACTGCGAACCACCCGTCTGTCTATGAACACCGACTTATTTTCACGTTGACATGAGTCTGTTAACCTATAGGTTCAAACCATTACCGTAGTGATAGTTTGAACATGGAATGTTTTGCCCACCCTTCCATCGGCTCACGTACACTTTAAATGCTTGCTACCTTTTTGACCCTTGATTACTATACGCATAGACGTCGCAACCGGAAAGGCCTTGGGGGTTCAGCTCCCAATATTTTAGTGGAGGGGGCTGGATATAGGATTAGTCCCCCAATAATTTAGAGCCTCAAGGTGTTTTGGCGAGCTTTACGGGAGTTCAATTTGAGGCTTTTTGACTTGCAATGTGGGTTTTGGCGAGCCTCAAGGGGTTGCAATTGGCTGCTTTTTTGGTAAGGTAGATTATTTGGTGAACTCCAGGGTGGGCATGCAATATATATGAGGATTTTTGAGAGCCTCATGTGGGGTTTTGGGAGCCTTAAGCACCGGAGATGTTCATCACATTCCGACGCCAGGTTTACGCATAATAAAACACCAACAGTCCGACCCTTCACTTCACCCGCCCGTGATAACGCGAACTACACCCCGCCATCAGCCGTTGTTACCGCACATCCCGGGAATCTGTTCCCGCTCAACGGGACTCGCCAGCTTCGTCTCGGCGATGCCAATATGTTGTACGCGTCCGTCACGCCCTGCTTGCACTAATACAACACTAGCCGCCTGTTTCTGACAGGCAATAAATCACTCTTCCCGCCACAGACGCACAGACAACCAATAGGTATCGGCCTCGTCTACCTGCGTCCAACCAGCTGAACTTGATAATCTGTCGACATGTCTGTTGTGCAACGCGGCTGCACACGATGCTCCTGGTGGAAACATATGCTCGGACAAAGAGCAAACCGTTTCACCAACAGTCTAATGAGCTCATAAGCGCGATTTTGCTCTTAAGATTGATCTCGTTCCTTAACAGTGATCATGTATACCGACACCTGTCAACACTGAGACACGTTCAACGGTGTGTTGTGAAACTAGTGTCCTCGGCGATACGGCGGCATCTTTTTGAAAAAGCTCCTTATACTGAACATATGATTTTGTTTAATGACGTCTTTTCTGTATATGCTCATTATCTTAATGAAACTGGTCCAGGGTGCCGGGAGAGATTACGTTTTCCAAAGTAGCCAACACCTGGATCACTACCACGAAGGGCAGGGCGGCCCGCGACTTTCGTGTTGACTCCACTCATAATACTAACTATTGGTTTAATTTTACGTCAATTTGCATCAGTTCAATAAGTTTGAATATGTAACACTGTAAGTTAGTATGATTAATTTTAAGAAGATAATAGAGTTATCTCTCAAATTATTGTGTTCATGTTGGACGGAGCTTGCGGGACCTTCACTGTGTCTTCGGCATCATTATTGTGCGTTACGTTCTACTGTCTTGCTCGTGTCGTGATGATGTTGCTGGTGGTCGCATGGCCCGTGCACGTTCTAAACGCTCCATCGAGTAGGAACCCAGAATTCCTGTTATAGTTTCTCAAGATAAATATAACATATTCCACAATCAATTTACAACCTGGGTTATATAAAGAGTTAGTTGTTGATCGTACATGCCGCGAACAGAGACACTATCGTGAATACGGAGTGATGTCATTGGAGTATTACTGAATCGGCTACGTGGGTGTGATTGTCTTAAAATAACATTCTTAGATGTTTCCGCACTACAAATGTGTATACACTGGTTTCGAATGATACATATTTGAACGTTATACACAGTAAGACTATACTATTCATGATTGTCGAAAGGAACATAACGGTTTGACAAAAGAAGCAGAATAATCCGACACTTCTGAAAAGATTATTGAAATCTTCTGACAAAAACATCAAAACATCCAACAGTAGGAGCCAACTGTTCTGCTTACAAAGAAGCAGAATGGTTGCTAGGAGGAACAGAACTGTCTGACAATTCAGCTGATGGGAATAACAGAATTTGCAAACTAACCACGTTTGAGATTTTTGTGGAAATTTATGACAAATTGTAGTTTAACGTATCGAAGCATCGAGAAAACATTCCCTTGTTAAATTCATTCAGAATACTGTCGCACGAAATGGTATTGACCACTTGGACATACCGAATATTCTTGCCCGCGTTCCCGTGACCTTCACGACCAGTGTTCGCGTTGATTCCTTGCTGTGTGGGCTACGAGTGAGTGTTGCAATATTTATGTCTGACAGAAAACACTGGCAGGCCACGTGGGGAATCTACGGCCATTTGTTGCTCCGCAGTTCTCGTGGAGGCGATTAAACCTTTTAGTTTAGGTGTTTGTCGCATGGTTATATTCATGGAATATACCCTCTGATGCACTGTACACTGGTTGTACTCGTAGATGCCAATATCTTGTTCATGTATTTTGTTGGAAACAAGTAGTTTTCCCAGTATTGTTTCCGATATCGAACATGTGCATCAAGTCCTCCTTGATTTATAGATTATTGTTGCGATCTATAGAACTCGTAGTGTGACGCTATATATATATGCGGGCAAGAACTACAGTTGACCTTACGGAGGCACGTTATGAAAGCAAAATAGCGATCGGTCGTAGCGGAAGGTACGGGGCATTTAATATACCTATAGCGAAATCGCCATATTTTTAACAGCTACTGATCGGCACTTTGTTAGAAAATGTTACAGAAGGAAATAAAATAAACTGGTCGACACGGCCAGAATAAAAAAGCACACAGTTTTCGTAATAAGTAAATATGGTTTGCATCCGATAGACAATTCAGGAATATTCTGTTTTGCAATATAGTAGTAATAGTAGTAGTAGTAGTAGTAGTAGTAGTAGTAGTAGTAGTAGTAGTAGTAGTAGTAGTAGTAGTAGCAGCAGCAGCAGTAATAGTAGTAGTAGTTGTAGTAGTAGTAGTAGTAGTAGTAATAGAATAAATCAATACGTTTGCCGCAGCACTTTTCTGATATAATAGACACGTCTATTTCCCATCCATTGGATACACAGGAGCGTTCTATACGCCAATATTGTTACGTTCATCAAACCAATATGTTTGCTATAGCTCTTCGAAGCGGATAATCCAATCAACCATTTCACCAATCCTTATTCTAAGCTGCGAAAATACTGTGGCTGTTGTAACTGGCATTAGCCTTAGAATACACGATATATAGATACCCCACAGTGCGTTTACTGCCGGTTGTTTTCACACGATGCAAGAATTCATGTAACTAAACTGGCTATATATAGCTCATGCATAGCTCAGTGGCCGATTCGATCAAAAATAGCAGTTGCGAAACCCGACCGTTATCAAAACTTACGGCTGAAAAAAGCAGCAGTTATCGCGACTTTGATGGAGCGTGCCGCTTTCTTACTTAGGCCTACTGACAGCTCTATGAAAAACTTTGATATACAGTGTAGTTTAGTGCAACCTTTTAATGTAATTTTGGTAAAATCACCAAGCAAAGTATTAATTTATTCAATATTTCCCCAAACATTAATATAATATAAGTGATTTTCTTATATGGAATAGTATCGTGAATGCGCGATACGATTGTGCATATGTTTCTGTGTTAATGTTGTCGACGTTCCTAGGTGTGTCTATAATAGTATAATAGCATGTGACGGACATTTTCAGTGGTTCTAAGGCGAATTGTCGATCCAGCAACAATCTTTTGCAAACTACGAAATGTATCGACCACAGTCAGTTCTTTCAACCGATACAATACATGTAAGCATTTTAAAATTAAACCGACTGCTGAGGTTTATTAAACTATCCACACACTTCATGCGTGTACACCAGTACACCAGTACACCAGTACACCAGTACACCAGTACACCAGTACACCAGTACACCAGTACACCAGTACACCAGTACATCGGTGTTTAGTTTGGGTGTTCATTATCGAATCTCTACAGCGTCCCATTACGACTCACAAAAACCACCAATTGCATCCCCCTTGAAGACTGTTCTCAAAAACATCCAACTGCACCTTTTCCTTCTGCTCCTATCAAGCGGAACGGCTTTGCCTCAGCGGAGGAAGGGGTGCGTTCGCACCCTTTGAACGCCCAGCATACCGGCCTGGAATACATATGATTACGCTTACATTTTCAGCTGATGCAAGCGAGGAGATTAGTCTTTTAGTTGGCGCGCATTATGCTGTACCATGTTCCATTTGCATGGTTCCGGGACCTTCATTTGCCGAGACTTTGCCTTGGTGATGCGGTCGGTAGGCGTGGATAAATGACATCGAAGAATGTTGGTTCCGTAGGGTTGGGTGCAACCAAGAAGGAAGGGAATTTATTGAATTATTTTGATATATTGGTTACTGTAAGTCAGGCTGCCATAAAAACTAGGCCGATCTATTAAAATTGATGGCGATCTTTCCTATCGCATCGCTCCCTCATCGTGATATATACGTATACCATTAGACGTTAATACTAGGCCATATCCATATCCTACTATATAATGTAGTAATTGATGTAGCCTGTGCGATTTGTGCACATTTCATTGCTACTTTCTTTTGCGAAAGATGTCAGAAATCAATATTGACGTAATTGTTCGAGATAAAATAGCTACTTATTAGGTAAAACAGTTATATCTCAGTAGTTGCTGATGCGAATTTGACTGAGCGAGATCAAAAGGTGTGACACACTTGTTTGAATGAATATCTAATTGATCCGTATCATAATCAGACCAGTCACGAACAATATATGGGCCAGGTATCTTGTTCAAAGACGTAGCCCCTTCGTGTACCTCAGCGAGCGACAGGACTATCGCAAACAACAGCTTTCTCTATATGATCAAAACAGGAACTGACAGCTCGCTTCGGATATTCTACAGCTATGCCGCTCCGAAACATACACGGTTATGCAGACGACACCTCCGGAGACTATCACAAGTAATTGTCGGAATCAGGTGGACATACCGTGTGACCAACAACGATTATGGTCTAAAACGTGCTTGCATGCAACGTTACCACGACAGTTTACACGCGCTGGCTGAGCAAACAAGACGCGACAGTCACGTGTCTAAACAATAGCCGATTCATGGCTTCTGTATCGGGCTAATTTAGCATGGACGAAAGCCTGTGTTCGACGATTCGGAGTCACACAAAGGATCTGAAGAAATGCTGTGTCAATGCCAACGACAGTACTTTATTGTCTCTTGGGAAAATTCATGTGGAGTGTCAGAAGAACATAAAACAAATGCAAAGGCAACGGGCGCGCGCACGCACGCACGCACACACGCCCACACGCCCACACGCACACACGCACACACGCACACACACACACACGTAGCCACGCACATACGCACACACGCACGCACGCACGCACACACACACACAGGCATACACATACACACACGCATGCACACATGCACCAACACGCACACATGCACAGGCACGCGCGCGCGCGCGCACACACACACACACACACACACACACACACACACACACACACACACACACACACACACACACACACATACAGGGGATGTTAAGGGTCTGCTTCCTCCCCTTCCTTTCTGCCCTTTGCCTATATAGATATTCTAGACTGGTCTGCTTTTCTCCCACCACTTTGCCATTAATACAGGCTCCAGGATATATATCGGACATGCTGAATGTGTACTAACCAAGAAGAACGCTACGATCCATGGATTCAGTGACACTAGAAGTTCCGAGGGCTAGAACAGTTACTTATGGCGACAGAAAATGTCAGTGTTTCAGCAGCCACGTTGTGGAATGCGCTACCGACTCACATTCGTGAAGCAAAAACACTGAACACTTTCAAGAAGCTGCTAAAAACACATTTGTTCCTGGCCCATTTTGGTGCTTAACTCTTTCTAGTCAGTTTTTATTACATGTAAAACATTTAGTATATCCAGTCTTCTATAATATTTCATTTTTTTTTTCATTTTTATGCTTTGTTTTTACTGTTTATGATTATTCTATTGATTGTGTACAGCGCTTTTGAGCAGGGTTTTATGAAAAGAGCGCCTTATAAGTTCGGTTTAATAATAATAATAAATAATAATACTGACGGTTCGCGCCGGAGTGTTGCGATACATAACACTCATGCATTGCACCGTTCCACACAAGCAACGCAACGGTTTTAATGTACCATCTGTAGAAGGTTTGATGGACATGTGTGCTGGCATTTAGTGACTGAGCTTGCGCAAGAAATACCGTTTCTGCTGGCATGTTCTATTCATCACAGCTATATTTGGCCCAAAATGTGAGCTTGGCATCAATGTGTAATGGATTAATCAAACAAACTCGAAAAACGAGAAGACCGCAGAAGTTATTCCTACGCATGGCGCAGTTTCTGTTGATTTCTGACTGATCAATTATCGCACGTGGTAACCATTATAGAAAACAACGCTCAAATGCAGTCATACCTACATGTCATCAATAACTGTCAAAGCGATCGTGCCAAAATAGATCAATGTCTGCCCCGGCTTTCGCCATAATGATATATCAATTAGTTTTCACACGATGCTGACAACATTAATAAATAGTAGCATTTACATTCGACAAATAGAAGTGTCAAATGTCATGTTATAGTAGCCTACGCGGTCGTGACAAAATGATATCAAGCATTGCCTTCGAGCCGCGGACCTGACGCAGTCCGCAGCCTACGGTATCATGACACATATATTATACAGATACTGGCGTTGCAACCGCAGGTGCTTCATTGGGCTTCTCTGAATCGTGATAATCATGTATCGATATTTGCCTGCATAATCGTGACACAGCTGAATCAGTAGTTACTTATCCGTTCGAAATGGAAAGGCATCAAAGGTTGCCTACGCGTTTGTAACAAAACTGTACTAATTTTACAACAGCAATACAGATGAGACATACAAACCTTTACGCCTTGAGAAACTGGTTAGAGATTACATGCCAGCAACAATTATATGTTTCGAGAAAAATATCAAAATGTTCGTACATTGTGCATAAAAATGCAAAAAAAATCGACTAGATCAACGAATAATCTGCTGCTGTCAATCTCATGTTAGAATCGTCTGATATTTCGAAAGTTATTGCAGCATCTTCGATCGAAGTTATACAAAGTACCGTGTATAGTGACGGTCAGTATACCTACGGATCTCGAAAGTAAATTATTCTGGATCGATTATCGACAGACAACGAACATTATTCACAGATAACTAGAGCCTGTATTAGTGGTAAGGTGGTTGGAAAAAAGCAGACCAATCTAGAATAGCTATATATAGGCAAAGGGCATATAGGAATGGGAGGAAGCAGACCCTTAACATCCGCTGTAGGTGTGTGTGTGTGTGTGTGTGTGTGTGTGTGTGTGTGTGTGTGTGTGTGTGTGTGTGTGTGTGCGTGTGTGTGTGTGCGTGTACATGTGTGCGTGTGTGTGTGCGCGCATGTGGGTGTGCGTACGTCGTGTTTGTGCGTGCGTGTGTGTATGTGTTTGTTTGGTAGATTTTGCAACTCTGCTTGCAATTTACCGGTATATAACATGTGTGCCTAGAAACAAGTTATAGTTATTATAACGTCAATACGTATGGCTGTATATAGCGCCCCATCTGCAATCTGATCCGCTTCTTGTGTTTCCTAGAACAATCCATTCATTAATTCCATAACTATTGCATTCATAACCACAGGTGCGTCAGCGGTTACCTTCACGAGCGTGAGAAACATGTATCAATAGTGAAAAGATGCCGTGACAAAGATGTATCAATTTCTGCCAACGCTTTCTCTGTGCAGAGATGGATAGAAGGACACTATCGTGAACAAGCATTGCTTTCTGTGTTATAGAGACACACACAAAATAATAGACTTTTCGTGACAGATATGCACTACAAATGCTTTTCTAAGTGATCGTAACAAACACAGATCAGTAATTGTCTACGCGAGCGTACAGCGATGAATAATAGCAGCCTGTGTGACCAATATAGATGTATTGAAGTATCAGTGGTCTTTTTAAAACATGCAGTTATATATGTCTCTGTGATATTCGCAGATTTGAATCAATAGCAATTTACGAGGTCAGGAGACCAGATTCATCAATAGATGCGTCCGAGAACACGTTATACATTGAGCATACGGAAAATGCGACGGTGTTGACACAACTGTTCTGATTAGATGAGCAGAATAATTAAATAAAGGAACAGAACGGTCTGCAACCAATGATTGCCCAGGCGATCGTTACATCTGTGCAAATAGCGAGCTACATTAGCATCACATGGATATAGCCCAGAGGATTTGTGAAAAAAATTGTGCACTTTTTAATAAAAACAAGACACTTTGCTCATCTGTTTTTACACCAAGGAAACCATTTTAAAGATTGGAGGCATTCCAGATTTTGCTGCGTTCAGAAATGGCAGCCACTTTTTTTAAATGGTTGTCAAATTCAGTTTCCCATGATATTAATAACTGCGTTAAAATAGAGCAGTCATATTTGTGTCTAAATGTAGGTTACTTTTGAGCTTTTCCGACATTCACATCCGCCATTTTAAAGATGGCGGTCGTCAATATAAATGTAACGATATCTTAATAACTACGTTACATAGAGCTGTATAGTTTATGCCTTTGAATAGCTTGGAGGATAGCGATTTCACAAAGTATAACGTTTTACCTTCGTCAACATGCCCATTTCCGCCATTTTTAAAGATAGCGCCCTTCAAAGTATATTATTCCCATATCTCAAGAATTACACAACATACAGCCACATTTATTTATGTCAAATGTATGTTTTTTAGATATGATAATTTCAAATACATTACTTTTGACCTTCATTGACTTTACAATAGAACCGCCATTTTTAAAGATGGCGGCTGACAAAGCCTGTTATTCTCGTATAGCGGGTAGGTGAAAAGATTGTGCACAAAAGCACATATAAAAAGCAAGACATTATATGCACCAATTGAACCATTATAAAAAAGTGGGGGCATTCAAAATGTTGTTGCATTCAGAAACAGCGGCCATTTTTTAAATGGCACCCAAATTCAATTTCCCCATATCATAATAATTGCGTTATATAGAGCAATAATGTTTGTGTTAAGATATATGTTTTAGGTGTCGAGTAATTCAGATTTGTTACTTTTGGACTTCTTCTTCATTTTTAAAGATGGCGGTCGTCAATACAAATGTAAAGATATCTTAATAACTACGTTACACAGAGCCGCATCATTTACGTTTTTGGATAGTTTGGAGGATAGCGATTGCAAAAATATAATTTTTTATCTTCGTCGACATGCCACATCCGCCATTTACAAAGATGACACCCGTCAAAGCATACTATTCCCATATCTCAACAACTACATAACACAGAGCCACAAAGGTGATGTCGAAATGGATGTTGTTTAGATGCGATGATTTTAAATACATTACTTATAGCTCTTATTGACTTTAAAATATATCCGCCATTTTGAAAGATGGCGGCAGACAAAGCCTGTTATTCCCGTATCTTACTGTCTACATATCCTTGAACCTTCAGGCAACGATTCTACGGAAAGATAGACATCTTTCCGTAGAATCGCGCAATTCCATATAGGCAGGCCGTGACAAGTAATACCACTAGCACCCTGGCGGGGAGCATGGGACAGCGCGTAAACAAAAACACGGGGCCCGTTGACTGGACCCAATATTCCGTCAGAAAAGACTAATGTTAGCCTATTACCCAATGTAAGCATTCATATATCCAACCTGTCATTTCACAACATTGAACAAAATAATGTGTTTATTATTAATCATTTACGGTTTTAAATAACGTGTAAAATACGAGTTATTTTATATTTGAAGTGATCGTATCAAATCTAGCTCAACGTTTGACAGATCCGTTGATACAAAATTAGGAGTATTTATCATGAACTATAGGGAGAGCCCCGCCTAGTTGTAATTCCACAGACCTGTTTGATCCATATAGCATTTCAAGTGTACCCGTTTTGTTTCAGGATTTGGTTTCACTGCGTTTTCACACTGCACGCCATTTATTTACACATAATAAATAGTTCATGTTTAATATGTACATAATACTACGTATATAATGGAAATATTTTAGTATAATTAATATTTTATATATTTAGCCAATGTGTATAATTGTATACTAACTGAAATTCATAAATATAAATCGGACTGCTACATGTATGTTATATCACTTAATTGATCTTGTATGAATATATAAACAAAAAGTACACGTATAGCTGTAACCTACATCCACCATGATATACTATTCGAAGCTAATCCAATATGTGTGTGTGTGTGTGTGTGCGTGCGTCTGCACGCGTGCGTGTGCGTGCGTGCGCGTGAGAGAGATAGAGAGAGGGGGGAAGAGAGAGAGAGAGGGTGAGCGAGAGACCACAAGCGCGCGAGCGATACACATATATGTCCAAGTATACATGCAGGTATGTTTGCGTGTGCATGCATAAACATGTATTTACGTATATGCTTGCGTGTGTGAATGCCGCTCGTTCTTTAAAACACCAACAAGTTGGCCCTGAACATTAAATTCATCACGCAGGCGTTAATGATTCCTAGGTTGCAGAAGGTGTATCAATATAAATCGATATGAGTCGCAGCACAACGTAAATGACGAAGCCACCTACCATCACACTATCGTTGACATATACCTGGTGGTCGACGTTGCACATGGAATGTCCATATAGCGTACTCTGGCATATTTTGATTCGCTCTCGTTCGCGTTTTGCGGGTGACGGACATTTTGTAGGAGCAAATCTTTATAAGTCAATCGAAGAAACGCACTCGACTTGAAAGGAAGACAATCACCACATCAACTCAGCGTATTTCAAAAAAATATTACTTTCGTCCACAGTGAAATTACACTGATCGCAAAACGTTGATCGTAAAACGTGGGCACATTATTTCAATGACGTCCTTCTTGAAATCACCGAAAACGTACATAGTCCGATCATGCCACTGTAACCTCGAGTTACATAATATAAACTCTATTCTACTGTACACAGTGTCAAAGTGTGTTTCTAATAACAAATGCATATAATATATCGTGACGCCTGCGAATGGACTTTTCTAGATTGACGGGCTTTATCAATTGTCTTCTACATTTTCTTCCTTCCTCCTCCTCCTCCTCCGCCACCTCCTCCACATCCTCTACCACCTCTACCTCTTCCACCTCCTCCACCTCCTCCTCATCCACCTCCTCCACCTCCACATCCTCCTGCTCCTCCTCCTCCACCTACTCTTACTCCTCCCCCACCTCCTCCTCAACCACCTCCTCTTCCTCCCCATCTCATCCTCCTCCACATCCTCCACCTTCTCCACCCCCTACACATCCTACACCTCCTCTTCATCCACCTCCTCTTCCTCCTCCTCATCCACCTTCTCAACCTCCTCCACATCCTCCTCCTCCGCCTACTCCACCTCTTCCACCTCCTCCTCATCCACCTACTCCTCCTCTACCTCCTCCTCCTCCTCCTCCACCTCTTCAACCTCCACCTCCTCCACCTCCTCCTCATCCATCTCCTCTTCCTCGTCCACCTCATCCTCCTCCACCTCCTCCACCCCTACACCTCCTCCACTTCATCCACCTCCTCTTCATCCACCTCCTCCTCCACCTCCCCCATCTCCTCTTCCTCGTCCACCTCATCCTCCTCCACCTCCTCCAACCCCTACACCTCCTCCACCTCCTGTTCAACCACCTCCTCCTCTTCATCCACCTCCTCCAATTCCTGCTCATCCACCTCCTCCACCTCATCCACCTCCTCCATCTCCTCCACCACCTCCTCCTCTTCCACCTCCTCATCCTCAACCTCCTTCTCATTCTCCACCTCCTTCACCTCCTTCTTCATCTTCTTCTTGTTGTTATTGTTATTATTATCATAATTATTACTATTACTATCTGCTTGCTATCCGTTTACAAACCAATGTCACCAATGGCACTAACAGCTGAGAAACAAGTAATAATCAAGTTTGTCCCTCTTCTGCAATAATGAGACGTGCGATATCGAATCGTGTACTTCGACGGCCACTCTGTGAAAACAAATATAGCTATACGTATAGGCGCTGTAGATTATATATAAGCTATATTTCTTTTCACAGACTGGTCGCGGAAATATACTATTTTTATTATAGAGTATACTGTATAACGCCACTGGGCAATAAATACGACCTGTCTCTGTATCTTTGACATATCGAACACCCGACAATATATTTCTACCGACATCTAGGCGGTAATTTCATACAAATAATCAAAGCATTCCTTGACTTATTTCGCTGTGAAGAAATATATTAGCTCTATTCCCGGTAGGAAATATGTTTTCTTGATTTTCGGGATTGACTAAATTTATTATGACATGACTTTTTCAGACCTCCGTATTTGACCCAATGCGATCGTAAAACGTTTTACTAAAGCTGCCCGATCGATGCAGCTGATCTCTGGTAAGGTATCCAAGGGAGAGACGAGAGGGCTTGTGGAGGTATCCCTACGGGACTGGTATCGCTATCCCGGCACGGCCTGTTCACTGGGTCTACGACTGAGCCTGTCGTGGGAGACATCGCTCCTGGAAAACCTGTCTTCCGAGATAGCTTTCTTGATTCCGCCGGCCAACTTGTCAAAGGTAATCGACCTGCTATTGGAGAATGTCTCACAAAATAGGTTCTACTGCATTTATCGAAATAAATGTTTACCAGTATTTTTCATCATCTACTTCCACTGTCGCTTTGTTTGTGGTAATGAACAATAGCGCCTCGAGAATGGTAATGTTGTTACACGGAATGCTAACTTGATAATGCTTTATTGTCTCAACTATGGAGTTGAGAAATTTGTCTCGGGTGAGAACAGACATGACTTCAATATGTACATAAAGGTGTTGGTGAGTATGAATGTGTTTGTGCGTGCGTGCGTGCGTGCGTGCGTGCGTGCGTGCGTGCGTGCGTGCGTGCATGAGGACGTGTGTGTGGTGTATGTCACCGATTTCTAACAGTACGTGTATAATTGTCTGTCGTCAAACCTACTCTTCCTTTGCGGTGACTCACAACAGGAAAATGGTCAGTCCGTTGATTGGATGCGATTACGCCCATCATTGTGCAATTATTCACAATTTTGTCAAAGGAGCAAGTTCGCGAGACGCGGCGTAATCACGGCGATCGGGGATTCAAGTAGCGTACGTATGATTACGCTTTCGCTCACGCAAGCGAGCTGACTCGACATTTAGTCAGTGCGCATTAGGTTCTGCTACGTTCCGTGTACGCGGTGCTGAATCTTCATTTACCGTCAGCCGCGTTCCAGCCATTGCCTGGGCGATTCGGTCGGTATATAAATGTCATCGAAGAATGCCAAACGTTGTTGGTTGCGTACGGCTGGATGCGATCGAGAGGGAGGGAAATAGGCTGGTTTCGTTTGATATATTGGTAAAGTGAGTCAATTCGCCGTACGTAATAAACCGACCGATCCAGGTTTAGCTCTGGTGGTATGCCAAAGACGGCGATAACTGGTCGAAATGGATCGTATACTGTAGGTAAAGACACCGGCGAAACCTATAAACATATTGGTGAAACAATAATGGTTTCTCTGTTATACATTAGAAAGGTTAATTAATGACCACGTGAATGAGTTCCGTGTTAAACATACATACATTAATAAATTTAATCAAAAACATTCTTTCCGTAATAGCCAGGTCACGTTTGACCAATATCGTATATCTAAATATTAATATTAAATTAAATTTAAAAAAAATATTAATGGCTACATAATTATAGGACACGGAAACATTGACGAAGAATATTAAATGTGGGATAATGCACTAGATGGCACTATACAAATGTATTTAACAGTAATAATGAGTGCTGACATGATAGTTTGAAAGCAATAAGGCATTATGGTTTAATTATGGTCAAATTAATGGATAATTAGGAGCAATATCATGTATAAAGGCAATAGCTAATTATGGTGTATACAGAAACCAAGTTAGGAAGCTGCGTGCTTTGCGTATGATACACCATAGTTCGACCATGGCGCTAACATGACAGCATCACGATACCGATGAAGACATACTCAAAGGCGCAAACACCCTGAATATGGAACAGTTTCTTATGCAACTACACCTCTGATCGACAGGTCATGTGTCTCGTGTAGGGACGACAGCATATCTCCAAAACAAACTCTATTCATTCAACTGTCGGGGGTTCTAGAAAAAATGCGCAATTTAAACAGAGTGCACAGAAACAAACAGTTCACACGCTTCCCCAAGGCACACCGACCTGAAGAGGACTCCTGTTTTTGGTTTTTACTCCTAGGATGCAAGTATGTCCTCTCTCCCAAGTTGCACTCTAACACCACCCTAGTTGAACCCTAAGTTCTTAGAGTACATACGCTTAACCAAGCGAGTAATCGTACAGTAACAACCGTGACTGATAGCAAGAGAACAAAGCAATAGTTATGTATCTTATTTGGAGTATTGCATGCAAGACTCGGTGTGCGTGGAAACAAGAGACAGACAGAAGAAGAGCATCTGAATCGATTCCATAACTCAAGATTATTTTTAAGGGAAATCGCCTGATGAAATGTGGCTTGACATTATTGTAGAGCCCATGAGATTGCTAGGAGACCAAATGTACCCGTACTTATTGAATAGTGGAGCGCAGTGGTGCAGTGGCTAGAGCTTCGGATTCTCGACCGAGAGAACCCGGGTTCGAATCCTATGCGGCGGTGTCGAACCTTGGGCAAGTTCGTTCATTCTACGTTGCTCCAGTTCACTCGGCTGTTTGAACGAGTACCTAGCTATAGACTTTGGTGGATATTTGTGTACTCTTTCTCCCAGATAATCGAATAGATCACGTCATTTGCTGACTGTATTTGTGCTGACACACAGCGTCAATATGGTTTGCCTTAACATTGATATATCCGACATAATATTCCCCAGAAGCAGATTGTTTTTATAATGTGCATCCGTTTTTTTACAAGCAAACACCATTTTCAGGTTCGCCTAACAGTGTTCGGAAATAGAATGCGTGACAGAAATTAGGCCTGGTACGAATCACCGGCGAATCAGTTAGTGAATGCGTTCGTTGGTCTTAGAGTATACGTGAGAACGCCAGTGATAGCGAGAACATGTCATCTCTTAATCAGTCTCCACTATCTCGCTCATTCACTCCACCCAGTCCACTCCGGAAGCAATACAAGTCACCTAGACGTATTCGGCTGAATGAACCAGCATGCCCCGCCGATGACGTGGTAAGCCTAATCGGGAATCTTCACGAGTCAGAGTCTCTGCAGCTGTCTGTCATATCCTGCGCAAGATGCGACATTGAATCGCCTGACTAATTTCGTTTGCCCAACGAAGGCGAGCAAATTACGTCAATGCGTATGTTTACGCCTTGCGTAGCTGCTCCGGGTGGTATGGTAGCATCGGCTCGCATATCGCAACATTCGCGTCGATAAACGGAATTGATTATACTTTAAGTGTGTTGCGAATCATGTATGCAATACGCCCATAGCAAACACCCTGAACATGAAACTGTTTTTGATACATATATGCATGCGATACGCTCTGTCCAAAACGAGGGTACAGTTTTGATTACGTAATCGCACACGTTCCATTACGGTGGTATTTTTCTTTACGTCGATCATGACGTAACCATGCTTTTTGTATTTTGTTATTATTGTTATAGTCATACGTGGTTATGAAAATACTACTGCATATTAGTGGGTTTGTTTCTTCTAGAATATGTCATTCCTGTTCTATATATGTGTACAGAAATCGTATTGGTACCATGTACTCTTTATAATTGCACAATATGTGTTCTTCATTTCTTCGTCTACCGACCTTATCCCACTTATTTATGGTAGTGTTGTATTTTCCATTTATAGTTATTAATTATGAATCTGTATTATAACAATTAGTGTACAGCTATCAGCGGTTGGCACCGATCAGTGCCACAATTTGTGTTTTATTTGTTCTGTATTTTTCAATTCCTAAACAAAACATTAATTCACCACCGTGATGAGTATGACGCATGAGATGACGACGAAACGTTTGTTTATGCCATCGCGTACACAATGTCTAAAACCGAATGGCAACCGAATCCGACGATAGAGAACCAAGTGTATACAACAATGAATTTGCTAAAAGCGTTCGTAGCGCAACATAGATATCAAATGGTACCTTTGCAACTCGCATCCCGCTGTTATCGGCTTACCGGAAGGTGGTCCAAGTATTTGTGCGACTACGCCAGCGCACATTACGATTACTGCTGTATGCAATTTGCAAAGGTGCGATTTGATATAGGCCTAACTATGATATAAGGGATATGAAGGGAAACGCAGGAAGAATGTCGACGCTTGGACTTTGCAACGAAACAATAACTAGACTTTCACAGGGCATTTAATGGCACTGTCTTTTAAATGATTGTTACATCTTCGTGTGTTCATATTTCACGCACACATGTAATCCTAGCGTCAACGTTGAGCCACACATGATAGAAAATATCGCAACAAATAAATATTATACAAAGGAACACTATACAATTGTGAAATACGTATTTACCGTGGTTTTGTATTAATTGATGTTGTACGATGATTCTGGCCCGTTTCTTTAAAAAACATAGATAGATAATTACTTAACGTCAACTTAACTTCCTTTTTTTAAGACACGTTACTAGTGTTATCTCGAATGTACGATTCGCAACAAGCACGTATACGGTTAATCCACGAACAGAACAAAGCTGGGAAAACAACGATTGTCGTTAACATACCATCCTGCGTTGACGATGTCGCACGGTGCAAGCACATGGTTATATACATCAAGAGATTACCATGAACGCCGCAGTCACTGCTCGTTGCTACATAATTAACGACCATTAGCAGCACTTGTAATTAAGTTTGTCGCTCTTTTGATCCGGAGATCGGTGAGATGCTGGAAATGTGGATCGTGATTAGAATAATGTCGTTGCCAATGTAAATTGCCACCAGCACGCGGGGTTGCCAGAAAGGCAAGCAAACCAGACAATATTTGTTAAATGTCTCTTGTAATCTATTTGATACCGTGATGTCGGTGTGTGCTTGATCAGTCAACCCCGGCGAATGTCGATATCGTGCAGCTGCCGCGCTGGTCATCCCAGTGACCAAGCTGCAACAGGCAGACACGTAGATATGCAGTACGTCACAGAAGCTCAGCGTGGTTCCGTTGTGACGTCAAGAAATGTCTCGATCCCTAAATCTACGAACGTACATCCGGCGGCGCGATCTAGACATCCGTGCTACGCCGTGACCATTGCCTAGTCGCTTCCCAGTCAATGCAAATCCACTGACCCGATTAACGTCACTGACGTCAAGACGTTGCGACGTAACAGGTATGCGACACAACGTTGTCGCCGATGTGACTTGTTCAGTCATTTAGTCAATTTATATGTTTCGCCTAATTCGTCGCACACTCACCTTACGTTGTTTCGATAGAGGGGCACGAAACGAAACAGAAGTTTGTGTCAACATCGTCGCCGTCTCATCACCAATGACACGGAATGTGGTACCCCAATCAGAATCCCGTCAACTAGGCTAGACATCTTCGTTTCGGTTGAGAAATCGGCCGCTATGCTCAGGTATTAGTCGTCGAGACACGGACATCAATCGTATGTACAAACGTCTTGTCTTAGCGGTTTTCGATGTAACATCGTCAAGTTTGCTTTGGTTTATGTAATAATTGTACATGCAGTAGTCGCGGATCGTGTTGTCCAGCGATTTTTATACAACCGACGCTTACGTCTATCGTCACACGCTCGTCTCGTGTGATATGGATATCGGCTTGTCACCGTTCGTGAAACTACACATCGTCCGCTGGCCCCCGAAGGTGGTGGCGGCAAGAGTTGTGGGGGGTGGGGTACTCACCTCGCTGTGGCAGTGCAGCGCGCGGACGAACCCCTTGCGGAAATTGGCGGACAGGAACGCGTAGATAACAGGGTTCATGCTAGAATTGGCATATGACAGCGCATGCGCGCCGATGCGGAAATAATAGAAGGCGTACGTGTGGCGCCACGTGGTGGGCGAGTAGTTGGTCCAGAGCCAGACGACGTGAGACGGGAGCCAGCAGAAGCAGAAGACAGAGACGACGACGATGACGAGGCGAGTCACCTTACGCTTCACCCTCAGACGCTGGTTGTGTCCGCGTCCTCCTCGCCGCCCGATCGCGTCCGACGGTTCCTGGATGAGCCACAGCTGGCGGATCATCAAGGAACTAAGCACGAAGATGGCGACCAACGGAATGACGTAACCGATGATGAAGAGAACGAGGTAGTAGGTGGCGCGGTTGCGCACTGCGCCGCCCCAGTCGTCTGCGCATATAGCGACGGGTTCCGGTCCGATGTTCCGGTAGACACGCACGGTGTAGAGGATGGGCCACGGTAGGGCGACAAACACGGACACGAGCCAGATGACGAGAGCCGACGCCAGGGCCATGCCCGGCGTCCGGAGGTGCTTCGTCTCGAGCGGGTACCCGACGGCGAGGAAGCGGTCGAGCGCCATGATGATTAGGGTGAGGATACTAGCGACCATACTGGCGTACTGTATGAGGTGCACGAACTTACACATGAATTCCCCGAACGGCCACTCTCCGGATGAATAGATCACAGCGTGGAACGGAACGCAGAAGACGAGGAACAACACATCAGCCACGGCGAGGTTCAAGATGAACAAACTCGTTGTGTTGCGTCGGTAGTCGCCGTTCTTCAACACGACGAGCAGGACGAGACTGTTCCCGATACACCCTAGGACGACGACGATACCGAAGATCGCCGGCACGATGTATCGCTCCGACCCAGGCACGCAACACCCTGGTTCCTGCGGCCAATCCGTCTCGTTCACCCCGGCGGAAAAGTTCGATTCAGCATATTCGTGTATCGCCTGCATGATTGAGCGATTCGCTCGCGAATACACATCCATGTTCCCCAGCATAAATCAAAGCACTGTCGTCGGGACCGCGTCGCGTTTACTTATAAACAAACGTCGTCTTCTAATTTCAATTAAGCGCTGGTTGCTCGTCGGCCATTGGCCAGTGGCCGTGGCGGTGTGAGAACTCCGCGTGTCAATCAATACGGAGGAGATAGATCATGGGCTGGCCTTGCGGACGACTGATCAATTAACGGCACGGGAGGTAGGCTGTATCCTGCCCGTTCGACGCAAGGTGAGCGCCACTTTAAAGGCAGGCGTCATGTTCGTCGTATCGGTGGCGCGCGCTGGCAAATACACTGCTAAACTGTAGTGTGCGGGTGCATTTCTTATGGAAAAATCGCAACGATAGTCACACAAAGCATTTAACCAGGGAAGCATTTGCATTTAGTATGAAGCATTTAACCAGGGACACATTGGCATTTAGAAGAAGTGTGTGTATGTATTAACAGTGCATGCCTATTCAAAATGGTCTAATGTAGTCCTGTCCGTCGTTATGCTGCTGTTTCACGTTACGTCAGGTGTGTTGTCGTGTTGAAGTAGTTTTAGTATGCGCACTCGAATTAAAGGGAGCCAGTCGTTTGGTCTACACAGTCTGTTAGTCTGTTGGTCTACCCGGAATTAGCGGGCATAGTAATAATTAATTTTGATTTTGTACCAGGAAGTCTGCAGTGTTGAACGAGGGCAAATGAGACATCGTTGAACATCAACGGCTATGGCAGTTAAGTTAGCCCGACTTGGCCGTACTGCCAATAAAGCTTGTTTTGAAACTGGATGTTTTGTTTATTATTTGAGCATGATAGTACCTTCAAATTGCGAACGTTGTCACGGGCTTACTAAACACAATTTGGCGGGTAGTATACCTTCAACATAGTCAGTACAGTCTTTAGAAGATTGTACTACTTACTAAATGAAAAACAAGAAACATAGTGCCTCCTTTTAAAAGGCTTAACTACATTTTAGAATGAGCCAGTGAAACGCCATAGTCAACACACTATGCAATTAGCTTGTGAAATGTCATAGCTATTACGTTATCTTTTTAGTGTGTCTTTAATCACCAGGTGGCGAATATGTGAAATGCAAAGCATCCTGGGATATCGGTCGACTTGACGCATTATATAATACATAGGGGTGTATCGTTCCTTTCATTTGTCTTTTGAAAGCTTTGATGAAACTATGTTTACCATTACATCAGCGTTCATATAAATGGACCATGTAATGAGTGTGAAACATGGATTATAGCTACACGAATAAACAACTCTTGTCTTCACTGTGTAATAGCGAGATTAGGTTATCTATATTTCCAGTAGTGTCAAACCCAAGGACGTCCGCATGCAAGTAAATCAGTTCCTCGCAGCTGAATGTCCGCATTACGTTTCTTAGATACGTCTGTGTAAACAGATCCCCTCTCTCGTGGCTTAATCAGACGTCTTTAGCGAGGGAGCAACACAAGCATCATTGTGTGGGGCGCAGTGCCACA
>OZ023210.1:38421703-38505810 GCA_963995525.1 Escarpia spicata
ATATGTACGTTTTAGGAACATGATCTGAACGTGTGTTGGGTTTAGGAATACATACCTGGTTTATGGTAGGTGTCTTCACGAACACAACCATTCAGGCTGTTGCCAAATATTACTCAGTTATGTTCTCAACCATAATATACCTCACAACATACATAGTCATGAAAAATAATATATAAATTGTACTACACTTAGATTTGCAACCACAGTGCAGTGGGTCATGGCATGGCATCGGCGCCTTTGGTAGTTCAAATCCAGGTGGTTTCCACACTGAATCATTTGCAAGACCAGGCAGATGGAGATTTGATATAAGAGCTTGTCACATCACATAACCAATTTGATATAAACATACCTTCACACTTGTTGGTGCAATGCATGTTTTGTTTGTGGGGTATTCCAAGTCGAACCAGATCCTTGGGCAAACAGCTGTTTCGTTGCTTCACCCACCCTACTAAATGTAAGTCTTAATGTAACTTTTCGGTGATGAATCTCGCAATCTCATTTAGAGTACATGAGTCGACATCTCATGATTCTGATGACATGCCGAGGGATGGAGCCCATACTAATCATGCCGACTTCTTCCTTCGACCAAGGAAACTGGAGACTATGTCACACCAACGCAGGACGTAACATCGCATTAATGTTTCCGATTTCACAGGTTGTTGGCAATGACATGAGTTGCAATGGGATTAAAGTGGGTTTCAACGTCAAAACGATCATATATTTAAACTGCAAGGAATTGCTTTATGGAAATCCTTGGTGAACATAATGTGCTACACAGATTAATACGCCGATGGCCGCCTCGTCGTGTGTTCATGGCTGGTAGCACTGCGTTTGTGGTTTTCTGGACTGTGGTCAAAGCTATCTAATTTGCGTGCTGATGATTACCCATCCACCGGAACCGAATGACCCTATACGGCATAGCAAATAATGAAACAACCTCAGAGTGTTTCCGCTATGTAGTATGCATTCTCTTGTTGGTTGCTTGAGGATGTCAGCAAAAACCTATTAGAAACAATATATACTCTTCTGACAGTTGCCAACTGGGATGTAATACAAGTGATGCATTATTGCTGGGCATCATCGTCAACTCTCCATCTACGTCTGGATAGTGTCATCATACAACACCTTTGTGTCGAGTTATGGAGCAATTTGCAATGATTTGAAGTACTGTGTTTGGTACGCCAGTCAGCCTGATTGTGATCATAATTGGCGTTTTTCAGTCGTTTCATCTCTGTTCAATTATATTTCCGTATGTCATTAACAGTGTATACCGTTTGCATTATATAGTTTTGTCCATGACTAAGTTTGTAATCGGAGTCAGCATGTATGCGCGATTTTCAACGATTGGATTAAACAAATGTTTAAATATTGACACTAGAGATGATATGTATTTAGCAAAGTTGTTTTCTTTGCCAGATTATAGTATATTTATGCTTTGTTGAGTTTTTAAATAGCAGTTTGAACAATATCTTCCAACACCACCTAGATACCTTTGATATATCTGGCCCTGTCACCATCCATCTCTCCCAGGATGGTGGATTTTTCTATCAAACTTACAGCACAACCGTCACTCCTTGTGCGTGATTGACTTGTTCGTGACGTCGGCCTAGTGTTATTTTTATTAGGAAACAAAATGTCCATTCGTAAGTTGCCCGTTAACCTCAAGACATGTTGTCAACACTGTGTTGAGTATGTTTTCCATATTTCTGACTTGAACTCGAAATGTAACTATTTGTGTTGTCCCTTCTTAGTCAATGATATATTTCTGTTCACCAGTGTATGCACTGCCATTTATCTTATGGTTCAGAATATAGCTCAGAAACAACTGCCAACACGAACTGACATACTCGTTAATATATAGGTATTCATATATGAACCACGTATGTATTCCTCAACCTAAAGAGGCACTACAATCATGTTCGTAAAACGCATACGCAGAGCAGCCATCTTGAATTTCAATATGGCCGTCATCTGAGGATACAGCATGTGACAGAAATTGATTCTTTAACCCTGACAATGTTGGTTTAGATACAAAGAACATGTTTTACGTTGTTTAGAAGCTGAGTTATCTGGATAATAAATAATAAAGAGGCACGCGCGAACGATGCCAAACACGTGAAGGGTTTTGACATCCCGCAGTATAATTAGTTGATATACTGGCCTCAAACGGTTTTTAAAACAAAAACATAAGACACTTTTTTAAGAGTGAAAGTGCTGGAATGTTTGATATAGCAGATGTCATGCTGCCTTAGTAATGTAATGAAGATATTTCCGTTATTAACACTGTTGGCAAAGGCAAAGCTTGACGGAGGCAACGCGCAAAATTCTGACTGTGGCGTAGATAACCCAGGAATCCATCAATTTATTAGATTAAGGAGAACGTTGCGCAGATGTCATTTGCTCATCCATATATGAATATCACATTTACTGCTTACAAATATACACACATATATATATATATATGTACACACACACACAAACATACACACACACACACACACACACACACACACACACACACACACACACACACACACACACACACACACACACACACACACACACACTAGAGTGGCCAGATTTTACATGGTCAGAAAATAATTTTTGAAATCAACCATGCACATGGGTTATAAAGGTGACGTTGGCTGAGAAAACAACTGTGGTCAAATTTCAGAAAAATCCATTTAGGGGAAGAGACCTCTCAAAGCACCCGAAGTTTTTGTAAAAGCACGAAATAGGGATAACTTTAAAAACGCGACATATCAATATCTACTTAATCTTTTTTAATACAATTTTTACTGTGTACTAATTTATATTCATAATAATTATGTCAAGATAATAGAACAATCAATCAGGTTATAAGTATAAATCACCTACAATTGTGAAAATTTGAAAAAAATGCAAGATTTTGTTCATTAAAAAAAACAGTAATCCATCATTATATAGATAATTTACATTCATTGTAAATCACGTAATATTTGGTTATGTTGCACTTAGGCCATTTGGTGTTATGTAGCAAGTTACACACCACAATTTAAGCAGGCAGATTTTTTGTAAGTGAGCTCTGTTTAACGTCGCGTAAGCAGTAACTGTTGTCGTTTATTATATCGGTGCTGCTGTAGCCATGTCAGATGCGCCGCTTCGTACTAGATCGGCAACAAACGTGTAGTTGGTTGGGCAACCGCTTGCTTGTATCGAGAACCTGAACCAACTGCCTACAATTGGTGAAGTTCTGCGGCGAGTTTTCTACGACTTGAAAGTGAAGAAGCTGACGCTGCCTGCAAGCTGCAACAATGCGGTAGGTGAAGTGATACTGGTTTGGCATCTGGCTAACATTCCGACGACACAGAAGCCGAATGCTGTCGAGAAGTTGAAGAAGCTCTATCAGCAGCATGTAAACACATGCAAGAACAAACACACGGGCAGTAAGAGGCAAGCTGAGCTGGAAACTGAGTTTGGAAGTCGATTGCTGGAACTGTTTGATGTGGCACATGCAGAGTGTGATCAGCTGATCCGCATTGCTCGTGATGTGAAGTTTCTGCAAGATCAACGAAGTGAGAGGAAGATGGTAATGGTTGGGGAGGACGAACCTTTCAAAGTGAAAGAGCAGAAACGACAGAAGCGAAAATACGACGAGATGCAGCGACGAGAATCTACCTCCAAGGCAACTGATGAGACCGAGCCGACAACCGAGCCATTCACAGAGTCATCACAGACCGAGCCGACAACCGAGCCATTCACAGAGTCATCACAGACCGAGCCGACAACCGAGCCATTCACAGAGTCATCACAGACCGAGCTGACAACCGAGCCACTCACAGAGTCATCACAGGATGAACAGTCGGACGTTGATGTGATCTCTATCAGCAAATATCACCACAAACATCTAGATGTATCTGGATCATCGCAGTCTTCTGAGCGGGCCGAACCAGTTCCCTAAACCAAGAAGGTAGCACGGCGCTGTCTTGTTGATGAACCGTTGTTTGTCGTTAGCTTGGACAGAACACAAACAACATCACGTCAAGCGATGCATATTGTGACACCTACATTGATGGCTGCTAGCGTTGATGTGTCAAAACTCACTCTGTGTAGAACTTCACAGGCCATTAAAGAGACTTTCCACCCGGATGTACCTCTCGTCGAACACTTTGATGAAAAATTATTACCTAACAGGCAAGGTGAAATATCAGATCGCATGCCCCTCGTAGTGTAAGGGAAAGTGTTCGAAAAGTTGCTCGGCATTCCACGAATTTCATCTGGCACCGGAGCGAACATGGGCAACCGTCGTCCAGTTTCTGCGGGATTGGGAGAGCGTTGGCGAGCACGTGGCAGGACTATGCTTTGACACAACATCAGGCAACGCTGGTACTCACACAGGTGCCATTACTGTAATTCAAGGTATTTCAAAAACAAATCCTTTTTCTCGCCTGTCGACACCATATACTGGAGATCATTGCTGCTGCAGTTTTCGATCTATTCTTTGTGTCGAAGGGTCCAACTATCCCGCTCTTCAGTCGGCTCAAAGAGAACTGGCCATTGATTGATCAAAGAAAGTACAACTCTCTGGACAGTGAGACAACTAGGTAATCTGGGTGTGCCTTGACTACACTCGAGAAGCAATGGCTGGAGAGACATAAAGTTACAGCAAACAAGTTCCTAACAGAACAACTTCGCAATAAGCACCCACGACAGGTCTAACTCGAGTTCATCCAGCTGGCCATCATCTTGTTGGGTGGTGCACGTGACTCGAGATACCAGTTCAGCCCACCAGCCTACCACCGTGCTCGCTGGATGACGAAAGGGGTCTACTGCTTCAAGATATTCGCCTTCCGTGAGCAGTTCGAGCTTACTAGCCACGAACTACAGGCTCTACAGCACATCTGCCTGTTCACGATCACCATATACATCAGATGCAGCCAGCAGCAGACGTGCGCCTATCAACGACATCTGCCTCCTTCGTGACCTGGAGAACTTCGGTGAAGTGGATGGTGTGATTGCACAGACAGCAGCAATGAAGATGAGGGGCCATCACTGGTACCTCAGTGAAGACCTACTCTCTCTGGCGCTCTTCTCTGACCGTGTCTCTGCAGACGAGAAGACGGCAATTGTAACCGCCTTTGTGAGACCTGCAAAGAAGAATGACCTGCGGCGGGTGGAGGCGAAGAAGATAATCTCCTTCAATGAAGTGCACCTCGCTAATTTCGCAACGGAACGTTCGCTCAACTTCTTCACTACTCTCAACATTGAACGCAACTTTCTCAACAGCAAGCCTGAAACGTGGCCCAGCCGCCAAGACTATCTTAACGCTGTCTCTGCTTTGTGTGTTGTAAATGACTGTGCAGAGAGAGCCGTCAAACTGGCAACGGATTTCAACCTGGCTCTCACAGACGACGAAGAACAGCGCCAGCTCATCTTCTAAGTCTTAGAGTCGCATCGTGTGCTGATGCCTCAGGCTACAAAAACGACGATGATGGATCTTTAATAAGGCAAAACAGCTGTTCTGCTATGCACTTTTCATATGTGGGATTGTGTGCATATTTACCTTATTGCAAATGCTCTGCCCAGAAATGTCAAATGTTCATCCTGGAGTGCAATAAATCTGTTTCACTAAAAAGGTATGTATTGAGCTAATTTTTATTAGGGGTGATATGTGTATGATCCATAGGTCACAGCGATAATTTTAGTAAAATAGGTTCAGTAGATTTTGAGATATGGTGTTCTGAAATGTATTCCTATATTGCGATTACACAAAAACTTTGGGTGCTTTGAGAAGTCTTTTCCTCTCAATGGTTTTCTCTGAAATTTTAACACAGTTGTTTTCTCAGCCAACCTCACCTTTTTAGCTGATGGTGTGTGTGTGTGTGTGTGTGTGTGTGTGTGTGTGTGTGTGTGTGTGTGTGTGTGTGTGTGTGTGTGTGTGTGTATGTGTTCAAAGACACCTTTGTAGAAAACATAAATATATACACAAGTACAATGTTAACATTTCCACTTACGTCTCCTTATTGGAGCTCTATACAGATCTTGTTACATAAAAGCCAGCTTTATATGTTGTTATATCATTATGTCAAAATTGGGATGGACCAAAAATCATAAGTTACAGAACAGTAGGTAGAGCAACTCACCAAGATATGCATTTAATATACCGTGCGATCGACATGTTATTGGCCTTCATCTTATTCCGTTTTCGTTTGGTTCTTCTGCAATGTGAAAGGTATTTAACTCCGTTATCTTTGATCTATAATGCCCTGTTAGTCTTTGCAGTAAGTTTTTGTTTCCTCGCCATGTTTTCCTCATTTATTTTTAAAGTTAATTCGTTCTAACCTCTTCCACATCAACATATCGCGTCATTCCAAGCCTTTGATGTATATTTGTTTTCATGTCCATGTCTTAGTAACATAGAGTTATTCCTACTGCACAATATTAGTTCATCTGTTTACACAAACACGGGTGGAGACATGTCCTTGATTATCTCCACAGGGACACTCGCCAACAGATGTAAGTTGGTTTTTCGGAGGTTGGTAATTCGCCGCTAAATAGAGATCTGGTTGGCGTTGAGTTATTTGTGCCTCCGCCAGTGTTTGCGTGGCCAAAATTGGCAGGCACAAACTGAGAGAAACCCGCAAAGGTCGCCTGAGGACTACCGCCTGTAACGTCTTCAAACATGTCATGTGGTGTAAGCGTAGGCAGGACTTGATCTACGCTCTCGAGTTCTTCCCCCTCTAACCCTTCTCCCTGCGTACCACGGACCATTTATTCATGTGTTAATTACCCGCAATGTATAGGTTCACGAAAAACGGTGCATACTTGTTAAATATACAGACTGGATTGAAGATAAGGCATCTGTTTTCTGATTGGAGACAACAACAGGACGAGTAAGCGTTACAGGTGGCAATTTAATTAAAACAATATTAAATTGTACTGTTGCCGATTCTATTTATGCTACATCCCTATATGATTTACATGAAAACGGAAACACGTTTAATCATTTGTTTGACACGTGCAACGAGCCAAAGACTCGTGATGCTACATAAAATGATACCAGATCACGCAAGGCAACGATTAGTTGCAGACGCTACTGTTGCCGATTCTATATCTACTGCATCTTGTCGATTAGTATAGATTTGTGTGATAAACATATTTAGTAATTTTTTTGACGTTTAGAAACACTGATTTAACTTGCGTCCTCACCTTTTTGATGCCCGTCCGCGCTGGTTTAACAATCAGTGTCACACAAAATAATACCGCCTACAAAACCTAATGTCAAATGACGTTTGAAAATAATAGGAAAAACAAAATAAGTGTACCGTTGCCGATGCTATTTCTGTTACGCCCCTATTGACTCCCCTATTGACTCCCAGGAAAGACACAACCCAATCGCCTATTTTTGTCGTATCGGAATTAATCGTGGGCCGAAATGAAGAGCACTAGCGTTGCCGCTTTTGGAGCTGTTTTAAAATGTTGGCAAACGTTTTATGCAAACTTTAAACAAATTGTACACTACACACGCTCATACGCACGCACGCACACACACGCACACACGCACACATACACACGCACACATACACACAAACACACAACCAAACACAGACACAGACACACACACACACACACACACACACACACACACACACACACACACACACACACACACACACACACACACACACACACACACACACACACACACACACACACACACACACACACACACACACACACACACACACACACACACACACACACACACACACACACACACACACACACACACACACACACACACACACACACACACACACACACACACACACACACACACACACACACACAGACACACACACACACTCTCTCTCTCTCTCTCTCTCTCTCTCTCTCTCTCTCTCTCTCTCTCTCTCTCTCTCTCTCTCTCTCTCTCTCTCTCTCTCTCTCTCTCTCTCTCTCTCTCTCTCTCTCTCTCTCTCTCTCTCTCTCTCTCTCTCTCTCTCTCTCTCTCTCTCTCTCTCTCTCTCTCTCTCTCTCTCTCTCTCTCTCTCTCTCTCTCTCTCTCTCTCTCTCTCTCTCTCTCTCTCTCTCTCTCTCTCTCTCTCTCTCTATCTATCAGCTACTGTTGTCTTTCTGATATCACCTGTATTGGACGACCGCTTTCTTAGTTCTTTTTGACCATCTTTTTAATATTAATTAATCTGTATTTGGCGGCCACCTATCTAGAGCAGCTGCTTTTTGTGGGGTGAAAGAACGGTCGCTCAAGATTACTCTTCTATTGTACTATTGTTTCAATGAAAGCGTACCCGATACATGGTAGCCTCCCATATACATACCTTTGCTAGTAAGGTAATTATTTTGGGTCTGCCTTTCGACGCGTCCTTCGGGTAATAAGCGATATTACCTTTTGCATAAATACATTAAGACAAGGCCGTCTCGTCAATTTTGTTATATTACTGTTATTTACGATTTGTGCCAGTTATGGTCACGCAGCGGTCAAGTGCCAATTGGTCACCCAAGGCGTTATTGCGGTCACTGTCAACAACATGTCAACCTCGCATTGTCTGACGTGATCGACTCGCGCCATTCAAGAAACCGATCTGTGAAACTTCAATATTCGACGCGCCGGGATGTCAGCGCTACAAAGGCACTTCGTCGCGAGACAGCGTGGCTGTGATACTCTTGCTCTTCATATTGATCGCGTCTCAGGCGTCATTGCTTTCTGTCGGCAACAACTTTCTTTACCGCGTTGCTCTGAAACGTTCAGACAGACCAGTTTTATTTAGTAATGAAATACGACGCAATTGTAACTATAGCACATGACGCTGGCAGCACACAGACAACTCAAGCACACCTATCTGTAGCGTCTTTAAATAAAACTACCCCCTCAGCTCATGCGTGTGAATAGCGTCATGCGTGTGAATAGTTTAAGCAAAATAGTTAGTTTGATTAATAAAAATACCGGTCCTCTCTAAATTCTAGATGTACCAGAACCACAGAGGACGACATGCACACTGGCAGTGACCATCGTCAGAGCCTGCCTATAAAGATCGGCTTGGCGACATGGTTCCGGAAGAGGCTGATTATGTTATTATATAATTGAACGAGGCCTCACAAGACCACAACAGTCTAACATTAATATATCCACACAAATCCGTTAAAGGTTGGCTGTTTGTTCCGCTACCTGCAATCAGCAAAGGTGGCAATTATTAACAGGAAGTTCGCTGAATTGGATGTTGTGAATTTGAAAATCGATGTCGTTTTTAATATAAAAAAACTTTGCGGTTAAACTAACCAGTGTCCGTTGTACTGCCAAAAAGTAATTTATTACTTGAAGTTTTACTTACTTTTGCGACCCATAAATTCAACACGAGAACAATGTCTAATTTATGTAAAAAGAGAAACAGACTACCGCCCTTTAATTTCGGTGAAACAATAAACAACGAGGAAGGTCAACGAACTTACTTCTGGCTGCAACCGTCGTGTGCGGAGTTGGCATGTCGGCGGCCAGGTGGTTATTTCCGCTCACTGCGGTGTACATTGACTCAGGTTAACACACGGCTCTTGACGGAATGGACGTAGAAGACACAGGGTCAGCATATTCCGTACATATGTTCGTGCATGTTCGTGTCAACGCGTGGGAGGGTCACCTGCCATCAACCAAGATGCCAAGGTATCACATGTGAATGACGCGTGATTTCGTACGCAGGAGAAGTCAGTGTAACACACCTGCTGCCAAACAGTATTGACTTACCCCATTTTACATAGGTTCATCATTGACTGTCTATTAGTAATAATAATAAAACCTAGGCATGTTGGCAATACTTAGTAATCAACGCTTGTCGATATAGGAAACAAAAGCACAGTATAAAAATCACTAATATCACTAGCAAATTTCAGTGCGAACTTCGATCACTTATTGTTATGACACGTTCCACAAGGACGGTTTTGGTGGACGTGTTTCTGGTTATAAACACGCACGCGTGTGTGTTAGTACCTACTAGTACCTACTAACACACACACACACGAACACACACAGGCAGACACACACACACGCACACACGCACACACGTACACACACACACACACACACACACACACACACACACACACACACACACACACACACACACACACACACACACACACACACACACACACACACACACACACACACACACACACACACACACACACACACACACACACACACACACACACACACACACACACACACACCAACCTACTTTAGTCGACTCCTCGCCAGCTTTTTAAGTGTTTCGTTTACACCGACCTCGCCCATTCTTGTTGATTCTCTTCACTCCCTGTTGCTTTTCCTGTTGTTTTCCTGTCTTAGTTACAGTCCGTAGGCCAATAGGTAAGACGTAATTAATAACAAATCTCCATGAAAACGAAATTGCTTATATTACTGCAGTTATTAATACACTGGACTATGTTTTTCTCAAGCTATTAACTGTGCTTTGGAAATACATTTCTAAATGGATTCTCCTCTTATCTGCAAATTATGATCGCACCATGTTTTCATAACTGCGTTGTGTCCGACTAGTTTAATCTCGACCAAAGAGTAGCACAAAGGTCGTGTCTTGTGTCGTAGTCTTATTGCATTCGCAGCATACACTATCCCCGATTTGTGTATCTTCCATGAACAAGAAAACAGAGCCTATAATGGTGATCATCTCGTGAACTGTGGCTTTTAACAGATTTCTATGAATAGTGAACGTAAGGCAACTTAACAATGTACTAGTGACACCAGACATTGGATAATGAGCATTAACCTGAACCTTGTCGATACGAAGACGGAGCATATATTGATTGGCATAGCACACCAACTGGCAAAATGAACTGCGTCAAAATGAAGGCGTCAATTAACATCGGTAACAGTGCAGTTCCCGCATCAGAGTGTATGCTTAATTTGGGTGCTTATTTCGGCAGGAAAATGCCAATTCCAAATATTGGGTCGCCGTCACAGAACTCGATAACATCGGGAAGGTAATAAGTGTGTTGATGACCAAAGTGCTGAGTTATGCTCTTGTCCATATTAGCATTGACTATTATAATGTCCTGTTGACTAGCTTGCCCAAATGTGCGATCAATGTAGAGAACTGTGTGCAGTTGGCAAATTTGTGCGTACAATTCCAACACCGAAACGACTCGACGTACTTTCAACTGAGATCCGCTTCACGTAGACTTACAAGGCATGATCAGTAAGATCCAATGCATTACATAGTCATGTTCACGAGTTCAGAAACACGCAATATAAATTGAGATGCCGTGATATCCTAACATTTGGTCTACAAAGAACAAAGCAAAAGATTCCGGTTGCTTGCGCCTTCAAAGTCGCAGCACATAAACTGCAAATTTACACGAAATGTAGCCGATGTGAACGTGTTAAAAAACTCCACGTTAATGTTATTGCGATATACGATTTTGTTATATGTTCTACTAATTAATCTAGATATTAATACATTTTGGAGCAGCGTGATTGCAGCTCCCCCGAGGCGCTGAAGTCCACTGACTAATTCGCTTCCTTTGACCATTCGCCTCTGATCTACCAACTGGCGGTGTATTTAAGAAAACGCCACGATAATAATTTACAGTTATTTACGTTTCGATATGCTATATGCTTTTAAAACAGTCGTTTTTCTTAACTGGGAGAACTGGGTACTGTTCCGATCTCCAGATGGCGCCACTGTAAACGAATTTAATGTAAAAATATTGTAATGGTAATAACTGCTGTCCTTGATTTGTTGATCCATAGGCGGGTGCTGATCCCATACTTTATCATGTTATTTGTTTTATATGTTTACATAATCACAATCATAGCTCTTGGCCTCCACTCCTCTCCCAATCCAGCCAACTAGCTGTAACATACGTTATAACATTTATGTGAATACGTGTATTTTATTTTGCCTTTAAAGTACCCCCAGGTAAAGATTTAAACAAAAAATCTTGCATGAGTTAAGAATCTGCAACGGTATTTTCTAGGAAAATCTACGAAATCGCGCATCTCTGTAACAGTGCTAATCTATGTGGATGTCAAATGCGGCAATGTTATATGATTGATTTATCGCGTTACGCACGCTGCTTCGTTTCTCTTCCATTGACCATATCTCGACCTATCAGAATCCAAAGTCTCGGTTTTTATTCAGCGACACTCTCGCGGACTGCATATCCCGCGCCCACCGAGGAATTTGGCAAGCATCATACATCAGCTGGCAGCGCGGCAGGAACATATGTATCAGTTAACCCCACTGCCAATGCAGCGCGCGATACTGACAGTTACGAATAGTACCACCGGCACGGCAACGTGTATAAAACAGTCATTCCAATTGAACAGCCAGGATTGATCTGGATTTACAGTCCGGGTCCCAGAACGAGGCCCGAGAACCGCGGCAGGAACCGATCTCGTCCACCGCGGTCAAGTCGTCGTGTGGCCGGTTATTGTTCGTGGTGTTACGTAGTGGAATCTCACTATTAAAGAGAGGCAAACAGTTCCTAGTTTTTCATTAATAAATAAATTAATATAATGTTCATAAGTCAATACACAAAGGACACAAAACATCCAGTTTCAAAACAAATGTTATTGGCAATACGACTGAATCGTGCTGAGTTTACTGCAATAACCTTTTAGGTTAACGATGTCCTATTTTTCATGTTTAACACAGCATACTTCCTGTTACAAATTACTACACCCGCTAATTCCGGATAGAGGAACTGACTAGCTCCCTTTTAGGTCACCCTTGCGACCTAGCTAATGCGACCTGAATATCGAGGTGACCGTATTAGCGGAACACATTTCCTACACTTTACTACATGGTAAAAACAAAGTAAGTTCTGGTATAGCGCAGTATCCTGTCCCCAGGACTGCTCAAAGCGCTTTACATGTTACTCCCTGGCAGACCTGTTCAATCGAACACCATCTTAACTTCTCTGGGAAGTGTGTGGATGAGTGAGTGGATGAATCGTGCCAAAGAGCGTTATTTTCTATGTTCATCACAGAAATATAAAATCAAACGACATACTTATACGAAATAGCGGTCGTAGGGGAAAATAATACGTTTAATGTTGTACCAGTAGGCTGATTGCCCACAAAACCTGGCGGATGTGTTTTGATGCAGGTATATATTGTATTGCTTGGTAGAGGACAACTCGCATTCGAAGTAGGAATACAACAGACCGGTTCACCAAGGAAATACGACACCAAATTTAGACGGATTTATAAGGAATTGTCAACAAGAAATACGGATTTCAACCAAAACACATGTGGTATCTGGTCATGCGATTCAGTTCTATAGAAATTCGATTAAGTTATAGGACACGATAGCACGTGTTGGTATTTATTGTGGCAGAAAGATTACACACTTGTCATGTTCAGTACAAATGCAAGACAACGGTGCTTGCCTTTTCGTTCGATCTTCCTCATACCACTGCACGTGCGTTCGAACATTGCAGAAGTGTTTTAATTTTAAACAAAAACACAAGACGTGTTACAATTTTGTAATCGCCAGGATGTCACACCTGAATCGTCAGGTAAATTGTGAAACATGAAGCATGGATGGCCGATTGCACAGAGCGAATTGAAATCTCGTCACTGAAGCTTTTCAGGTGATCGTTTCAGCACATTGTGGTGACCTTTGCGGTTGGGTTACCACGAAATCTACATCATTGTTATTCCAACCGATGAAAGCGGACACCACATCAGATTTTCCAACGTTACGAAGTCACATCTGTTGCGGAAGATATGCTTATTGATAGATAACAGTTTCGTGTACCGTAAATGCTTCTGAAATATTTCAGTTGTACCAACTGACTACTGACATTGCATTACCACCACGCCTGCCCCCCCTCCCCCGATCCCATGAATGCCGCGTGAAGGTTACATCCCATCATCTGTTCAACAATCTCGACGAACCGTCTCCATCTGTCGCGATTCTCAACCTTTTCACTCTCTCTTTGCTTTCTACGCTTGTCTTTCCGAGATTATTCTCGGCGCTCTATTTCCATCGTAATGTTTTCCCTCTTACTTTTACCACCCTTTTCTGTTTACTACGTTCTCATGGTCAATCTCTCCTAATTAATTCTTTGGACATGCCCTGCCATTTTCTGTCTGCCCCTTCTTTCATTGTAGGTGTTTCTTCCATCCAATCTTCTTGTAAGGTCTTGGCGAACATGACCCTCCAAACCGCATGGTCGTTTAACATTTGTAACAATCCAATAACGTGTCTTAATTCTTTCATGGTCTTCAATTTTATATTATCTCATTCTGCCATCTGCTCTATTACACCAATAGCACATATTTGTTTCTGTTTTACGTTGTTGCGATAGCAGTTGGTTACAAGTTCGAGTGACCTTCGTGGCACTCAACACTTCAATCTGCGCCGAGTGGTGGTGTTATTCGTCACGATGTACTACGGTGCGATTTGGGGTGATACGACTGGCGTGAAACAAACGCCTGCTCAACGTTGTAGCCATAAAAAAGGACTACATGCACACGTTGGCGTATACGTGCATGTCATACACTTGCACTAGTCAACGTGGCACAACATAAATACAACATGTTAACAATGATATGTTTACTTGCTTACTTGCTTACTTACTTACATACTTACTTACTTACTTATGTCATCCATTTTTTGTACAATATGGCGTCACGGTGATATTGCTATATGAGAGACCTGCTATTTGTAGTGACTATTTCGTTGTTTGTTTTTTGTCGTGCTACACAACTGCACAATTGACACAGACGCAGTTGGGATCTCACTGGTACAGAGACGTTGTGTGTGTATGGCACAATGTGCTGATAAGGAACCATTTAAGGTGAATCAACTTATTTATCGTCCACTTGTGCTTCATTCGGAACTACCTGTAGATTCGCTGGCAATACCGGCGTTGTGTGTGCCTAGTAGTCCATGACCCACTCCGGGTACGCTGTGACATCACATGCGAACAGGCATTTAGGCCACAGCGAGTGGTACAACGACCATCACGATTGTTCTCGAGTCAACGGACCACCTCGGCGATCACTGCTAACTGTTCTTCGTTTTCTTACATCATCGAATCGCTGCCTTTCTCGACAATGCCAACGAAGGGGAGAACACGAGCCTCATCCATCACAGACCGACATGACGACATGGCAGAATTTAAACGAACAATATCCTTCATAAGTGATAAACTGGATGAACTGTTGCCCATTCAACAAGAGATAACACATTTACTAAAAGCGTTAAAGGTGACATGAAATTTTCTATTTTAACCACGTAAATAACATACTAACATGATGCTATTTAGACAGGTATAATACCCGACATGTTCCTTAGTTAATATATACACGCAGTTTAATGTGTAAAAATCAGCCTGTCTGACCGATTTCTGAATGAAATCCCGAATGAAATAGTGTGCCTGATTGCCGCTTGGTAAAGTACTGTGACGTAATATGTGCCATAGCCCAAATCTGTCTCACTACTGGAAACATGGAAGACACGGCGATTTGGAGAATTGTGTCGCAAATGTGAGGACTTGTAGGACTGTTGCCGCATACAGCGATGAACCATTGGCAATATAGGTCACTCAGGAAAGTTTACTACATGTACGATGATGACGACGATGTAAAAAGGGAAATTTTGAGACTGTCGTTGTCGCCGGTGACAAACGACAATTTCAGATTCACGGACCAAACACTGGTATTACTAAAATCTGAGCACACAGAGGTATACTACATAATAATTGTTGATGGATTGAAATAAGTATCCTCTTATCGTACTATGATGCAGTCAAGAAATACATAATTAAAATAAAGATATCTTAATATTATTTTTAAGTTTAATTGCAGCGCAGAAAGTAACTATTCAGTGTACAGTTCAGTTGCACCTTGTTATTTATGTAATTACGACGATGTAATGAATATAGTCAAAACATATTCCCATGACAATTTTACACTCAATGGTGACATAGACATAGACATTTATCGAAGGAGTCAGACGGAAGAAAAAACGACACAATACAAATGTGCCACGGAATTAAGTATTGTCGTTGAACGCGATGTTATGACACGCAAAGTTCTACACATTTATAATATACCCACACCTCAAATATCAAACAAAACAAGAAGTAACAGTCCAGGTTATAGAAAATACCCAACAACGTGGTCAAATGTTATATTGTATACACGTTAGAAATACATGTTCGCGAACTGCCAAGCCAGTAATTAACAACAGTCGAGCCGAGGAGTTGAACGACATTATTTGAAGCGAAGGCGAAGTGCTCAGCTTCAGGTAACGAACGGTCCGTTTCCATTCGCAGATGTGCGCTCCAAAAACTGAGAGTTCATTGCTGGTATTGAAATATTCTAAATAATTTTGTATACGGTTAACAACGTATAACATATCTATGAAGCACAACTGATAAATACAAGTGAGGTGTAGCAAATAAATCGCAGATACGCTTACGTTTTGTCACTCTTCTTGGATTAGGCTTACCTCGACTAGAATCCAAGTTGCTTCGCCTTCGCAGCTCGCTTCGTTGTTTTGGGGACGTCAAACTTCGTCTCTTTTTGGTGGTTCTCTTGACAGTAGTCAGGATGATGGGTAATGTCACTGGTACTTGTATCAATCGAAATCACAAACTGCTGTATCCTTCACGAAACAACTACTGTCAAAATGGTAGTAGCAGATGCGTGTCCAACTTTCAAGTTGCGATATCGATGGCGACGAGACGGTCATCAAATTCAGTCGATTTATCTGTTTATAATCCTCTCAGTCCTTGTCTTTGGCATTCAATCGAAAGCAAACAACACTTCGCCGAAGCATTTCCATAGCTATCATCCAATATACAATGACTGGTTGTCATTAATCGAAGACAACAGGGCGGTAACCGCTGAATAACATGGACAACTTCGATCAGCCGCCAGCTTCTATGACACATATGACGTCACACTCACGGAAAATCCCAAAGGAAAAATTTCAGAGGCGGTGTGTGAGGAAGCATTCTTATTAGCGTGATTTTATGAAAACTAAATTGTTTAATTTTTTTGGACTACATGATAATGTTATTATATATATATTTTATTTACTATAGCATTTATATCAACCTGTTCATGTCACCTTTAAAAACCTAGACATGAAAATGCGGAAAAGGACCAAAAATAAAAGAGTTAGAGTCACGCCTAAATGACATGGAGCAATATTCCAGACTAGAAAACATCGTCATCTCCGGTCTGGAAACAAAAAACCACCCTACAGTTCGGCAGCAACTCCACCTGGCGAAAAACGACGAGACGACGACGTCGAGCAAGACAGTCTGGAAGACAGCAAGATCTAGATCTTCGCCAACAAACTATAATTGACCATCGAGAAATCAGACATCTCAGCAAGCCATACGTTGCACAAACGACCTAACACAAATGGAAATCAACGAAACCAACGAAATGTCAAGCCAGACATCATAGTGAGATTTGTGAATAGAAAAACAAAAACACTGGTGCTGCGCAATGCCTACAAACTCAAAAAAGCAAAGTGTACATTAACGAACACTTAATAAAGAAAAACAACAGCATTGCTTGGGAAGCCAGAAAATTGAAGAAAGACCACAAGACCGCGTCAACGTGAGTGAGGAATGGGAAAGTACTGATAAAAACACTGGGGTCACCTGATGTGGCTAAGACCTACGTGATGCATGACGAAATGGACTGCGCTCGGCTTGTCGAGTCCTCGTCGCCGTGAATGAAGGTTGATGGCTGTCAGTCGAAATGGCACATATGTCATTTGTTTTCCTTATTACAGTATAAGTGACGAAGAATTTATATATATTACAAGCGAAAGTGATATGAATGAATAACTTTTTAACATTGATGAAAACACTTCCAAGTTTGATTTTAAAGGTTGTGAATATACCGACTATTTACACAATAATTATGGCGACTATATCGATCCAGATAATTACTTGTGCAATGACATAATAGTAGACTGTTCGTATTATACAGAAGCCAAATTTGAACATAAAACAAAATACAACAATGATTTATTAATAATACACTTTAACGCAAGAAGTTTAAATGCAAACTTTCAGAATATCAAATAGTTTTTATATACATTGCAAGACCCCTTTGATGTAATTGTTATAAGTGATTCGTGAAGTCACGAAGGGAATGAAAACAGTTTTATTTTACAAGGGTTTGAATCCGTACAAGTCAGTCGCAAAAATAAAAAAAGGAGGTGGTGTAGTGATTTACGTTAAAAAATGCATTGACTTTATGGAAATCAGTTGTTTGTCATTGGCAGTAAACACCATCATGGAATGTGTCACAGTAGAATTAGAATTAAATATTTCCTGGATCACATGTGGACACATTTAATGAAACTATACAACATGTATTTGAGAAGACAAGAAACACCAATAAGACTATGTACTGGTGTGGTGATTATAATCTTGATCTTTTAAAAATTGAAACTCACCACGGAACTAAACAGTTTCTAGACGTCATGTACAGTTACGGATTATATCCCTTGATTAAAAGCCAAGTAGAATCTCTGAATTCAGCCCCACTTTGATTTATAATATTTTCACTAACGAATTGACAACGGACGTTTGCAGTGGGTTATTAATTACAGATGTAAGTGACCATTTACCTGTTTTCTCATTGAGTAGAAGTAACATTGATATAACTAAAGGACAAAGTTTTAAATATGTCAGGTGTAGAAACGAGCATTGTATACAGTCATTTAGCTCGGCATTGGCCAACTGTAACACGGCATATAGTGAATTTGTTAACACATTCACCGATCTATACAACACTCATTGTCCGATAAGAAAGGTGCATAATAAGATTCACAACTCACATAAGCCATGGTTTACAAAAGGATTAGCAAATGCATGTAAAAAGAAAAACAATCTCTACACAAATATCTTGCATGTAAATCAAAACACATAGAGGAAAGATACAAAAGATATAAAACTAAGCTAATTAATATACTAAGACAAGCCGAAAAAGATCACTATTCTAAATTATTGCCAACAAAATCAACAAGATATTAAAGGAATTTGGAAAGTATTAAATTCAATAATCAAAAAGGGAAACACCTATAAATGTATTCCAGATTCCTCTGTCTGTGACAATAAAATCCTTACTGAGAAATCAGAAATAGCCAATGGCTTTAACGAGTTCTTCGTAAATGTTGGACCTCGGCTCGCCAGGAAAATCAAAACACCATTAAATGCAACCAGTAATTACGAGGATGTACAAGTCAGAACGAAAGCCTCTATGTTTCTCCGTGCTACGGATGAACAAGAAGTACTAAGTGTTGTTAACAATTTTAAAGGGAAATATTCTAATGATTATGATAATATTGACATGTATATAATAAAAAGGTTATTTCTCATATTGTAAACCATTAACTCAGATCTGTAATAGATCTTTGAAATTCGGCATACATATGAAAATTGAAAGTGACAAAAGTCATTCCCCTGTACAAAACTGGAGTTAAAACAGCGTTTTCCAACTACATGCCTGTGTCATTATTACTTCAGTTCTCAAAAATTCTAGAAAACTATTTGACCTCAGGTTATATAATTTATAGAACCTAATGATATACTGAATGAAAGTCAATATGGTTTTCGAAAAGAACATATCAACCTCTATGGCGTTATTGGAGTTAACTGAGGAAATAGCAAATGCAGTTGATCAGAATAAATCATCAGTAGGCGTGTTTATAGACTTGGAAAACGTTTTCGACACTGTAAACTACAATCTGCTGTTAAAAAATGTAATTGTGTGGTATACGTGGGGTTGTACATAATTGGTTGAGCAGTTACCTTGAAAAGAGGAAACAATTTGTTTGCATTGATAATGTAAAATCGAATGTTTTAAACATATTATGTGGAGTACCGCAAGGATCAATACTTGAACCAAAATTATTTTTGATTTATCTCAATGACTTATGCAAAGTTTCTGATACAATAAAATTAATTTTATTTGCAGATGACAATAACATATTATATTGTGCTGATGGTCCAACAACGCTTAACGCAGTAGTCAACCAGTAGTTGGTGAAATTACAAAATTGGTTCGAATTAAACAAACTATCCCTTAATGTCGACAAAACCAGTTTTGATATTTGGAAAAAAGAGATGCATCAATATAACCATAAATCATAAAACATAGAAAGAGTGTACCAAACCACATTCCTGGGTGTAATCATTGATGAAAAGCTATCCTGGAAAACACAAATTCAATTGGTTAAATCTAAATTAGCAAAATAACATCAATAATTTACAAAGCACGAAGCTTATTAAAAGTCAAGTCATTATCCTTGTTATACGTTTCACTTTTTATGCCGTATAGTGACTACTGCTCTGAAATTTGGGGCAACACGTATCGTTGTAGCTTATGGCCGATATTTGTTTTGCAAATAAGAGTGATACGTATTATATATGGCGCAAAAGCTCAAGACCATACAAACAACTTGTTTGTCGATCTTAAAAGTTATGAAGTTTTTATTTATTATATTGAGTATAAAACGGCTATCGCAATGTACAAGGTGAAATATCATTTACTTCAGAAAAACATTCTAAGCTGTTTTCACTTGAATAACGAATTTTGGTATGTAACAAGTCAGAGAAATATATTTAAACAAATGTATGTTTGTACAAGTTTGAAGGCTATGTGTGTGTCCCATGTTGGAGTCAAACAGTGGAATAGTTTACCTGAAGATTTAAGAAAGTGTCAGCATATTTGTATGTTTAAAAAACAAATCATCTATAATTGACAGATATACAGCAGTGTTGTAATCGTGGTACTGTGTGGAGTAATGAAGACACATAAGAATATCAAAAATTTCAAAAACCAAAATAAATATAAACTTGTTATATTGTAGGCACCGTGTATAATAATTTTGATTGGTAATTTACACTTAATAAAAACATATTGTATTTACATAGCCAGCACCTAAAATGGTCGGGGGTGAACCATTGAAGAGTAATGTACTTCTGTTCATCCCCTTTCCACATACAACATTGTATTTGTTATTTTGTGACGTGTAATATTAAATATTTTGGACATAAATGATTTACTTACTTACTTACTTAGCGTAGTGACGTGATGAGTTGTTTCCACTGTTTCCTGTGGCAGCCAGCCAAGCCCCACTGAGGCCCGTGTCTCTCTCGATGGCGTCTCTTAAGGTAATGTTAGGGCGACCTCTTCTCCGAGGCCCCGATGACCTCCAAAGGGGAATTTGGTTAGCCATTTCGTCTTGGCGCATCAAATGCCCTGCCAGACGTAGACGCCGTTGCCTCAGGATGGTGGAAATGCGTGTTAGGCTGCCGTACTACTCCTGGTTGGTGACGTGGTCACGCCAGGACACATTGTGTGTTTTACGTAGTAGTCTGGTGTAGGATTGGTTATGAATAAATCATAAGTTAGATTTTGTATTCACCTATCTTGTTTAACGTTTTGAGAGTCAAATATTTTACCGGATCATTTGACAATTGACCACACTTTGCAGTCAGAAAGAAAACCATTATGTGGAAGTCACCGAGATCATTATGAGAGCATACCAGTGAAGTCAGGACCAATGTGTTAGTTGTCACCTCTAACCAAGATGAAATTAGCAATAACGGGACTTGCACTGGCATGCCTGTGTTGCCCCTGCTGAGGAACCTTCCTAGCTGCAAAGGCCTGCTATTGTGTCAATACTTGTGTGAACTGATAAAACATATTTGCACTCTGTGGGTTGAGGGGAAGGTAAGGAGGGGCTTCCCAAGCCAGACCATTACTTGCCTGCATTGTTGCAATTTTAGAGCATACAAGAATACCACGTAACAGTTATACATAACATCATGAAATCATGTCGATAAACAACATAAATATCTCGTAATATAAAACTTGCTATTGGTTTTGGTACAGGCTCTCTTACAAAAAGTATTTTGATAAGTATTTAAAATACTTCCTAATGTATAACATCCGTATATGATGTTTTATATATATATATATATATGAATGGAATGAGCCGTCGAGTCATTTGTGTGTCCCGGGTCAGTTGTGCGTCCTTTGATGACTGCTTAGGACGAAGCGTGAAGCGCTTTGGCGACCACAGATGGCATAATCATAGCTGGTCATAGATCCTGGCGGAGGTTGACCATTCTTCCGCTGCATTCTTTTGTCTTTGAGTTGCTGGCGCTGTTTCTGTTCAAAGTTCCGCAGACCAGTCCTACAGATGTGACGCCAGAGGGGGGTAATTATTTGCAGTCTCTTCCCAGGTGCATGATGGAGCATGACTTCAGAGTGGCCTTCAGGACGTCTTTGTAGCGTATTCGTTGCTCACCTCGTGAGCGCAAACCAATCTTCAGTTGACCGTAGAAAAGCGCCTTTGCTATGCGGTCATCCGTCATGCGGAACACGTGACCACCCCATCGTAGTTTTGAGCGCTGGATATGAAACTGGATTCCGAACGTTTCGCATTTGTCCAGCACCTCAGTGTTTGGCATCATGTCTTGCCACTTGATGCCAGCAATCTGCCGTAGGCACCGTATGTGGAATTACTCTGATCGTTTGATAAGGCGTCGATATGGCGTCCACGCCTCACAGCCATACAGCAGTGTTGACAGTATGACGGCACAATGCACGTTGATTTTTGTGCTCAAGCGTACACGACGTTCATTCCATAGGCGCTGTGTTAGACTACCAAAAGATGCGCCTGCCTTCCCAAGGCGGGCAGAACTTTCACCGTCAACCATTGTGTTTACAGATACTGAGCTACCCAGATATGCAAATATCTTCACAAAATTCTATGGGACGTCATCGATTGTAAAATTGTGTGGTACATGGTTGGCTCCAGCCTTTGATTGGAACAATACTTCTGTTTATTTTAGACTGATTGTGAGTCCAAATCGGCGGGCTGCTTTAACAAAACAGTCAGTAATTGCCTTAATGTCATTGATTGAATGTGCATTAAAGGCAGCAAAGAGTAGGTCTCGTACAAGTGGCAGTGACGTCATACTCTTGGCTTTCAGCCGTTGTAGATTAAATAATATTCCCATCTGTACGAAACTGGATGTAGACACCTAGCTCGGTGTCACGGAAAGCATCTCGTAACGTGACGGAGAATATAACTTAAAATAACATTGGTGCGAGGATGCATCCCTGTTTGGTGCCAGTTGTTATATGGAATGCATACGACGAGCCTCCTTGGTGTTGGACTCTGGCCATCATGCCATCGTGAAAGAAACGAATTGAGTCAAAGGCCTTCGTAAGATCAACAAAGACCATGTAGAGGTTTTGGTTTTGTGTTCGCGACTCTTTTCTTGCATTTATCTCATCGCAAAGATCATCGCCCTGCACGGAAACCGCACTGGCTGCTGGTAGAATGTCTTTGGCTATGTGCTTGTACCAGACGATTTTGCATAATCCGGGCGAGTATTTTGCCAGCAATGCATAATAGTTGTTCCCCTTTCCTTTGTAGATGTGAACAAGCGATGCATCTTTGAAGTCCTGCGACCGGACCTGCTGTCCCAGATGACATTGAAGAGTTGGACAAGTCGTTTAGTGAGCTTTTTTCCTTCGTGTTCGTATATTTCTGCTGCAATTGCATCAGAACCTACAGCTTTCCCACTTGATAGCCTTTTAATCGCCTCAGTGATTTACTCGATGCTTGTGCGTGCGTCCAGTTCCTGGATGACGGGATGTTGTATAACTTCGTCAAGTGCTGCCAATGAGATAGTTGATGGTCGGTTTAATACATCATTGGTTCCCATGTACTGATTTAAGGCCCTCGTAGAAACGTTTGGCATCCTTCTGATCCGCATCTTGTTGTATATCAGCTGCTCTATCAGACGACCAGGTCTCCTTCTTGGCGCGGAGCCAGGCCTGCGCTTGTTACTTATAGTTGTGATAGGCTGCTAATTTTGACGGTGGATTGTTGTCGTTTATCTACGCGATATGAGAGATATGCATGTTATTCAGGATACTCATTGCCTCCGTATAATTTTCATCGAACAAGTCTCTGTGTTTGCGCCGAGTAACACCGAGTATTTCATGGGCGCTTCGTAAAGGTGATCACTCAGACGCGCTCATTCGGTGTCTGCATCTGGCTCGTTTTCTTCCTCGAATGTGATGTTATATTTCTCCTGTAGTTCCTACTGGATCGTGATCAGACCAACATTCTGTGAAACGCATAGCATGAGTCTTTCTCACATCACGGATGTTGCACTGTCTAACGATGATGCAATCATTGAAACGCCAGTGTTTCGAACGCAGGTGCGTGCACCATAATGTTTGTATTTGTCAGCTTGTTGGAATAAACTGTTTGTGATGGCAAGTTGAAATTCAGCACACATTGTTAATAGGAGAGACCCGTTCAAGTTCTCATTTCTAATGCCTTGATGCCTAATGACCCTTTCCCAAGAGGTGCAGTCTCTTCCTACTCATGCATTGACATTCCCTGTAATAATAAATATATATATATATATGTATGTATATATATATATATATATATATACACAACACACCATACCACACCACACCACACACCACACACCACACACCACACACCACACACCACACACCACACACCACACACCACACACCACACACCACACACCACACACCACACACCACATACCACACCACACCAAAATTATGTGTTGGTGTGTTGTGTTGTGTGGTGAGGTGTGTGTGTGTGTGTGTGTGTGTGTGTGTGTGTGTGTGTGTGTGTGTGTGTGTGTGTGTGTGTGTGTGTGTGTGTGTGTGTGTGTGTGTCTCTCTCTCTCTCTCCCTCCCTCTCTCCCTCCCTCCCTCCCTCCCTCCCTCTCTCTCTCTCTCTCTCTCTCTCTCTCTCTCTCTCTCTCTCTCTCTCTCTCTCTCTCTCTCTCTCTCTCTCTCTCTCTCTCTCTCTCTCTCTCTCTCTCTCTCTCTCTCTCTCTCTCTCTCTCTCTCTCTCTCTCTCTCTCTCTCTCTCTCTTTCTCTGCGTGTGTGTATGTGTTTGTGTGTGTAGGTGAATGTATGTTTCAATATATATATATATATATTGTTTTGCGCTATCCTCTGCCAGATGGTGCCCTTCTAGTACTCGTTTAGTTCATCTCTCCACAGTCTCTCCGGTCTTCCTCTACATACTAGATCGTTTCCCTTCGTAAGGTCTCCAGGTGTAAGATCACGTTAAGCATTCATCCGCCGAAAAGAGTGCCTTTGACAATGCCGTTTTTGTGTGATGTGTGAATTTGTTTCGAGCACTTTGACATGGCACATGGCATGTTAGTCCAGTGAATACTGACTGTACTACTGCATTATATCTTTCACGAGGTAGCAATAAATATACACTATTCGCTCGCGTATTCGTTAACTGGCTATTTTGTAGCACGCACCAATATTTCAAAATCCGTCACTACATTGGGGCGAAATTGAGGGTTGTCAGGTTTGGGTGGGTTTTTTTCTCTGATAAACTAGGTATGAGAATTTCTCGAGTTTTCCACAGCACTTGTGTCGATGAAGGTTAAATTTGCTGTGACATTTTCAAGAAAATCGTAAGACAATTTTTGCAGGAAATGAACGAAACGTTATAATGGCCACCTATATAAAATTTAAATGTGATCTTACCCCTCCATGTGGTGATACGCGATGTCCATCGTGTCGTAGCCTACTGATGTGCCCTGCCCAGGTTCACGTCTGTCTTCTGATTTGTTCCGTCACGTCTATGACCTTTGTCTTCGCACTTAATAATAATAATAATATATATATATATATATATGTATATATGAATTGCAGTGTCATCTCGATTTTTCAATTTTTTATGGTAGTGCTTAGCCGTTCTCCAAATAATGGGCTAACATAATTCAATTTACTGACCTCAACATCGTCTAGTCAGGTTCTCATTTATGCAGCGGAATGAACTGGACAATGATTGCCTTACATCTGGCTAAGTAGTGACCAGTGGCGAACCAAGTCCGAATCAGAGAGCCACCATTTGGTGCCAACACATATTTTGTGCACATTCTAGCTTCTAAAATACATTGCCGACCGTGAACCGGGATATTATTGGTGGTGCTATTGATCAATACAGACTACCCAAAATAACCTGCAGCACCTCTGGTGCATAATCTATAGTTTGTTCTCTATGTGTTCTCAGGTTGTTCTCTATTTCTCTCTGGACCTGTAACTCCGTTAGTTTTGCGTATTTGGGGCTGACATATTGTACATGTGTTTAACTTTCTAAGAAATTAGGGTTCAAATATGCACCCTATAGGGTGTAGAGAGTTATCGCACCAGGAGCACCCCTAAGGAGTCTAATATAAGCACCCCAGATGTGGGGTGCAGATTCGCACCCTAACACTGGGGTGCAGATTTGCATACCATGTGCACCTCCTATAAGGTGCTATAGCGGACCATTGGGATGTTTCGTAGATTTATACTTTTTCTTTTTTTGTTTGTTTGGGGTCGTGGGGAACTTGGGGGCTCATTATTTCAAATGGATGTACGAAGAATTCTAGCGGCGGAATTTAATAATTTGTCTATATCATGGTAAATATAATAACGTCATTTATAAATATGTCATTGGATGACGTCTGAATTTCCCGAACGCATAAAACGCACTGAATTTGTGGGATGGGTTTCAAATATTGGATACATTTATGGTTGGATCAGTAGAATTCCATTTTCTGAATTAACCCAACAATATTTTTGGGGAAACATGGGGATTAGATTTGAGTGCAAACGATTGGAGGGTGGATCACATTCCCGTGCACAAGACTGGCAAAGACGTGGTTTTATCTGGAAAATATATTTTGTAAGGAAAGCTCGCAGAAATCTGGTATCCTTCAACTTCTATCCATGTATGTGAACTAATTATATCTTAATTGACAATAAACATTATATTAAATTACATTACAAAGTTTTCAAAATTTTACAAACATTTCACACTTTCTCTAAAATGTTCAAATGAATATTTCAAAGAACGATAGAGTAAAGACATAGCAAATGTTCTGACTTGTATAAGCATTATATATTTAGATCATTACGTGATTCTTTCAAAGCATTATTGAAAAAGAGCATTTCGATTTGTAAAGATGCCGTACACTCTTCCATTGCGATCAAACCCTGGTTGTATAAACGGCTATCGTATAGTAATTCCGGTAGTCCTCTTACAACTATAATTATGATGATGTTAATGCTGGTTTAGTACATCTGCGGCTAATCTCCAAAATGTGTGTTCCGCAAGAAACATATAAAAAACGCAGCACATTACAAAAATGCGACTATCACAAATAAGCTTCAGAATACATGTTCAACGACCCAGGTAAAAACTAAGCATTACATAAATAAACAAAAAGGTATTTGAAGTTTCCTGTTGGCTTCATGTTGGAATAATAAAGGAAATTGCTAATTCTACACGTACATTGTTGTTCGGTTGTTTATTCAACGGATAGGAGATGACTTGACGGGTTCGTCCGGATTACCCTACCGACTTATTTTGTTCAAATCAGTAATCCGCGACAGCCCGGAAATCCTTGTCGATGAAGCTAACTTGGCAACAGCTGCCTGTTGGTTGAGTTGTCGGAACAAATATGTCGGGTTTCAACATGTCGGGCATCCATCTTTGTGTCGTAAAGTAACACCGTGCGTGCTGCGGAGTCTGACGGCGTGGCAGTGACGCAGTTTGAAAGCGGCAGGTGACTAAAGCACGCACTTTGAATTGAATTAATGAATAAAGGTCAAATGGAAATCGTAAAACAAAGAGCCATGCCCACAACGTCGCATATTCTATGCCGAACGTTGTTTGATTTCCACGAATTTAGTTGACGACGTAAACATGTTGATGCTGTAACAGAACTGCCCAAATGCACCCTCTCAAACACGGTGAGACCAATCAACATTGTATGTACATACTAGCTGAGTTACCCGGCATTGCCCGGGAAAAAAGGCAGTCATATACACTGTACATCCCCAGATCATTTGCATTGAAAAAAAAAAATATATTGTTGACATAATTGTGAACACTGAAAATAGACCAAACCTCAAATGCCCAGCATTTGAATTCCAGACAACCCAAACCCATCCCAAATGTTTCCAGCCTACCCGCATTAATAAATAGAAACTGGTCAATAGCCTAGTTGTTAGGACAACCTTTTGCCAGAAATCGCTCACCCGTGTAGCTGACGTGACCAGCAACAGGCAGCCGGATTATGCGGCTGCCTCCCCGATATAATATTGCCACCTATAAATCCCATGCTAAATTTCGGTACATTGTGTTAAAAAAAATTTTTTTTAAATTAATTCATGGCAGTTATATATAATAATTTATTCAATATAATATATGTATACATATATTTACCATTGGAATATTCATATAATTGAAATACACAGATATTCATAGAATCACACATACCGACATACATACGTATATGCATACATTTATGAGTTTGTTCACATAGCATGGCTGGTTCATAATGGTGGTAGAAGTTCTGGATCAGAACCACTTCGTCTGGGTGGCCCTCGTCACCAGACATAAGTGACTTATATGCTACTTTTGCGACAGGCCACACTGGCTGAACACGTACACTGTTGCCTTCAACATGGCCTGTGAAGACACGGAACAGACAAAGTTTAATATATGTAAATTTTCCCACATTTTTGTAGACATCAACTGAATAACGTCTAATGTATGTCAATGTTTCCACGTAGTTTAAACGTCAATAGCAAGACGGCAATATATGTCAATATCCCCACATATTTTAGACGTCAACGGAATGACGTCTAATAGATGTCAATATCCCCACATATTTTAGACGTCAACGGAATGACGTCTAATAGATGTCAATTTTCCCACATGATTTAGACGTCAACGGAAAGACGTCTAACAGGTTTATGTCATTCTGTGAAGTCATTTTCATCACCAAGAATCGACAACTAAAATACGTCTAAAAGGCGTCATGTGCCCACTAGGACGATGTTGATTCCCTTTTAATATCCCTGTATATCTATGATTTTTGTGTAGTCTCTCTTTTTTGGAGGCCAAATACAATAAATAAATAAATAAAATAACTGCTCGAAATACACAAACAACGTTTAACAATATATTATATTTATTCGAAAACTGATTGATTATATCATTATTCATATTTCATTACACCATGTGCATACATCATGTGCTTATATAATAATTAGTCACCAATCATCATATACTGTTAAACACGGGGAGTCTGTTTTATACTGGAGGGGGCAATATAATACCGGTATATTATTGCCCACCGGCTGGTTCGTTCCGGTATAATTTTGCCGGGGGCAGGAAATCAAGGGGGCAATTTTATGCCGGTACACCGGTAGATCACATACAAGATTTAACAAGATTTAACAAGATTGCCACCCAGAGAATTAACTCTAGGTAGCAGGTGGACAAGGAAGCCCTTGGCTTTTCGAGAGTCCGACCTTTTTATCTATGTGTATCCCGCCTGTCTGAGGTATGTGTCGATTTTATTTTTAAACATATTCACGCTACTAGCACCCACACAATCAGCAGGTAATCTGTTCCATTCATTTACAGTCCTTTGTGAAAATGAAAACTTTCTTATATCCAATCTACTCTGCTCCTTTGCTAATGCAAGATCATGTCCTCTAGTCCTTCTATCTTTCTTAACTGAGAAAAACATATTTCTATCAATATTTTCATAACCCTTCAATATTTTAAACACTTCTATCTGATCTCCTCTCAATCTCCTGGTCTCTAGTGTTGTTAAACCGCATTTTTTTAGGCGTATTTCATAACTAAGATCCCTCAGATTTGGTATCATTTTAGTTGCTCTCCTCTGCACTCTTTCTAGCATATCTATGTCCTTCCTGCGATATGGCCTCCACGCTTGAATACAATATTCTAAATGAGGCCTAACTATTGTTTTGTACAGCGGTATTATTAGCTCTTTTTCCTTATACGTTATGTTTCGCCTAATTAATCCAAGGATTTGATTTCCCTTTGAAGCTGCAATTCCGCACTGCTCTGAAATCTTCATATCAGCACTAACGGTTAACCCTAAGTCCTTTTCTTTTACAGTAGTACTTAGTACAGTACCCCCCATTGTATATTCTACCTCTTCGTTCCCATGTCCTATGTGGAGGCATTTACATTTCCCAAAATTGAACATCATTTGCCATTTTTCAGACCATTTCATCAACCTGTCAAGATCATCTTGTAAATGCTGTCTATCTCCATCACTTTTAATCCTTCTAAACACTTTTGTATCATCCGCAAATTTCAACACCTTGCTTGTTATTTCATCATCCAAATCGTTGATGTATATTAAGAATAATATAGGACCTAATACTGATCCCTGTGGTACCCCACTCAATACCGATTTCCAGTTTGAAGCCTCCCCATCAACTACTACACGTTGTCTTCTGTCAATCAGCCATTGTTCTATCCAGTTTATTATACCATTTCCTATGCCATGGGCCTTTAGTTTAAGCAGTAATCTTTGATTTGGTACTTTGTCAAAAGCTTTTTGAAAATCTAAGTAGACGATATCTACTGGTGTTCCCTCATCTACCCACTTAGTGATGTCTTCCAAAAAACATAACATATTTGTTAAGCATGACCTCGCTTTAAAAAAACCATGTTGAGATGGGTTTATCAAGTTTTGTTTAACAAGAAAATCCACCATGTGATCTTTAATTAGTCTTTCTAATAATTTACAAATCACTGATGTTAAACTCACTGGTCTATAGTTCTCTGACTTGTTTCTCGAACCTTTTTTGAATAACGGTATAATGTTTGCTTCTTTCCATTCTAAAGGAACCACTCCCTCTTCTAATGACAAGTTGAAAACTGTTGCAAGTGGTATGCTAATTTGTTCTACAATTTCCAATAGTAGTTTGGGTGGAATACCATCCACTCCAGGTGATTTATTTTCCTTCATAGCCCTTATTTTCTTAGCTACCATTTCCGGGGTTACAATTAATTGTCCTAAATAGTCTGAATCTGCCCCCTTGAACTTAGCCTCTGGTATTGGCAGTGAACTAATATCTTCCCTGGTAAACACTGAACTAAAGTACTCATTCAGGTCTTCTGCCATTATGAATCCCTCTGATATCATATTTCCAGCACTATCTTCTAGAGGACCGACCTTATCTTGAACTTTCTGTTTGCTTCGAACATACGCATAAAAACTCTTGCTGTCATGTTTTATATTACTAGCTAATTGTTGTTCATAGCTTCTCTTTGAATTTCTAATTTCAGCAGTAGCTTGGTTAAGTGCTTCTTTATAATTGTTGTAGTCTTCATCATTTCCAGTACATCTATATGACTTCCACATCATTTGTTTATACTTAATTTTTCTAATGGCTTCTTTCGATAAGTGTTTCTTTTTGGACCGTTTTCCTTGGTTTTTGAAGAGTACAAATTTATCGATTATGCACTTAATTTCACTCTTTAATATATTCCAGCATTCTGTTGCCGTCTTATTTTTCAGTGTCTTATTCCAGTCTATCTTTGCTAAATATTTCCTCATGTCCTTATACCTTCCTTTGTGGAAATTTCTCCTATACTGCTTTTTGCTATTCCTTTCTGATTTTACTTTGATGGTAAAATGTATCTGGTTGTGATCGCTACTCCCCAGTGGCTCACATATCTTGACATTGTCAACTAATTCATTCTGTGAGGACAAAACTATGTCTAACACATTCTCACCCCTGGTTGGTTCTAGCACATGTTGAGAAAGGAATGTATCTTGAACTAAAACTAAAAACTTGTGGTCCTCTCTCCCCATACTCTGTAGAGATTTCCATTGTATATGCCCATGGTTAAAATCCCCCATAATAATACAGTCCCGTTTGCTTACTTCCCTTATAGCGTTTTGTATTTTTTCATTCTCTTCTATGCTTATGTTTGGACTTCGATAAACCAACCCAACCGTCAACGTTGAGTTTCCTGTAACTATGTTACACCAAACAGCTTCTTCGCAATCTGCTTCTCTTTCTAATTTTATTTCATAAGCCTGAATAGATTCTTTAATATATAAAATAACTCCACCTCCCTTTCTTCCTATTCTATCTTTTCTAAACATTACATATCCTGTCAGTCCCAATTCAGCATCTGATATATCGGTGGTGGTCCAGGATTCGGTTATACCTATTATATGAGGGTCAATATCCTCTACCATAATGTTTAGTTCATTTCTTTTGTTTACTATACTCCTTGCATTTAAACAAACACATTTATATCCAGCTTCAGAAGAGTTTTCCAGACTGTTATTTGTTGATTTATTTGTGCTGTCTTTATCTTTGCCTCCATTTTCAGGCTTTTCTGTGAGTCCCCCCTGCGAATCTAGTTTAAATAGATGCAACCTGTCCCACTGTCAACAGATTGCAGCAGATTCTCTGAGAAAACTGCTGCCCCCTTTCCACTAAGATGGAGGCCATCTCTCATGTACATATCTTCCCTCCCAACAAAGTATCCCCATAAATCTGTGAATCCCACCCCCTCTTCTTCACACATCTGCTCAGCTAGTGCATTGATCGCCATCCTCTTGCAGTTTCTATACGTTGCCCCCCTTCCTCCCATTACTGGCAAAATTCCTGACAAAATAACCTGTTCGACTCTCGTCTTCTTTAGCTTCCTCACTAACTGTCTATACTTCTGTACTATCGCAGTTGTTCCCTCCCTGTCTGCATTATTTGTTCCTACATGTACCAGTATAGACCCCCCCTTGCCATGTCCCAATACCTTCTCTACCCTGTCAGTTACATGTTCAATCCTAGCCCCCGGTAAACAAACAACGATGTCCTCCCCCTCGCTCAGTGTCTTGTCCGTCTTTCTCATAATGGAGTCACCCATAAACACCCTCTCTTTCCTCATTGCCCCCTCAATCACTGCCTTAGAATAGCTCCTTCTTCGGTTTGCATCTGTCTGTTTGTTGTCTTTCCCCCCTGCCGTCTTCTCTCCTGTCACATTTTCTTCCGATCCATTCTTTCCTGTCACTTTTTCTCTTGTCACCTTTCCTCCTGTCAGCGTCCCTTTTATCGACTTCTCTTCTATCACATTTGCTCTCACTTCCCTTCGTCCCTTCTTCTTTCGTCCCGTCTCATTTTCCTCTCTCCTCTCCCGTTCCATCTTCCCTCCCTCCTTCTCTACAGTCACTTTCTTCCCTGTCCCCTTCACGCTTGTCACGTTTTCTGTTGTCGATTTTCCAATTTCTTCCCCTCCAATCACCTTCTCTCCTCTCAATCTCCTTTCCTCAGTTTTCTTGCCACTGCTATTCTCCTTCAGTCTTGCAGTATCCTCACCTCTCTCCCTGTCTTCTCTCTCCGTTCGACCTGCCTCCTTGCTAATTCCCATCTCCATTCCCTTCACAATATCTGTCAACCTAACTATCTCCTTCTGCAAACACTCCACCTTCCAACATCCAATGCACTGAAAGGTGAATCCTTGCAACATTTCAGCCCGATAAATGCAAAACTTACGGAGATATGGGTGCACATACAAACAGAGAACGAATTGTTTTATAATATATATAAACATCGTTGTTCATGTGTAATAATGCATGTGTGTGTGAATGTGTGCGTGCGTGTGTGCGCGCGCATGTATGTGTGTGCCGGTGCGTGCACATATCCGTGCGTGCGTGCGTGTGTGCGTGCGTGCGTGCGTGCGTGCGTGCGTGCGTGCGTGCGTGCGTTGTGTACGAGCGTATGTATGCGTGCGTGTATTACGAAAACCGATAATATCGATTACAACACTTCTGAATGGATAAAGTAACGATCGCTTCAACGCTATATCTGGTCGCTAACATGATCGACCCTCAGCTGTGTAGCACATAGCACGCCATTCAGAAAGGTTACCGATCCCTTGTCTGAATAAACGCCCTGAATAAATCATAAACGAAAGACGTGAAATCGATCATACGATATCAGGTGCTTTGATCTTGTTTGTTTGAAAGACGCTTTGGCGTGAGCCGCTGTGCATTGCATCTACGTGAATACTCTACGCAGTCAGAGCGAATGCGACAATTTGACGTGACCACGCCACGACTGACGACAACAGATGAAATGTCGCATGAAACAGGCGGAAGGAAATTGAAATCGAACCGAGATGTGAACATGCAGATTCTGCTGAGCAAAACTTCCGATGCACACAATATAAACGTTATTCATATTCTTGCATATGTAAACCATTGCCTTACAATAACACGCCTCACATCGTCACTTCAATAAGCACTTATGGGCAAAGTACTGCGTCAATGAATTGATCGATTCGCCGGGGGAAAACGCCCCGGAAAGGTTCTATGCATGCTGGGCCAGACTATTGTTACGGAAGACTGTTGTTACGGGTAGTTTGTGAATGGCAGTTTATACATTTCTTTATTTGTCAATAATAATCGTCCAACGGAGCCGAGTAGTTAAATAAAGTTTTCTATTTCATTACACACCAACGGTGACACTGATGCAAATAGAAGATAAACATTGTTTAGCTTATTAAAAATGGTTTTCGATTCGGAAAACGTCCACTGGCGCTGCGAATGACGTGACTTCTTCATTGTTGTTCTCGTCATGTACGGCAAAACGTGCAGAAGACGTCGACAGATAAGTAATGTAATCGCAGATCTGACCTATTGCAACATAATAATAATAATAATAATAAGAGAACGTCCATTGCGCCTAAATATTTGGCAACCAAGCTCAGAGGCGCATCAAAACAAAAGGATTGATCAATCTCAAAATCTATAAGCAGTATTCCAGTTGTCAACAGATGGGTCAAGGCGCTAGGGAGCTACGGTGGATAAGCAAGGTTGTAAAGATAAGTTTTTAAATGACGACGGAATTTTTTAATATTTTCAACTGATCTAACACTAAGAGGGAGCATATTCCAAAGAGTTGGTGCGGCAATGTTAGTGTAGTAGGTCAGAACAAGATGATCGAAGCTGGACAGGTTTTCTTACAGGAGTAAGCAATGAATGCAAATAAGGTGATTACTTACTGGACAATGCCTGGCATGTAATGGTACAGATCTTAAATATTATACGATATCCTACAGGAAGCCAATGCAAAGACTTCAAAAGTGGTACAGAGCGAGAAAAACGACGAGATCTTGTAAGTACTCTTGCTAGACAATTTTGGACATACTGAAGTTTTGTGATATCCTTGCGAAATTTATTATAAAGGAGGGAATTGCAATAGTCAAGTCTGTTGCTAACCAGCGCTGTCGCAATAGTTTTAGCAACAGAAAATTACATATACCGGCGAATACGGCGAAGATCCCGAATTTGATAAAAACAGCAGCGACATGTTTGAGATATGTGTTGTCGGAAATTGAAAAACTTATCTTCTATTGTTCAAAAAAGATCATATATATGATGCATAGTGTTAGATGTATGATATGATGTGTGGCATACTACACTAAGTACAGCGGATTACGTAATAACCGGACTTGACTTCGTGTTAGGCAGCCGAGTAGTGTCAGCTTTCGTATGTTTGCAAACAACAACGACAACAAACGAGCAACCTTTCTGTTGCGCTGGAATCACCAGAGATGCCTGAATTGTTAAGTTTGATTATCGTGAACAGACGCTGTTACTTGTCGCCATTGATAAAGCGTGTGGAGCCATGGTGACTAAAACAAGTGACTAAAAAATCACTGAAACATGACATGTAAGAAATGCATTCAGGCCTGTTTTGGAGGAAGCCATATCTGGAGGTGTGACAATATCACAATTAATGTGATAAACTGTAACGCCACCTAGCGAATGAGGTGGAACTGAGCGTGCCAGTGGGTAGAAGAATCAACGGCATGTTTACATGTTGGTGCCATGTGGTCCTTGGACCTTGCTAAAGTCATTCTGACGTACTGTATGGCACAATAAAGATATGTATAAACGAACAACATGTATCGTTATAGGAGGGTCAGGGAAATTGGTCACTGGGAGGGAATTCCACACAAGGCTTGCGATGTTTCACCTCTGACAATCGAATAGTGTCATAGTTGAGAGATTAATCGATTCTCGTGAGGCGGAGTGCTCTGTCTTGTAAGACTTGTAAGACCTTCAAGGATGTTGATTGTCGACCATGTTCCGTTCTAAATTGGAAAACAAATCAAGCTTTGTGAGGCTATATACATAGAGCAGTACTCAGTCCTGGCTACTCAACGGGTTTAATGCTACACCCCTGACAGACCATATTGACTTCACCGGGTAAGATTCATCCACGCTGCAGTTAGTGCAAAACTATCATGGTTCACATATCCGCCACTGTCTATCGTTAGTTACTCATTTATACAAATTAATGACCTGAAATATAGTATATTTTTTTGATATATAAACATAATTAATATGTTATGTCATTACACACTAACCATTTATTTTCGTTGCCTATTACGAACTTGACCCAAGTGCATGGATGATTCCCAAAGGTGACTGACGTAACAGACACATATCGCTTTAGTCATCATATCCATTCGCACATTATTGTCTGTCATATAGTTTGCCGCCTTATTAGCACCAGCATGAAATAAATTATCACAATATCTTTCAAATATTGTCAAAATCGTATGACTTTCCCAAACGCAAACGACGCTGTTTTACTGTTTCCTGTAGCTCCGTGTACACCAAGCACGTTTCACAGCATTATTGTTATTAATTTTTTATTTATCATAACTTAACTCTTTGAGGGCATGGGTCAGTAAACAAATACCACGACCGGAATTTCGGTCGCGGCCAAAAAAGGTCAAGAACCGCTACTTTGATAACTACGCTACCGAGCGGCACGTTACTAACAACGCAGCACAACAACCGTATGACTCACCGTGAGCACCATTGCTCTTGACATCAAGCCATTCTCCAATATCTGCGTTCATCTCACCCGGGACAATAACTTCGAGCGTTTCGATGGTGTTATTGAATAGCATAAATCACACGAACATCGGCTTCCAAAGACAAGGAGTTGAACTGTGAGGGATATTATTTCATATTGAGGAAATCCAACCTCATACATTCTCGTGCAGTGTACGTTTATACCAATGTAATACAAACTATATTCTCCCCAGCTTGAATCGTTGGAGCGACATTTACTGAAGGTTTCAGGTCCATGCAGTATATATACGGCAAAGTTATGAGAAGCATCTTGTGTGCAGATTATACGTAGAACAATTATATAATTTAAGTATATAGCCAACTGGTTGATGAAAGAATATATGGTAACATAGCTGATGGTCAGAATATTCAAAACTTAAATTTCTGAACAGATTAAAAACTGCTAACACTGTAGCCAAAAGTACATATTAGTAACAAGTGATCAGTCAGACATTTGGCCTACTTCTAAGAGTTAACAATTTTTTTAAACAAAGCCTCGGAGACTGGGATGGTGTATGATGTAAAATGGTAATCTTTCTGACGCAATATGTGACATCAACCTCAGGATGGAATAACTGTTTTCAACTGGTTGCTGAGGACATTGAATATGTATACTTTATTTGTTAATATACGTCTACACAAAAGGAAATCAACTTGAGCTCATAATAAGTTCAAAACCGTAAAATTCTTAGTAGTAGTTTGGCAAACATCCAGTGCGAATACATAGCGAAAAGACCCACTGCGTCTGTGTGTACGTAGAAGGTTCTGGCACATTATGTCGAACTTTGGACTCGGCTGCTTGGTTTCTGATATAATAATGAAGGCGGTCACCTAGGACCAGTTACTGAGTGCCAAGTTATCATTTTCAGAAGAAGAATATTTTGCTGGTTGTTTTTGATAACATTGTCGCAGTTGTGGATATACGGGGAGTTCACAGTGGCTTCACAATCACATATGTTCCTAGGTAAAATAAAACACTTATATATAAAATGTCATTCTATTGTTCATAGACATACACGCACACGTACTCGCACATGCACACACACATACACACACACACATAGCCAACTTATAGGTCTACTGGACTTATGTCTACAACGGACTACACACAGTTCAGGCCTCGAGCATTGGCAAAATAATTCAGTAAGAACTAAAAACGGACAACAAGACGCGGTCGTACTGCCCTGAAATCCAGACAAGCAGACAATAGGCCAGACTTGTAATTTTAAATATGCGCGTCAGGTATATATGGTGCACTCACACGACACAGCGTCCGTTGCAAAAGCACATAAGCATAGACTGCCTGCTTCGCTATCTAGGTCGCCGCAGTCGTGCAAGTTTTGTTCAAGCAAAATCGTCTCGTCCTTTATTGCTTGCCTCCGCTATTTATGTCGTCAACAAAAACCGTTTTTAACGCTGATTATATCAGTCGACGTGATAGCAGTTGTGACAAATCAAGATTACTTGTATCATTCGGTTCGCGCACCCAGCTGCCTTTTTGTGTTTCCTGTAGAAAAACGCGATAGCTTTAGTCGAGTCTGTAATGGTCTATTTCATCGAACTTCGCAAAACGAATATGCGAACAATCAGATGATTGTGTCGTGTCGTATTATCTGGAATTTGTACTATAAAATGTTCATAGCGATTGTTATAATATGTTACATTTTAAGTGAACATTTTATTTATTCTATTCGGAGACTCGTAGCGGCATACGTAAATTGTGTATAGCATTATATATAAAGTTATCTCGACGATTCGATTTTGTCGTTCGTCATACTTACCTACTTTTCATCCATGCGAGCCACGTGTCGTATACGTAAATGTAAGTTCTTATATAGAGCAGTATCCAGTCGTTATGACTGTTCAAAGCTCTTTACACTATACTTCCTGGCGGACTTGTTCTATCGAACACCATCTCGACTTCTCTGTGAAGCATTCGGCCACGTTGGAATTAATAGCGAAGACTAGTCGTACTCAAAATATCCACCACTGTCTATAGCCAGGTACTCATCCATACAGCTGAGTGAACTGGTGCAACGTAGACTGAACGAATTTGCCCAAGGTTCAACACGACAGCACATGATTCGTACCCAGGTTATCTCGATTGAGAGTCCGTCACTCTATCCACTGAGCTACTATGCTCCACACCTGTCTCTAAGGTTTGTTTGTATGAGTAGTTGTTCTATGCTCGGGATGTTTGCTCTTTTTGAATATTCTTTGTTTGTAATGTGGTCTCTCTGTGTTATTCCCATGATTGATGGCGGTATCTCATCTGCAAAAGGAATCAGCTGAACACAATATAGAACATACACAATATTCATATGGCTATGGTGGTTATAATGACATCATTGTAATTACTGTCTTTAAAATATCGGTGCGGTTGACATGGTGTTTGGCTATTTTGTCTACTACTGAAGCTAATGACAAAAAGTCCGATGATTCCCGAAAAAATGGTCGACGTTTTCGCGAAGGCGCTACATAGAAAAATTGTCAGTACAACAAATTCTAGTAGTGTGCAAAAAGATTTGTTTTTATTATTACATGCACAATTCATTGATAGTAGACCCGAGACCCGGTGTAGTAAGTTGAAAATACTACCCCTCGAAAACACTACCGTAGTGTTCTGAGTGTACCCTCAAAACACTACGGTTATGCTCAAAACACTACCCCTGACGTTTTTTTAACTAAAATGTTCAATTTCTTTGTGTTAGGGGCCATCCATAAAGTACGTCTCGGTTTGGGGAAGGACGGGGATATCCGAGCAAGCGCTACGAAGCTTTAGATGGGATGGGGAGGTATGTAGGTAAGGGTTATGTAACAAATAAAAACGAACGAACATGTGTTATCTCGTCAGGCTGTTGACATCAGACAGATAGCATCAATTGCTTCGGCGCTTATAAAACAATACGGTTCTCTTTCTGTCAGTGTGTTTGTCCGTGGTCCCATGTCTCCGTTAGTTTTGCATGTATGGGGCTTACGTCTTGTGTGCGATCTAGCGGGCCACTTCGGGTGGTTCATAGATTTGATTTTTTCCGAAATTAGTCCGGGAGTGGGGATCTTGGGGTCTCGTATATACGTACGGATCATCCTATGTGCAAGCGATATATACAGTATATATATATATTTGCATGCTCATTTTGAAAGAGTTCTTGTGTGCTATTAAGTTAGATATACACTTTGTTTCCATTTCAGCACGCTCGATACATGACAAAGGGGTTTATACGGAAGCCACGTCTTTATGGTACTAGGATATGTGTACACAAACATCGTTGTTTGTAGTAGAGTAGCCATAGCCACAACCTCTACCTCAGTTGACCATGTTCCATTGTTGGCCATCCCGCTGGTTGAAACATACTGATTAATGTTTGCGCCATTGTAGTTGCTAAACATTTGACAATGCGTTGGTTTCTCAGAGAAATGCTACTACCAGGTCCCGCACCATCTTGTAATTCGCTTGTGTACCGGTCAATTCGAGACTCATGGCTCGAAAAAACAGTTGCCATCACCTGTGCGGATCGAAGTTTGGCGGCATGTCGGCAGGCGGTTCTAACTTTGGCGGCTTATCGGCGATCAGGTCGAAGTTTGGCGGCATGTCGGCTGGTGGGTCGATGACTGATGGCACCTCGGCTGTTGAATCTGTAAGCAGGGTGTCATGCGTCTCCTTTTGTGCCGTAGGTGTGACCGAGTCAAGATGCTGTCGCTTACAGTAACATTTCAAGTTGACACCGTGAGCCTTGTGTTTCAGAATGATACCACCTTCACTCATGAGATCGTAGGTGCCATTTGCCTGACAGCATGGATGGTGTACGGGCCAAGCCACAGATCACACGCCTTCCTGCCTTTCCAGTTGGCTCGTCGGAGATTCCAAAGAAGCACGGAATCTCATCTCTTAAATGCTCCTCGACCCCAATGGCGCTTCTGGTAATCCCGTTTCTGGCCGTCTTGTGCTTTTATTATGTTAGTCACTACACGATGTGATATGTCTTTCCGCATTTTTTTCCATAACTGCTACACGTTCCGTGATTTCATCTTGAATAATGTCATCTTCAGGACTTTCTACAATGTCATGTTCACTCGCGTCTCGATACTCAATTGGCAGTTGCGCTTTACGTAGATTCATTAGAAAGAACGTGGTGTAACCAGTTGACTTCTGCACGCTGGTACGGAAGGCAAACAACACATAAGGGAGTGCCTGTGGCCATTCTTCTGGTTTCCCTTCCCTACCTTCCGTTCGAATGCTGCGTTCTGCTAACATTGTTTGCGTTGCGTTGTTTGGCACCAGCTAACTCGTGGAGCCGCTTCGACACCGCGTTTACAAATTCACGACCCTGGTAATTTATCTGGACGTCAGCACAGCCGTGGCGGCAAAACAATTCAAACAAACGCTTTGCCACACTGTCGGCAGATTTATACTTTATGGGTTCAGCCTCAACCCACCTGGTGTAGTAGTCAACAGCAATGGCCATGAACTTGTAGCCTTCTGTTGTCTCCGGCAGACAACATAGGTCAACACCTATCTGACTCCACGACTCAGGTGGAACCGGGATACTGTGCAGGAAAGGTGCTGCCTTGCTGAACCTGTTGCTTGCTCGTTGGCAACGGTCGCATGTGTTCGTGTACGTTTTCACATCTTCTTTCACACCTGGCCACCAGTACCTCTCCAAGATCTTTACGCAGGTGAGATCTTGGCCGATGTGTGCACCCAGTGACTTGGATTCGATGGTGTTCCCGTGTTCCCCCGTGGGATGCTTTCAGGGTGTGCTGGCGGTCATTGGCATCAGATATCACACGGATCTCTCGAACTGTAACATACCAATATTGACTATTATTGCAAAAATAAAAAATCATCCATTCAGATCACACAGTAAACAGAATTTTCGACAGCGAATCTATGGAATTATATTACAGTACGTCAAAAAATTCACAATTTTACGTGCTTTTTTATATGCATCATTTTAAATGTCTGTCAGGACTCGGTTTCATGGTACTATGGGTGGTAGGTTGGTACGTTTCAAAGTGACATGTCCGTACCTCATTTGTTAACATTTATTTACGTATTGTTCTTAATACTAGAGCACATGTTGTAGGTATGCTGCCCATCAAACTGAGTGTATTAAGCCCGATTGTTCGCATTTTAAATTTTCCGCCCGCAAAATAACTAAATACAATTGTAAAATAATAAACAGTTGCTACTGCCAGTAAATGGTATTTATTGCACAAGCGCGCGTTCCTACCTTTGATGTGCTTGATCCACACGGTCTTTACACGCACACACATACGCACGTACCACGTACGTCGGTACGCGCGCCCTCCCGCATGCCCTCATGCACACGCACGAACACGCACACACACATTCGCATGTACACAGACACACACACACGCATGCGCACACGCACACGCACACGCACACGCACACGCACACGCACACGCACACGCACACACACACACACACACACACACAAACACACTCAAACACACACAAACCACAAATCCAATATGCACATCGGTCTTCAAATTGCAAATAATAAAAGGGCGCGAAAACAAGAAGTTGACACTTGTAACAACAATTTCGATTGGCGCAACAACTAATTAGCAACGAAACGGGTGCCAAGTAACATTTCACCACAAGCACGACATGTTTCTAAACAATCCAATGGCGCGAAAACATAAAAATGACAGTTATAACAACAAATCCGATCAGCATAAAAAGTAATTAGTTACAAACGGCTGCCAGATGAAAATCAACACATGTACGACATGTTGTATGTTTTTAAATAATCCAATGACGTGAAAAGTTGACACTGACACACACAACAATTTATCGGCGCGAAAACCTATCATTATTTGAATTGGTACGTTTTACGATAACATTGAATAGCATGTGTAATATATGTATAATTTATATATTACTTATTATAATATATATATATATATATATGGGAATAAAATAAAATAAAATGGGTTTGGGTTTATAACAAGGTATTTAAAAGACATGTATTTTATACTCTATTTAGACACTGAAAATTAAATAATTAGACTATTTGATAAATAATTTTTTAATCTTAGCCCTAATGAATAATGACATTTCACACAATTTTGTTCAGTCGTCCTAACCCCAACCATGACTAAATCCAAGCATAACTAATTATAATAATAAACTTAACCCTAATGAATGGATACATTTCTCACTAACTGTTTATTCTAGTCGTTCTATTTGTATTACCCTAACCCCAATAATAAATAACTCCAACTATAACAAGAAGTTTATTTTGACCCCAAAAAATATAACACAATAATAACACAATAAACATGTCAGGTATAAGCATTACCACAAATAAAATAAATATGCATATATATTATACACCATTTCTTATCTTGATCTATGCATTGTCCGTTATGACAGTAATATAGACTTTACAAGTTCAATCTGTCCGGTGGCTTCACCACTCTGTGTGATCTTCTCAGCGGTATTACCACGTCTGGTACCACACAGGACTGCGACCGTTCAACTGTTGGTCTTGAGATCACCTCTCCTGTGGCGGTACCCGTAGTCACGTCCGAGTTGCTAGATGATAGTGGTGGTGTCGATGTTGTTCGCTCGAACCGAGGTAGTACTTCACACTCTGCAAGCCTCGGTGGAAGTTGAGGCTCTTCAACCCTCAGTGGTACCAGACGCTCTTCCGTCGCCTCGATCGGCCTTCTCTCGCGCAAATGATCCTGGTGACGCTTCCACACTCTGTCATCCTGCAGACGTACCGCGAAGGTCAGCGGACCCAGCCGGTTCTCTATCACCGTAGCGACTCATTTCGGTTGTCCCTGAAAGTTCAACGCCCAGACACAGTCTCCTGTCATGAAACTTCGCTCCACTGCTGTCTGGTCGTGGCGTTCTTTGTCTTCTTCTTGTTTGCGCAAGACTCGGTTCTGAATGGATGGTCGTAGAAGATCCAGTCGTGTGCTCGGTGGTGTCTTCAACACAAACTCTGTTGGAGCTCTGCCGGTTGTAGCTTGTGGAGTTACCCTGTAGCGTGCTAGGAAGGTGTAGAGACGATCTTCTAGGTTGCCATTTGTCTTCTTCAACCCTGCTTTTACAGTCTGAACGGCGCGTTCAGCTAAGCCATTACTGGATGGGTGATAAGGTGAAGACTTGATGTGTTTGATTCCGTTAGCTCGACAAAACTGTTCAAACTCCTCACTGGTGAAACAGCTTCCGTTATATGATACCACTGTGCTTGGTAGACCCAAAATCGCAAACGTCTGTCTTAGCTTCGTGAGAGTTGCACTGGTTGTCGCAGCTGATACAACGTGTGCATCGATGTACTTGCTGTGAGCATCGGCTATGATGAGTATCATACGTCCATCGAACGGTCCCGCATAATCAATGTGTATTCGATGCCACGTTCGTCCCGGCCATTCCCATGGAAGCAGTGGTGCCACTGGTGGTTGTTTGCTGTGTATTTGGCATGTCGTGCAGTCCTTAACACACATCTCGATTTCAGCGTCCAAACCTGGCCACCAGAGGTAGCTTCGGGCTAACCTCTTCATCTTCACTATGCCCGAATGCGTCTCGTGTAGTTCTTTCAACAACGTGTCACGACCCTTTGGTGGTACGATGACTCTTGCTCCCCACATCAGCACCCCGTGTTGGACACTCAGTTCGTCTTTCCTTCGAGTGTAACTCTCCCACTCGCGTGGTACATCACTAGGCCATCCTCCTTCCACGAACCGTAGAACTTGTGACAGCATCGGATCGGTTGCTATCCATTTAGCGATGTGTTCTGCCGTGATGGGTGAATCGTTCATGGTTGTAAGTACTAGAACCACTTCCTCCGGGACTGGTACTCGTTCAGGAGTGTCTGATAGCGGCAAGCAACTAAATCCGTCTGCATGACAGATACTTGTACCCGGTCTGTACTCCAGATGGTACTGATAGTTACTTAGTGTTAGTGCCCATCTCTGAATGCGTGCACTAGCCATTGCGGAGATGGCACGATCTTCCTTCAACAGCCCGACCAACGGCTTGTGGTCGGTCTGCAACATGAAGTCCCTCCCGTAAAGGTACGTATGGAACTTGGATATCCCGAAGACCAACGACAACGCTTCCTTTTCCAACTGTGCGTACTTCTTTTCCGCTGTGGAGAGAGAGCGTGATGTGTATGCGATAGGATTGTCGCTGCCATCGGGCAATCTGTGTGACAGTACGCTTCCAATCCCGTAAGGAGATGCGTCACTGCTCAAGATGATCGGCAGTTCAGGGTTGAAGTGTACAAGCACATCTGAAGAAACAAGCAGTGCCTTAGACTCATCGAAAGCCTTTTGTTGCGTCGGACCCCACTTCCACTTTGTGTGTTGGCGTGTCATTTCATGCAGCGGAGCAAGCAGCGTACTGAGATTGCGCAAGAAGTTGTGATAGTAGTGAATGAGTCCTAGATAACTCCTCAACTCCTGTACATTCTGCGATGCAGGCGTGTTCTGTACTGCTCGCACTTTGTCTTCCGTAGGATGAATACCTTCAGCATAAATCGCATGACCTAGATAGGTGCACGATTTCTGACAAAACGCACATTTCTCCTTCTTCAGGCGTAACCCTGCGTCTTGTAGTCGCGTTAGCACAGTAGCCAGATTACGATCGTGCTCTTCTGGCGTTCTTCCTGTGACCAGGATGTCGTCGAGGTAGACTGCAGTCATGGGTATGCTCTGTAGTAACTGCTCCATGATTCTCTGGAAGATACCTGGAGAAGAACTCACACCGAAAGGCAGACGTTCGAATACGAATAGCCCTTTCAACGAGTTGATTGTAGTCAACGGACGTGATTTTTCATCCAGTACGACCTGTTGATACGCATGGCTCATGTCCAACGTGGTGTACAGTGTACCACCTGCTAATTTTGTAAACAGATCAGATACGTTCGGTATCGGGTACTTGTCTACCTTGACGGCTCTGTTGATGGTTACCTTATAGTCGCCACAGATTATGACTGCGCCGGTAGACTTCAAGACCGGTACAATGGGCGCGGCCTACTCAGAATACTCCACACGACGGATGATTCCGGCCTTCTGCATACGATCTAGCTCGTCCTCTACTTTTGCTCGTAAAGCAAGAGGTACAGGTCGAGGTTTACAATACCTCGGTTTAACCGTGTCATCAACGTAGAACTTCGCAGTCAGCCCCTTTAGAGTGCATAGTCCCTCACTGAACATTGATTCGTAAGGCTTTAGGAAGTCCTCTCTGTCTACCTGGTTCACAGTAGCCCAGTTCACTTTCAACACTGTTAGCCAGTCCCTTCCCAGCAGGTTAGGTCCCGACCCAGGCACTACGATTGCCTGCAGCCTGTGCTGTTGATTGTTGTGACAAACGTTCACCTGTGCTCGCCCTAAAGGCTCAATTGTGGTACCTGCGTACGTTCGCAACCTCGGAACGTTACGCGTGTCAAGAGTGAGCACAGGTGTCTTGCAGATTTTAGCCAACTCATCCCCCGATATAAGCGAAACTGCTGCTCCGGTATCTATCTCCATAGCCACTTCACTTCCCTCTATCTGGACATTGCAAATGTACGGTGGTATGGTGTGGGTGGCACTTGTGTGATACAGGCCAAGTGTGCATGTGTCTTCACATAACTTGTCATTGCGTTGCGAGTGTGTGTCATTTTCTACTAAGTGTGTATGTTGAGTGTTTGCATTGCACACATTAGCAAAGTGATTTAGCTTTTGACACTTGTAGCATCTCCTGCCCCAAGCTTTGCACATTCGCCGATCGTCGTGTGGCAGTCCACCACAGCCTGAGCATGCCGGTGCTGCCCCCTTGTGATGTCTGTACCGCTGCTGACTGCTCACGACTGGTTAATCGTCTCGATGTGGCGTCCCTTGGCGATCAGGCGGAAAACGCTTTGTTGGTGTATTGCGATCTCTGTGTCGCCACCTGGCGACCAAAGCTGAAACCTCCACGTGAAGAGTTGCGCCGCCCCTCGTCATTCGATACGGCGTGGACAGGCCTCGGCACGGACGAAAAAGAGTTTCTCATGATCTTCGACTGCTGTAGCGTAGCTTCCAGTGTGCGCCCGAACGTCAGTAACTTCTCTAGCGTGATTGTAGGTTCACTTACGCCGCCCGCCTATCGCCCTTTTGACATCGCAAATTTTTGGATGATTTGCGACTTCACTTCTCTGTCTTTCTCATGAAACTTACAGTTTTTGGCTAGTTGCTGCAATCGTGCATTGAATTGGTCCAGCGTCTCTGACGACGTCTGTTCAGCCTGTCGGAACTTGAATATTTCATATTCTTAATTGCACTGCAGCCTGAAGTAAGCAGTGAGCTTCCGCTTGGTTTCGGCGAAATCATCATTTTCTGTCACCCCCACTGCTTCACTCAATTCAAACACTGCCTCACCAGCATAATGAAGCAACATCGCTTTCATTTTTGTATCGTTCTGAATGTCTTTAGCCACCACAAAGTTCTCAAAGCGCCTCACCCAACGCTCCCAGCGATGGCCTGCGCTGTCAGTCGGCTCCAGTGAAAAATGTGCGACGTCAGCGACAGTTTCCATTTTCACACAGAGATTAGACGTAGTCTAGTTCAAAGTAACTCGTAGAGTTGTCAGTTTACCTCGTCGCCAATTAATGTCGTGTACTGGCCGTGGGCTGTGCGTACAGCGACATTATAGAATGAAGATTCTCGTAGAGAAAGTACGAACACGTTTATTGTGACACATTGAGATGTAAAAGGAAAAGAGGAAACGGGGCATGGTAAACGGTTCCGCGATCAAGGATCTAACAGTAAGCCAGTACTTGCTAGATATTTTGATTAGGTAGCATTGTTGTTAAAATTAAGCAAGGGCGATAGTCGGGCGGCGTAACCTAAATAAATAAAGCAGCCTAACGTAACGTAATTGATTGTATTTAAATTAGGTCACTACCGGTTACCGGTTATGTTAGCGTTCGTGTCAGGATAAATAGTCGGCTGTGTAATTGAAATTTGTAATCTAAAGTGTGCTGTAGTACACAGGAAACAGTCTTTATAAAGACTAAGTTAGTTAAGTTATTACATAAATTCTGATCGGGATATGGCGCCTTGCAAGCGGCAAGTCAAGGCAAAGCGACACTTGGTGTGCGATCACTGCCACAGCGGGTTGATTTTGCATTGTCCGGCTATGGGAAGTCATGGGCAGAAACCATGGAGGAAGGATTCACCTTTCAGTGCATTGGGTGTTGGAAGGTGGAGTGTCTGCAGAAGGACATAGTTAGGTTGACAGATATTGTGAAGGGAATGGAGATGGGAATTAGCAAGAAGGCAGGTCGAATGGAGAAAGACGACAGGGAGAGAGGTGAGAATACTGCAAGACTGAAGGAGAATAGCAGTGGCAAGACAACTGAGGAAAGGAGATTGAGAGGAGGGAAGGTGATTGGAGGGGAAGAAATTGGAAAATCGACAACAGAAAACGTGACAAGCGTGAAGGTGACAGGGAAGGAAGAAAGGAGGGAGGGAAGATGGGACGGGAGAGGAGAGAGGAAAATGAGATGGAACGAAAGAAGAAGGGACGAAAGGAAGTGAGAGCAAATGTGATAGAAGAGACGTCGATAAAAGGGACGCTGACAGGAGGAAAGGTGACAAGAGAAAAAGCGACAGGAAAGAATGGATCGGAAGAGAATGTGACAGGAGAGAAGACGACAGGGGAGAAAGACAACAACCAGACAGATGCAAACCGAAGAAGGAGCTATTCTAAGGCAGTGATTGAGGGAGCAATGAGGAAAGAGAGGGTGTTTATGGGCGACTCCATTATGAGAAAGACGGACAAGACACTGAGCAAGGGGAAGGACGTCGTTGTTTGTTTACCGGGGGCTAGGATTGAACATGTGACTGACAGGGTAGAGAAGGTATTGGGACATGGCAAGGGGGGTCTATACTGGTATATATAGGAACAAATAATGCAGACGGGAGGGAACAACTGCGATAGTACAGAAGTATAGACAGTTAGTGAGGAAGCTAAAGAAGACGAGAGTTGAACAGGTTATTCTGTCTGGAATTTTGCCAGTAATGGGAGGAAGGGGGGCAACGTATAGAAACTGCAAGAGGATGGCGATCAACGCACAAGTTGTGCAGATGTGTGAAGAAGAGGGGGTGGGATTAACATATTTATGGGGATACTTTGTTGGGAGAGAAGATATGTACATGAGAGATGGCCTCCATCTTAGTGGAAAGGGGCAACAGTTTTCTCAGAGAACCTGCTGCGATCTGTTGACAGGGACAGGTTGCATCTATTTAAACTAGATTCGCAGGGGGGACTCTAGAAACTAGATTCGCCTGAAAATGGAGGCATAGATAAAGACAGCACAAATAAATCAGCAAATAACAGTCTGGAAAACTCTTCTGAAGCTGGGTATAAATGTGTTTGTTTAAATGCAAGGAGTATAGTAAACAAAAGAAATGAACTAAGCATTATGGTAGAAGATATTGACCCTCATATAATAGGTGTAACCGAATCCTGGACCACCACCAATATATCAGATGCTGAATTGGGACTGACAGGATATGTAATGTTTAGAAAATATAGAATAGGAAGAAGGGAGGTGGAGTTATTTTATATATTAAAGAATCTATTCAGGCTTATGAAATAAAATTAGAAAGAGAAGCAGATTGCGAAGAAGTTGTTTGGTGTAACATAGTTACAGGAAACTCAACGTTAACAGTTAGGTTAGTTTATCGAAGTCCAAACATAAGCATAGAAGAGAATGAAAAAAATACAAAACGCTATAAGGGAAGTAAGCAAACGGGACTGTATTATTATGTGGGATTTTAACCACGGGCATATACAATGGAAGTCTCTACAGAGTATGGGGAGTGAGGACCACAAGTTTTTAGTTTTAGTTCAAGATACATTCCTTTCTCAACATGTGCTAGAACCAACCAGGGGTGAGAATGTGTTAGACATAGTTTTGTCCTCACAGAATGAATTAGTTGACAATGTCAAGATATGTGAGCCACTGGGGAGTAGCGATCACAACCAGATACATTTTACCATCAAAGTAAATTCAGAAAGGAATAGTAAAAAGCAGTATGGGAGAAATTTCCACAAAGGAAGGTATAAGGACATGAGGAAATATTTAGCAAAGATTGACTGGAATAACATACTGAAAAATAAGACGGCAACAGAATGCTGGAATATATTAAAGAGTGAAATTAAGTGCATAGTCGATAAATTTGTACCCTTCAAAAAACAAGTAAAACGGTCCAAAAAGAAACACTTATCGAAAGAAGCCATTAGAAAAATTAAGTCTAAATAAATGATGTGGAAGTCATAGATGTACTGGAAATTATGAAGACTACAACAGTTATAAAGAAGCACTTAACCAAGCTACAGCTGAAATTATAAATTGAAAGAGAAGCTATGAACAACAATTAGCTAGTAATATAAAACATGACAGCAAGAGTTTTTATGCATATGTTCGAAGCAAACAGAAAGTTCAAGATAAGGTCGGTCCTCTAGAAGATAGTGCTGGAAATATAATATCAGAGGGATTCTTAATGGCAGAAGACCTGAATGAGTACTTTAGCTCAGTGTTTACCAGGGAAGATATTAGTTCACTGCCAGTACCAGAGGTTATGTTCAAGGGGCCAGATTCAGACTATTTAGGACAATTAATTGTAACCCCGGAAATGGTAGCTAAGAAAATAAGGGCTATGAAGGATAATAAATCACCTTGAGTGGATGGTATTCCACCCAAACTACTATTGGAAATTGTAGAACAAATTAGTATACCGCTTGCAACAGTTTTCAACTTGTCATTAGAAGAGGGAGTGGTTCCTTTAGAATGGATTAAAGATCACATGGTGGATTTTCTTGTTAAACAAAACTTGATAAACCCATGTCAACAAGGTTTTTTTAAAACGAGGTCATGCTTAACAAATATGTTTTTTGTTGTTGAAGATATCACTAAGTGGGTAGATGAGGGATCACCAGTAGATATCGTCTACTTAGATTTTCAAAAAGCTTTCAACAAAGTACCACATCAAAGATTACTGCTTAAACTAAAGGCCCATGGCATAGGAAATGGTATAATAAACTGGATAGAACAATGGCTGATTGACAGAAGACAACGTGTAGTAGTTGATGGGGAGGCTTCAAACTGGAAATTGGTATTGAGAGGGGTACCACAGGGATCAGTATTAGGACCTATATTATTCTTAATATATATCAACGATTTGGATGATGAAATAACAAGCAAGGTGTTGAAATTTGCGGATGATACCAAATTGTTTAGAAGGATTAAAAGTGATGGAGATAGACAGCATTTACAAGATGATCTTGACAGGTTGATCAAATGGTCTGAAAAGTGGCAAATGCTGTTCAATTTTGGGAAATGTAAATGCCTCCACACAGGACATGGGAACGAAGAGGTAGAATATACAATGGGGGGGGGGGGGGTAATGTACTAAGTACTACTGTAAAAGAAAAGGACTTAGGGTTAACCATTAGTGCTGATATGATGGTTTCAGAGCAGTGCGGAATTGCAGCTTCAAAGGGAAATAAAATCCTTGGATTAATTAGGCGAAACATAACGTATAAGGAAAAAGAGCTAATAATACCGCTGTACAAAACAATAGTTAGGCCTCATTTAGAATATTGTATTCAAGCGTGGAGGCCATATCGCAGGAAGGACATATATATGCTAGAAAAAGTGCAGAGGAGAGCAACTAAAATTATACCAAAACTGAGGAATCTTAGTTACGAAAACACCTAAAAAATGCGGTTTAACAGCACTAGAGACCAGAAGATTGAGAGGAGATCAGATAGAAGTGTTTAAAATATTGAAGGGTTATGAAAATATTTATAGAAATATTTTGTTATCAGTTAAGAAAGATAGAAGGACTAGAGGACATGAACTTACATTAGCAAAGGAGCAGAGTAGATTGGATATAAGAAAGTTTTCATTTTCACAAAGGACTGTAAATGAATGGAACATATTACCTGCTGATTGTGTGGGTGCTAGTAGCGTGAATATGTTTAAAAATAAAATCGACACATACCTCAGACGGGCGGGATACACATAGATAAAAGGGTCGGACTCTCGATAAGCCAAAGGGCTTCCTTGTCCACCTGCCACCTAGAGTTAATTCTCTGGTTGGCAATCTTGTTAAATCTTTTCAATCTTGTTAAATAATATAATATATATATATATATATATATATGCCATTTAAGAGAAATTTAATTTAATTTTGTACATTAGTTTATTATGGTTGGTTCGAATTCCCAGTGCCCATCAACATGGCACCACCATGATCATTCAACAACAAGATTGGTTGTTGCGGCTGATGTAGCAGCTTTCGGGTCGTGAAGACTACGGGGTGAGTTTTGTAATTTGCAGTTCCCCTTTGTCGACCAATCAGATCATCGTAATGAGAATCATCGTTCTACTCATACCGATATACCGCTGTATTTACATCGTTGTGTTCATAGTTGGCATTTCCGCCGCGCAATATATGTCCTTCGGAAGTGCCGGGGGTAAGTGTCGTACCACCCGGCTTACGCCTACGATCGGGTGCAATGTCATTATCCCGATGATCAGTTAATCCAGACTACACGAATCTTCGTGGGTGAGCAGTAATAATTTATTAATTACTTCCTATTACGCATGTCTATATATATATATATATATATGTGTGTGTGTGTGTGTGTGTGTGTGTGTGTGTGTGTGTGTGTGTGTGTGTGTGTGTGTGTGTGTGTGTGTGTGTGTGTGTGTGTGTGTGTGTGTGTACTTGTTTCTGTATATGAGATACTTGTGATACTTGTACATGTTGTAATCATTCAATCTTGGCCAATTGAGTTTTTGTATGATTTATTTGGTTCATTGTTATTTACGTATACACTGTATAGTGATTAAATGGGTATTCAATTTGGATTCCCACATTAAAAACCCCTGTGTTACATTAGACTCTTGTTCAACCCTCCCTTGTTGCACCTGGAACTTGTCACGAGTCCGTCACATTTTTGCGCCGCCAATTTCCATGAGCATAACATTTGTGACAGAAACTTTCAAAAGTACTTGAAGTAAGACTAAAAGTAAAAGCACAATTCAACGTTATAATTTAAACATTACAGCAGGCACACTAAATGCGAGACGGAAATAACTACTTTACTCTACACGAACCATAAACCAATAATAGTGTCTGCAACAGGAAGTTACATAATTATAGTGGCCGACTATTGCTCATCTACGACTATCGTCCCCCTGGATCTCGCAAGATTTGGCCACTAAATACATGTATGACGTGGAACTGGAACTGGAAGATCTTTATTCGACAGAGAGTAAATAAGCAAATACAAAGCACGTAACAACAATGTCAAAAAGAAGACATTTCTGTCGGGAGACTCTCACTAAGGCATTATAAATATGCCGCTGATGTGAGAGGCAGCCACACACTTGTAATTATAACTAAACATTAAGTAGAGGATATATTGTTATCGTGTACCACAATAAAAGTAGTTGTCAGACTGGGAAGGTAGTCCGGTAGTACCAAAGTAATACATTTTGTTTGAAGTGGCATCTGACCACAGCCAGTTGAAAAGACGTTCCAAACATAAAATAAAAATGAACATAATAGGTGTTACTAGAGCCGGTAACACTTACAGTGTTTTAGTGACACATTTCAGCCAAATGTATCACTATACAACGTAACTTAGGCTAAACTATGTAAATTTGGACGAACTACGCATAATCTTAATATGTATCCACGAAAAACGTCTTTACTTTGCCAAAGAAAATGCATTTAATAACATAGGCCTTACATGTTGAAACGATAACTTCTTCTGAAGGATTTGTTCTAATGTATTAAGACAGTTCTCGCCGACCACCTCGTGTGCGCCAGGAACAGGGATGTTGAAACCGAGCGTGTGCCTCTCCGTGCAACTGTGTTTTCCTCGAGTCTCACAATTGAGGCCGTTGCGTTTATAAGTTTTCGCGACGCTTGTTCTAGAGCCTTTTCCATGTCGGCGAAAGATTGTTCTTCTTTGTTTGATTTGCTTGAAATGAACTCGAAATTGCTTACCAGATCAGCGATCACTTTTTCTTGTACTTTCACCTTTTCCTCCGTTTCGTTTAATTTTCTTTCATACATTGCTTGGTTTAAAACAATGCTGTCCATTTTAGTGTTCATGCAAATGAGTGTGTTGTGTAAGAAAGTTGTAAAATCTTCGTCACGCGCGACTGACAGTTCAGCGGCTGGGGGATTGTCCTTTTCCACCGACACTGGCAAGCTTTCGGTTACAGACCGGTCCTTCTTGCGCGATTGTTTGCCATTCCTAGGCACGGTGGCCAGAGTTCGATTATGTAATATTGGCTGGATTCTAGTGAGTAGTGCATTGCAGCGTGTCCACTGTCAGTTTTGGTGTACAAGTGAAGTTTGTTTGTAGAAATTACCACACATACAACTTTTATGTAGTAATGTTGATTATGCGTGTCCCGGCTCGATACCTTTTGGTTTACGCGATTTCCGTCGTAGAAGTGTCACTAAGTCTCAAAGTCAGTACAATTCTGTGAATATTTGGAGCTCACGCCGCCACGCTGTCTCTACCACGACGCCATGTTGATCATTGTTACATGTCCATGATATGACCTGACGAGAATAACGTGCCATCCAACACTTACAATAATAGCGTCTCTTTCACTGGCTAATAACCGCCGGACGATAGTCGTCGATAGCAATGTTTACTCGCCACCATGTTTACTCTTACGAAAATTGCAAGTATTTCAACAATTGTCCAACAACTTAGTTGCATAGCATAACATAAATAAGTTTTAAGAAGTTACAATAGGGATCTACTTCACAAAAGTTTCTTCAGATTTTCTAATGAAAAAGGCATTGTTTATAATAAGGGCTAATAAGAGCTAATAGTCGTCACGCCCAATAAAAAGCAGTATAATACAGATAATAGCAGTATAGTTACGAACATGGGCATTAAGTCTTGTTTATCCGGGCCCACCTAAATTTTGTCGATAGAACTACACTTTTGCCTAAATGTGAAAGCTCTGTGCGTTAGATCCACCATTCAGCATCATCCCAGGCATATTTGTGTTACGACAATATTGCATCTTAGCGACCTTCTGAGGCCAAGAGAGCGACTCGGTTAGCGCCAGTCTGCGCCGCTGCGGCCGTGCATTACAGCAGTGAGCGATATAGCAGCGTATGTTGATGCAAACCGGGTCGATCTTTGGATCTTAAAGTGCACTAAGACGCACTATTTTCGTAACATAAATAAATAAATAGTAACATCCATAACAAAATAATTCCAAACGACTGCCCGCTCCGTGATCTCTTATTTCAGAGGTCAGCGTTGACGCGCTATCCCAAAGCGAGGTTTGTATGCTAATACGATTGCAACCTGGCCGGTGAATCGGCGATAGGATCCCCCTGGCGGCTAGACACGGAAATATTGTAACGAAAATATTTCGCGAAGTAAACGAAAGTAACGAAATAAAAAGTGTTGTTACATTTGATAAAACTACTTCGTTACAAGTAAAAGTACTTTATTAAAATTGTATTTCTTTACATGCCCATTACTTGAAAACGCTACAACTAATGAGAGGGGGCTGCGCCTGCTGGAGTTTGCCAAGTACAACAACATGGTGCTTGCAAACACACTTGGAAGACATAAAGCATCCCGAAGATGGACATGGCATGCACCTAACGGAAGAGATCACAATCAGATTGACTACACCCTGGTACACAATCAGATCTGGAATCAACAGGGCCAAATCAAGGACTTTGCCAGGAGCAGACGTAGGAAGTGACCATGATCTCGGCTCAAGTTCAACTTGGACAAACTGAAAAACCCTGCGATCTTGGCGTCATTCCAAGCATCAATTGGAGGGAAGTTTGCACCACTGCTCCCGCTTAAAGAAGATCTAGAAACGATGACTACTAACTTTAATGCAGTGATGACAGAAACAGCAAATGACATCCTATGGAAACACCACCGAAAGGCCAAACCCTGGGTCACAAAAGAAATTCTGGAAATGTGTGACATTAGGAGAGATTTTAAGAAAGACAAGTACACGGAAGAAGGAGCAGAAAAGTACAATGAGATCAACAAGAAGATCAGAAAGGGAATGAAAAAAGCCAAAGAAAATGGATTGAAGAACAATGTATGAAGACTGCCTCAACAACAACAACAACAGCAAAAGAGCATACCAAGTCGTGAGAGAATTTAAAAAGCAAAGGCAGGAGAAAGTCAACACAATTCAAGACAAAGAAGGGAAATGCCTCACCGAAAAAACCCATTATCAACAGATGGACAGAATACTGTTCGGAGTTATACAACTTCCAGACCAACGGAGATCCAAATGTTCTTGCCAGCCAAGAATCATCAAATGAGGACGACTTTCCAATTTTACGTGAAGAAGTGGAGATAGCTGTGAGATCCCTGAAGAAGGGAAAAGCTGCTGGATTTGACAACATCCCAGCAGAACTGATAATGAACGTAGGAGAAATGGTGATAGACATCCTGACCAACATCTGCAACAAAATATGACAGACTGGAGAGTGGCCAATAACATGGACTCAATCACTGATAATTACTCTCCCCAAGAAAGGCAACCTACAACAATGTTAAAACTGCCGAACCATCAGCCTCATTAGCCATGCGAGCAAAGTGATGTTGAGAGTCGTCTTGAACAGATTGAAACCACAAGTAGAAGAGATCATCGACGAATAACAGGCGGGGTTTTGCAGTGAGATAAGCACCACGGGACATATATTCAATGTTTGTGTTCTGGGTGAGAAATACCTGCAACATCAACAGGAACTATTCCATGTCTTCATTGATTTCAAGAAGACATGGGTGTGGCATGCCGCACTATGGGCGACAATGAAGAACTACAATACTGGACGAAAACTAGTACTCACCATCTAGCAGCTATACGCTACAGCTAGCAGCGCCGTACAGGTGCAAGGCGCTGTAGGTGAATGGTTCCACACATCAGCCGGAGTCCGCCAACGATGCCTCTTGTCACCTACATTATTCAACATTTTGAACATCTGGAACGAATAATGACAGATGCCCTGGGAGATCACACTGACACAGTCAACATTGGAGGACGCATCATCACCAACCTACGGTTCGCTGATGACAACGTCGGGTTGGCTGGAAGTGAAGAGGAACTTGCTAACCTTGTGAACCGACTGGACAAAACATCAGCCAGATATGGAATGGAAATTAGCACAGAAAAAACCAAGCTAACGACAAACAGCAAAAATACAATGAGGTCCCGAATAACTGCTAATGGACGCGAACTGGAAACAGTTAGTCAATTCAAGTACCTCGGAGTACATCAATGACGATGGTTCCAGAAACGAAATCCTTGCAAGATGTGCAAGTGGCGAAATTGAAACATGTTTGGAGAGACAAGAAAATCGCACTGAAATCAAAAATTAAACTAGTACGTACAGCGGAACTGCAAAGAAGATTTGCTGCATTGAAATGAAATGCTACCGAAGAATCCTCGGTATTTCCTACACTGACCCCATCACCAACGATGAAATCAGAAAAATCATCTCGTAACATGTGGGCCGTTTCAATGACAAAAAAACAATACTACAATGAACAGTGCCGGGGAAAAGAAGACAGGGAAGACAGGGGAAAAGATGGTTAGATAATATTGCAGAATGAACTGGGAAGATCTTCAAGACAACCGCGAAGACTGGCGTCGACTGGTGAAACATTCAGCAATGCAGCGCCCCTATGACCTCGGCGGGTTATGGGAGAAGTAAGTAAGCAACATGCCACCACTGTCCACAGGTCGCTAGCAGATATGGGTTTGAAGTCATGTCGGCTGAATCCAGCTGGATGGTGATGATAGCTGACAGTGTGGGTGGCTTCATGCGGTTTCGAACTCTTCACTCGTTTCACTGTGCCAGCACTATGAAACTAAACTCAATCTATCTATCAGCGTTGACCAGCTCGACATTTTATTTTTCCAACTTGTTTTTGTACCATGCTTACGTTAAATGTCCAGTTCGGAAGCACACAAATGTCACCATGGTTGGCACTTGTCTAGTATCCGCGCCCACCTCGACTTCGTCGCTATAACAACATTTTTGCCTAATTGTTATACCTCATGTGTTATTGGCATTATGTAACATCATCCCATGCATATTTATGTTACAAAAATACCGCGTCTTAGCGCACTTTTCATGCCCAAAGAGCAACCCAGTTGGCAACAACATAAGCTGTTATGTCGCTCACTGCGGTAATGCGCGGCCGCAGCGGCGAAGACTGACGCAAACCGGGTCGCTCTTTGGGCCTCAAAGGTGTGCTAAAACGCAATATTTTCGTAATATCTTCTCAGCAACTGCAGTTTGTCGATAAAGGTGACCTTTACCACAATAACGTCATCGTAAACCTGGGCCAGAGAACATCGTGTGTAGAAAGCCTGTTCTATGTAACACCTGTTCTAGCACCCAACCCCCTTCCCCGGAAACGCGTCTCATCAAAGTTGTATTTCATCGAAAACTATCCATCATAGGTTATGTTTATAGTTACTCGCTCGCTAGCACCAGGTTATTTCACACACCAGAGTTAGTTTTTTGTGGTTATCTTTGAAGATCGTTGTGTTAGTAGGGGTGTGCCGGTATTATAATCGCACAGTGATGAACCCATCAATACTTTATTCACTTTCATTAATCAGTATTGACCTCGATAAACTTCTAGTAATATATTAACCAAGGGATAGGCACTATTCCCGGAGTCTAAGTGTTGTCGCTACGATTACATGCCGTTGAAAATGAAACTTTAATAACGGTTCAACTTACTACGTCGCGATATGATGTCTTGGATGTTTTCCTTTGCTGCCTGCTATATCGTGCAGTCGTATTCCGAGTTAATCCAGATAGATGTCGTGTGATCCATTTGTTACGCACTGACACGACTGGACGGAAATGACGTTGCGCGGTAGTTACATTACGTCATTTTCGAAGACTTCCGCTGTTTTCCAACGCACCGCTGCGCGTCGCCACTACTCGTCAAGCGACGCACTATTACTATTATGGTATATACGCAGTTACCCAAATTTCCGAGTTTATACATTTTGTATATACTAATTTGTAGTAATAAAGGACGACAACTAACGCGCAAAATCACTACCATGTGTTTCAACCTATAATAAGTATATTCTTGAGGAAAGCTACAATGTTCTTTGTTGTTTTTGTTATAGAAGGTCTACATTTATGACGCAATGAAGATGCAATATAGCATTGCCAATAATAACACTTTGACAACGACGTTCTGTCAATACCTGGAACAGTTTTAGGCAAATGCCAGTTTAATTTTCAAAAGAAAGTTCTCTGCATATACGACTACGACCTGATGAACAAGAGTAAAACAAGACATTTTCCAATGATATCCCAGCAACGTAAATTAAACGTATTTCCAAAACCGTATGCTGGGAGCAATGTCCTCTCAATAGAACACGCATAATTAAATCATTTTTCTTTTAACCTGGAACTCTTAAGTATTAAGTGGAAAGAAATGTGACAATAAACTGTTAGTAAATCGGTTGTAGTTTAGTTGCGGGATTATTAGCAATATCACTTCGTATAATTTTAAAACGTTCATTGATACATATGTTCCCCAAGAAGTAAAGTATCCCGTTCTCAGGACTGCTCAAAGCGCTTTACACTTTACTACCTCGCTGATCTGTTCAATCGAACACCATCGCGACTTCTCTGGAAAGCATTCAGCCTCGCTGCAATTAATACGCGAGTACTATTCATACACAAATATCTACCACTGTCAATAGCCATGTACTCAATCATACAGCTGAGTGAACTGAAGCAATGTAGAGTAAACGAACTTGCCCAAGTTTCAACACCGCTGCACAGAATACGTACCCGGGTAATCTAGAGGAACATTTCCGTTTTTAATGCAATGTTTTAAACGGACAATAAAGTTATTGAATCTTGAATATTGAATGCAACAATGCTATTCTGACTCAAGAGAACCCTCAAATGTTGGCTGCAGACAGCCCTCACCTTGAGTTCGTTATGCCACTACACATATTTTAATAAATTTGCAAGATTACCCCCTTCATCACGACACATTTCCACAAATCCCCCCCCGCCGTGACAAATCTGTAACATTAACCCCACGACTGTGTTTGATGTGTGTTGGAAATGTGCAAATCGAAACCGAAAACAGTACCATTCCTTCCCCAAAAACATCATACGGGCCTGGGGTGGAATTTTAATAAACCTAGCTAGCCCTATTGTTGCTGATATATCTGCGCTATATCATCGCACAAACGTTAGCTTTTTCAACGAAAACGCCAATGTTTCATTTCTAATAGAAAGCAAGCGCTGCAAGCGTTTTTAAAACGTATGTGAGAAAAAATATCATGACATACCAAATATGTGAATGTAGCATAAGTCATTTTGATAACAACACACCATCATCGGCATTGTAGCTTACATCGTGAGTCCAGAAGATGGAGCCACTTCACTCGATGCAAAGATTGTATCAGTCCCCAACCAATGAGCGGCACCACTGTTCTTAATACGGTGAACATTCAATCCATACAGGCAATTGTGCGACAGGAGGAACTCTCGTAGCTCAGGTTGGTGTCACTATTGTGGAAAAAAAAAAGATTAATGTACTTCCGATGATAGAGTTGTCTGTGTTACGTAGACACACCGTTATGTAGATGTTTGTGTGTAGACGGTTAGGGGAACTGCATTAGAAATGAAGAAAACAACAACGCGGTTAGGGGAACTGCTTTACAAAAGAAGAATACAAAAAGATGAATTTATTTCTGACTAAAAGGCAGCGTTTCACTTGATTTTTTTGCACTATATTCGCGGCCGTCGGTCTAGAACCAACCATTTAACACATAAGGGTTTGATGAAGTAATTTTTAGGTGAACCAGCCCGCGGGGTCTGGCTGAACCGTATATTGTACGCCACTACTGACAGTCTACTCACGCCCGAGAGTTTATACATCACTAACAGTCTACACACCACTGGGATAGGGATAGGGAAGAAGGGAGGCGAGGAGGCGGGAATGCGGGGAGGCGGGGATGCGGGGTGCGGGCAGGCGGGCAGGCGGGCAGGCGGGCAGGCGGGCAGGCGGGAAGGCGGGCAGGCGGGTATGCGCAGGCGGGTATGCGGGTATGCGGGTATGCGGGTATGCGGGTATGCGGGTATGCGGGTATGCGGGTATGCGGGTATGCGCGTATGCGGGTATCCGGGGAGGCGGGGAGGCGGGGAGGCGGAGAGGCAGGGAGGGAGAATGTTTGTGTGGGGGCGTGTTAAGCTTATATAATGCATTCTTTTTTAACATGACAATTGCTCAGCACAATTCGATATGAAGTCATAGCGACTCGTTTGGATCTCTTCATGTGGCAATATAGGCAGCGCACCTCACACACATGCCCAACCCACAGTGGAACCATTACTGAAGACAGACTGTGCAAGAAATGAGCCATGGTTTCATCTGTCACAGCAGAATCAGACACATGCGAATGTAGACTGATGAACAGTTGCATAACACGGCAATTTGTGACACGGCAAGCCTAAAAAAGCCTCCGAGACATCGAAGATACGATCAACAACAAGGGGCCGTAGTCAACATACGGGACATAGGGATGAACCGTCCTCTACTCGACAGCAAGTGTAGCCAGTAGGAGAGAGTGTTCTAAAGAACCTATCTGACATGAACGAAGTGGACACTAGTGGCAAGAAAAGAATATGTTGTTTTCAAAATAGAAACTGTCACCTCTTCATCGCCACACTACGCTTTTGATTCTTGGAAAGAGCGAACATTGGCAACACATCACCAAGAAGAAGAGATGATACATCAACGATTGCTATAACTGCCGTGGTACTTGGCGAAACATTACCAAGAATAATTATGCATCAAATATTGCAGTAACTGCCGTGGTATTTGGAGTATATACAGAAGAACAACAGCCGGGTCGACCATCACCACGACGCTGACCCTGAGTTAACTACAATAGAAAGATCGTTAACAAATAACAGCGATTAAAGCCCCATACTCGTAAATGAAGAATCTTCAGGAATCAGAAGTTTATTTTCAACTAAATAGTATGAGTCACAATTATTACAATAATGTCATCTCAGTATTAGTGTCATAGCATTATAAAGAATGATATTAGTATACAAACAACGGTGTGATGGAAAGGGCTCGAACAAGTATGACGATCTTCTACTGTACATTTATAATCATATCCAAACAGTCGTGATACAATTCCTGGCATTCTTCAATCACTAATCTCGAAACTTCGAAACGAGAATCTGAATAATGCAGACGATGGTCTGTATCCAACTAATTAGCAGCGTTGTCTACTCCCTTCTGGTGCATGCAATTGGCTTACCCCCTACAAAAGGTTGAACATGAAAGTACTCTGAAGCAAATTAACATGGGCAGGACATCAGACGTACTACTAGGGCAGACAGTTTACAAAAAAGCGAGACATGACATTACCACACAATCCATCTCGGATGTCATCAGACCAAAACAAAATCTCCTACGGTTTGGGCATGTTTGACATATGCCGAGCCAAAATCTTGTTAACATAGCTTTCAGGTAATACTGTTAAAGACAAAGAAAACATAGGAAGGCATCAGAAGAGGTGGAGCGACCAAATCAAATATAACGCTGGACTCCCGCTTTTAACACGACGGTGGTGTGGCCTGGAAAGGACAACGTGGACCGATGTAATAACCTTGCGGGCAGCAAGGTGTCAATTTGTTCCATGCATTTAAGTGAATTAAGTCAAGCATCAACATACTACTGTTATGTATTGACGACGCTGCGTTCTAGTTGCACTGAACAACATCTCCACCTGGTGCTCTTAAACCGCACCGAGAACATTGCCTTGGGTGCTTCTGCAAGACAGTGACGAAAAACAGAATGCCAACCGTCAACAGAACGATTACAATCTGCCAGGCACGATTTCTCGGCACGCTCCCGAAATATTACTTATATTATGTGTATTATTTGGAAACGTAAATATAATAATATTTCAAATGACTGAATACTTCCCAGAGAAGTCGAGATTATGTCTGATTGAACACATCTGTCAGCGAGTAAAGTGTAAAGCCCTTTAAGCAGTTCTGGCTATATAATAACATACTTTTTAAATTAAATAAAGTGACGTCACGGACAAGGGGTATTATAACTTACAGTTACACTTTTGAAACACCTCCATCATTGTGTCACAATGGTGGTATGGTGTCATACTGTATTTTAGAAGACTTCAGTGCTATTTCAGCGATTTCCAGATACAGTCATATTTATAATAGAAAATCAAACAAATACAATTGCACCATATTAATGCAGTGACGCAGTGATGATACAACAAACTAATTATGTATCCGGTTGGTTTAATATTGCAGTGGCCGAGCGTCACGTCACGACTGTCGTCTTCTCGCTACGACTTTATTAAGCGCGCGTGTATTAAGACGATAATCGGCACAGATCCGCTCGCTGCGACAAATCAATTACCGGTTGATGGACGCGGACAGCGCCCGCAGTCCCGTCTCGGCCGACACTCAGACGGCACCGGCGATGTTAATTTGGATTACCGCTACAAGCGACGAGCAGGATTCGAAGCGAGATTCGAGATTTATTGCCCAAATGAACGCGTCTGTTCGCGCTAATCTTGTTCTGTGACGTGTTCTGCGGCTTTATTTGGCATCAATCCGTCTTCCATGATGTGACAGCGTTCATTTGATTGGCTAATTATTTTATCGTTTCACTCAGTGGTCGCCGGCGTTATCGGATTAAGAGGCGAGTGTGGACTTGAGCAATAATTGTCCCCAGTTCTAGGTTTGTCGCGAGTTAACATTCGTTTGTGATTCTACCCATTGAAGCAGTTCCCCATATACGAGTGACGAACCTTGACATATAGCGGTGTGCGTGCGTGAGTGTGTGTTTGTGGATGGATTGACGGATGGAGGAAGGGAGGGACGGACGGACGGACGGACGGAGGAAGGGACAGTGGGAGGGAGACAGGGAGACAGGGAGACAGGGAGACAGGGAGACAGGGAGACACGGAGACAGGGAGAGAGGGAGACAGGGAGACAGGGAGACAGGGGGAGAGAGAGAGGGATACAGGGAGACAGGGAGAGAGGGAGAGGGGGAGACGGGGAGACGGGGAGACGGGGAGACGGATAGACGGGGAGACGGGGAGACGGGGAGACGGGGAGACGGGGAGACGGGGAGACGGGGAGACGGGGAGACGGGGAGACGGGGAGACAGGGAGACATTGAGGCATGGAGACAGGGAAACAGGGAGGAAGGGAGAGAGGGAGGGAGGGAGTGAGGGAGGGAGGAGGGAGATATGGAGGGAGTGAAGGAGGCAGGGAGGCAGGGAGGCAGGGAGGCAGGGAGGCAGGGAGGCAGGGAGGCAGGGAGGCAGGGAGGCAGGGAGGCAGGGAGGCAGGGAGGCAGGGAGGCAGGGAGGCAGGGAGGCAGTGAGACAGGGAGGGACGGAGGGAGAGAGGGAGAGAGGGAGAGAGGGAGGGAGAGAGGGAGGGAGGGAGGTAGGGAGGTAGGGAGGCAGGGAGGCAGGGAGGCAGGGAGGCAGGGGGGCAGGGAGGCAGGGAGGCAGGGAGGCAGGGAGGCAGGGAGGCAGGGAGTCAGGGAGGCAGGGAGGCAGGGAGGCAGGGAGGCAGGGAGGCAGGGAGGCAGGGAGGCAGGGAGGCAGGGAGGCAGGGAGGCAGGGATGCAGGGAGGGAGGCAGGGAGGCAGGGAGGCAGGGAGGCAGGGAGGCAGGGAGGGAGGCAGGGAGGGAGGCAGGGAGGCAGGGAGGCAGGGAGGCAGGGAGGCAGGGAGGCAGGCAGGCAGGGAGGCAGACAGGCAGGCAGGCAGGCAGGCAGGCAGGCAGGCAGGCAGGCAGGCAGGCAGGCAGGCAGGCAGGCAGGCAGGCAGGCAGGCAGGCTGGCAGGCAGGCAGGCAGGCAGGCAGGCAGGCAGGCAGGCAGGCAGCGAGTTTTTTAAAAATAAATAAATCACAAATTAGAACACCTCCGTCCTGTGTAGAGAGAATACCGACCTGTGCCGTTCTATATTTTCGTATTCTCCAATTGCTTCATTAACAGGAATTACCCTTCTGCATCATCATGACAATCGAACCGAGTGACACATCCAATGAGAATAAACAACTTGGTGTTATACTGTCATCTGAACGGCGTGATCCACGCTGGTGTTCTAACGCTTTGACCTCTCGTGGCATGCTCTGTAATGAATGACACTGTCACAGCACATGTGCTTGTTTGTATCAGCTGTGCGTCACATAGTACATCTTTCGCTGCAAGGCGACATATAAACATACACATTTGTATGTCGAACAGAGACGAACAAAGTAGTCTGGTAAGCGGTGAAATAAATCTCAGTGTGAACCGTCACGGAGTCTGAGAATGGTACACTTGCAATGGTAATCTTGCCTCTCTGCGTGGATACAGACGGCTACATTTCTGCGTAGAAGATAACATGAACCACCTACTTACTGAATCTGCTGTGCAAATGCACTGAGCATGGTTCATTGTAGGCGTTACATGTCTACCTTGCATTGCCAGTTAGTCAGCCAGTTAAATAGGCAAACATACAAGCAAACAACCAAATAACTAGTCAATCAGACACATAGACAAGCGGGCAGACAACAGTCCAGACAGACGAACTTGCACAAGGACGCACATCATGGCAGCCAACAGGAGACAAATACCGAGAAAGACAAACGGTCAGACATGAAGGCAGCCAACCTAGATGGCTGCCAATCAATTAGAGTAAGACAGAGAGAGAGAGGGGGGGGGGAGAAAGAGAGAGAGAGAGAGAGAGAGAGAGAGAGAGAGAGAGAGAGAGAGAGAGAGAGAGAGAGAGAGAGAGAGAGAGAGTGAGTGAGAGAGTGAGAGAGAGAGAGAGAGAGAGAGAGAGAGAGAGAGAGAGAGAGAGAGAGAGAGAGAGAGAGAGAGAAGAGAGAGAGAGAGAGAGAGAGAGAGAGAGAGAGAGAGAGAGAGAGAGAGAGAGAGAGAGAGAGAGAGAGAGAGAGAGAGAGAGAGAGAGAGAGAGAGAGAGAGAGAGAGAGAGAGAGAGAGAGAGAGAGAGAGAGAGAGAGAGAGAGAGAGAGAGAGAGAGAGAGAGAGAGAGAGAGAGAGAGAGAGACAGGGAATCAGAGAAACAGACAGACATAGAGAAAGACCAACCGCAACTGTAATACCTGACCCACTGGTCGTATATCTGCCTGATTTGCTGCAATGTATCACCATTGCTTTGAACGTGGCCTATGAATAAAACATAAACACTGCATTCCACAAGAGACAATATACGACAGAGTAGTCTGAATATCCGCACCCACGTGTTTATCGCGAGACGCTTCGTGCGATAGCTTAATAGGCGAGCGGCAAATCCCCAAAAGTGCTTTATTTTAGGAGTTTAAATGCCCCCCCTACACATACCTAAATGTTATATTATTTGAAAGCACTACATCTCCCCGTCCTAACGAGGCCTGTCGTAGAGTTGCCAAGTGGTGCAGTAAACGTGAATCCAATGTCAAACAAGGTCACCGTCAAATTATGAATATTCGAAAGTGTGCGCTTCCACAATCGTCTTAACACTACAGTGGTCGCATATCTACTTTATTAATTACAAGATGGCCAAGTAATATATTTTTGGAAAGCTGATTTCCTCCCGTTAAAATGAGGTACGATATGGTGGTGTTACCTGATGGTACGAGTGGACAAGACACCATTAAATGAACATTCGATTTGTTTGTAATACCGCGAAAATAATAAAGTTACAATGACCCTGTAATTACATCATTTACATGTACGAGTCATATTATGTGTGAAAGAACCATTTCTCTGCATCAAAATTAGATATGACGTGGAGCTGTGAGTTGATGGAGTAGGTGTGGAGCGACGATCACACAATATAAATGGTTGCGTATATCTACTTTACTTATCTATTCATGACAATGTTGTATACCGTTGGAAGGAAAGCCATCTGTCTCCCCGTAAATATGGGACACGACGGGGAGTTATCAAGTGGTGCATTATGTGTGGAGTGAAGGTTAAATAGTGTGGAGTGAAGGTCAAACATTGCAAACAAATCGAATACTCATAATTTCACGGTGACGTTGTTTGACCTTAGCTCTACTCGCACCATATCAGGTATCACCTCCATAATAATTATGTCGCACCTCATTTTGACGGGCAGACAATAAGATTTCTAAAAATATATGACTTGGTCATCTTGTCGTTAAGTAATGTAAATATGCGATCATTGTAATGTTAAGACGAATGCGGAAGCGCACAATTTCAAAAATTCATCATTTGACGGTGTCCTTGTTTGACCTTGGATTCACGCTTACTGCACCGCTGGCAGCTCTACGGCAGGCCTCGTTGGGACGGGGAGATTTATATATTTCAAATGATATAACATTTGGGTGTGTGTAGGGGGACATTTAAATCGGTCCGATAGGTGGTTCTACCGCTCGCCTATAAGGCAAGAAATGAATTCGAGCAGACAGTGAGCCTGTATCTTGCATTGATGGTCGGATGTCTTCACACTATAATTTCAACTAAATCGAGTTTCAGTTGCATGCGCGGTGTGCTTGAAAACCTGTAAATATAATAAGATGGTGTGTTCGTTCAGATGGTCGATACATCGGTAGCTAACTAGTACTACTACTATATATTATGAACTAATACGTCGTTAACTATTTAATACTACATCATACTTGAATTATGACTTCCCCTATGAATTCATTAATATGCACATTTAATGTGGTCTGCACTGCTACTATACTTTAGTGGTTTGAGTGATATCTGAGTTTAACATTGTGTGTGTTCCTTTACGATAAATGATACGTTTCAACCTGTTACGGCTGTTCCTTAATTCCCTCTGGTTCCCTGGGCGTGAGGTTTAGGGCCTGTATTCATGTTGAACTGGCGCAATTGTTCAATTACTTGTGATCAGACGGAACGTGGTTTGATTCCCGGTTTTCAGTTTGGCGGTTGGGTGCTTTAAACAAGGTGTTCGTCTTTTACTGGGTTCGAGACTGATCAACTATTTTCCATTACACGTTGTGTTTAATTGTAGATAGTGACCATGCATACAAATATAGCAATTAAATACAGACATCGAGGCATATGTTTAATTAACTGATATCGAGGTAAACAGAGATCGATAGTAGTAAAGACCGTGTTCCGTCAGAAACAAGACGCTGTCTACGCCACCGTTAATCAAACAACACTTGAGAGTTCCCGTATTTATCGCGTGCGTCTGTCACAGAATCAATCTTCTGTTGTTGTTATTATTGTCGTCCAGACGTTCTTCACAAACGACATTTGATGTGATGCATCGTCTAAAAGTAAATATATTCGTGTCAATGTCAACTCATTATTCGTGTCGTTAAAGTACCATGCTTTGTACGTTAATCGCTGTACTTTGTTGTCAGTGCCATGACAAATCAGCGAGCTGGGTTTCAGGTGTGTACTGTCACCGCAGCAGCCGGATAACGGTGACAGCTGTTGATACATATAGACTTCTGTGCAGTTATGTAGAATGCATGACAATAAGGCAATGTATAGTAATACATAAAGTATAATTAATGTTATGGCTCAACTACAAAGACGAGATCGCGCATACAAAAACACTGGAAGAGCTGAACCAATTAGAAATTAAACACGTCAACGGTACATCCAATATAATCGAAAACGCCTCAAACAGATTCCAAGCCAAGGTTATCAAACGCTGTGATCAACTCATATTTCATTACGGCACATGACGTCATTGCATTAATAGAATGAATTTAACCTCAGAAACATTATTGCGCAACATAACCTGTTGATGCAGGAGTGTGCGCTCTGGTCCTAACCTGTGCGTCATCCAAAAACATGTCCGAGGTTATTAGAGTGCATCAGCGCAATGACCAATGCAGAACTGGCCTTTTCTGACGGCACGTTTTGTGCAAACATTCCACCAGACGAGATCGTGACGTCTTAGCGCACACTTGGGAGAAACAAAGATAAATTCTGTTAAAAAATGCATAGCTTTGAAATCACACAATGCGTGCCACCGCGCACGTTTGGACGGATGTGTTTGCGCCGCTCCGGAAACATCGTTTGTCCGTGGATAGTTTACATATGCTGTGGCTGCTGCGTTTTCTTCATTGCTTTGTCTGCAGTTCAGAAAGGGCATCCAGTCACGAGACAAATAACGGCTCTATTTGGGTGAATCATAAAGCAATCGACCAGTACCGGTGCAGTAGCGCACATGCACGCACACATGCGCGCATACAAACGCGGACGCACACACAGGCACACACGCGCGCGCGCACATACACACACACACACACATACATACAACACACACACACACACACACACACATACACACACATGCACACGAGCACGCACAAGTAAACGCACACACACACACACACGCACGCACGCGCACACACGCATCAAAATTCGAAGAATTTTTCTTCTGAGTTTCGTGTTAGAAAAGCACTCGACCGCAGCAAAATCAGAATTAATCACTAAACAATGTTTTGCCTCAATTAAAAAAAAAAAAACTTACTGTACCTTGAGCTGCTAAGATTATTGATTTATTGTATATTTAACGTTAGCAGTTCTGCCTCTAAATCTACACTCCTTCCTACCCATCTCATTAAGCATTACAAATGCTCTCCCAGTGACCTATAAATGAAACTTTTATTAACGCATAGGCGTAATAAATGTACACCTAAATTACCACTTTGAAAAGTCTGCCGTTTGTGGTCATTTGACTCTGTGTCGTCCACAATGAATCTTATGAACTAGTCGTATTAATTCATTGTATTGATGACTTTCTCGCTTGCGTTGGCAGTTCGGTCAGATGTTAGTCAGCATGTTTTCTTGATCGCTTACATACACAATGGTGCGTGCCAGTACACTGACACGCATGAACGTACCTGCCCAAGAGTGACATTGATCGATGCGTATGGCTTCGTTTCCGTCTAGTGCAATCCCTCCGTTTTATCATGTCCAAACATTCGCATTGTAAGAGTGCCAACTTGCATCGCTTTCGCTAAGTTCTATGAGGTAGCACCAAGCTGCACCAATTGCTTACAAAGGATGAAACAGCGACGGAGTTGGGCGGAAGAGGCGTTGTGTAAGCAATGTGAATTGATGCTTGTTGATGTGCGTAGGGGAAAAGAAGACAGGGAAGACAGAGGAAAAGATGGTCAGACAATATTGCAGAATGGACTGGGAAGACCTTTGCAGAAACTCAGACTTTAGCACATAACCGCGAAGACTGGCGTCAACTGGTGAAACATTCAGCAATGCAGCGCCCCATGACCCAGATGGCTTGCGGGAGCAGTAAGTAAGTGCGTATCAATGGCGGCAAAAAGTTTGTAACGCTTCATTGAATCTGCCTGTAGCATGTATTTGATCAGTAGTATGCAACTGTGTGGTTCACCGATGACACGTTGTGTGGCTGTGGATTGACTGAAAGTGGTGCTGTGCTGCTAGCCATACGACATAAACACGTTGTGCGGCTGTGGATTGACTGAAAGTGGTGCTATGCTGCTGGCGGTACGACATAAACACGTTGTGTGGCTGTGGATTGTCTGAAAGTGGTGCTATGCTGCTGGCGGTACGACATAAACACGTTGTGTGGCTGTGGATTGTCTGAAAGTGGTGCTATGCTGCTGGCGATACGACATAAATACGTTGTGTGGCTGTGGATTGACTGAAAGTGGTGCTGTGCTGCTAGCGATACGACATAAACACGTTGTGTGGCTGTGGATTGACTGAAAGTGGTGCTATGCTGCTAGCGGTACGACAGTTGAACTGAACGAAGAAGAAACTATAATCATAGATCTAAAAATATCAAGCCCTGTTTGGGACTTAGTAACTCCACATATTGTTAAATTAACATATCATACTTTCTTACTTCCATTAACACATGTTATTAACTTGTCGTTAACTAAAGGTATTTTCCAGATGACCTGAAAAGAGCAAAAGTGATCCCGATATACAAAGGCGGTGACAAGACACTTGTAAGCAATTACCGTCCAATATCGATTTTGCCAGTTTTTTTAAAGTTCTTGAAAAAATAATGTACAGATTAACATCTTTCGTAAACAAACATAACATCTTATATGATTACCAGTTTTGATTTAGGAAGAAGCAATCTGCAAACATGGCTCTTGTGCAACTAGTAGACAAAATTTCCACAGCTATAAATAATGGTGACTACTTACTAGGAGTTTTTCTTGACTTCAGTAAAGCTTTCGATACAGTTGACCATAAAATATTACTTAATAAACTAGAACATGATGGCATTAGAGGAAGAGCACTTGCCTGGCTGGAAAGTTATTTGTCTAATAGAACGCAGTATGTCTTATTTGATGGAATAAAATCGAACATTCAGTCTAAATGCTGTGGTGTCCCACAGGGATCAATAATAGGCCCACTGTTATTCTTAATCTATATTAACGACATTGTTAACGTATCATATATCCTATTTCCTATTATATTTGCTGATGATACAAACGTTTTTGTCAATGGTAACAATCTTAGTGAGCTAGAAACTGTGATGAATCATGAACTGCAAAAATTAGTTATATGGTTAAAGAGTAATAAACTCTCTTTAAATATCAGTAAAACATATTTTATTGTCTTCAAATCAGTAAATAAAAAGGTATCCAATCCAATTGCCATCCTTATTGATGGACTACAAATTACTCAAGTAGAAATAAAAAATTCTTAGGAATTTTAATCGATGCTAATTTGTCCTGGACTTTTCATATACAGTATATAAAATCTAAAATAGCCAAAGCCGTTGGAATTATAAATAAAGCTAGAAAAACCCTGAGTAGATCATTCCTTGCAACATTATACTATACATTGTTATATCCATATCTAACGTATTGTGTCGAAGTGTGGGGAGAAGCATATAATACACATCTTAGTTCTTTATTCAAATTACAAAAGTATGCAATTCGGTTAATTATGTCAGCTTCATACAGAGCGCACACAGACCAACTCTTCCAGAAGCTGTCTATTTTACAAATAAGAAAAATCTACGAATACACGGTTGTGCTGTTTATGTACACTACCGTTAAGAATATGTTTTCGTCAGTTATGACAAGGATGTTCATTAGAAATAACGAACTACACGAACATAGGACACGCAACGCAGAATTACTACATGTGCCGATCTCAAAAAGTAATGTTTTATATAAAACCATTAGATACCGAGGTGTCAAATTATGGAACTATATGGCGACAACAGTGGATTGTAATTATGCACTAGCATCGTTTAAACATCAACTTAAGAATTTTTTGCTAGTAAATAATATTAATGACATATATAAATAGCATTCTTCGTTGCTATTTTACATGAAGTACTCATGAAAATAGTACTGTTGTGATTCATGTTTCTGTTTTTTTTTCTTCTTTCTTCAATCACACAAATTGTTATCTTGCACCATGGAATTTACCTGTATCACATGTATTGTGAGGGCTAATCAGCCCTCATTACAGAAACCATGGCAATCTATGTATGCAATTGATTGGAATGTATCACAGTTTCTGTAGTAAACCATTATTATTATTATTAAAAAAGATACATTAACACGTTGTGTGGCTGTGGATTGTCTGAAAGTGGTGCTGTGCTGCTAGCGGTACGACATAAACACGTTGTGTGGCTGTGGATTGTCTGAAAATGGTGATATGCTGCTGGCGGTACGACATAAACACGTTGTGTGGCTGTGGATTGACTGAAAGTGGTGCTATGCTGCTAGCGGTACGACATAAACACGTTGTGTGGCTGTGGATTGACTGAAAGTGGTGCTATACTGCTGGCGGTACGACATAAACACGTTGTGTGGCTGTGAATTGACTGAAAGTGGTGCTATGCTGCTGGCGGTACGACATAAACACGTTGTGTGACTGTGGATTGACTGAAAGTGGTGCTATGCTGCTAGCGGTACGACATAAACACGTTGTGTGGCTGTGGATTGACTGAAAGTGGTGCTATGCTGCTGGCGGTACGACATAAACACGTTGTGTGGCTGTGAATTGACTGAAAGTGGTGCTATGCTGCTGGCGGTACGACATAAACACGTTGTGTGGCTGTGGATTGACTGAAAGTGGTGCTATGCTGCTAGCGGTACGACATAAACACGTGCGCTGACTGATACTGTTCAAATATTGGTTCAGTATGCAATATCGGTTAATTTGTTCATGATGTTTACAAGATCACACACGTTACATAATGGTGCGTTCTCACCCAGAGTAATGCCGTGTTGACACAGAAAACCTTAAGAGACTTAACTTTAAACCAACTTAACTTTCGGTTTATGACAGTTGTTCACAACGCCACGCGTCCTTTCTACACTTGTTACAAACTACGTATCTGTCGCACACGTGAAGTTAAGTCGCTAAGTTAATCTGTAAACGCAGAGTAGGCGATTTAGCTAAGCGGTGTACTATCAAGTGTACGACAGTTAAATAGCTTGGAGGATCAATTGTAGAAAGGACGCGTGGCATTGCGAAGAACTGTACGTCATCAATCGGTTTAAAGTTAATTCTCTTTAGGTTTTCTGTGTCAACATGGCATTAGGTTATTTAAACATACTGAGAGGAGCACAGAGTTATGCGTTATGCACGTTCATAGAATTAAAATATATACACATGTATATGTATCACTCAAATATATATATGTGTGTGTGTGTGTGTGTGTGTGTGTGTGTGTGTGTGTGTGTGTGTGTGTGTGTGTGTGTGTGTGTGTGTGTGTGTGTGTGTGTGTGTGTGTGATATATATATATATATGTATGTATATATATATACATACATATATATATATATACATATATACATACATATATATATATCAAATTTTTTACATATTTAAACTATGCATATATACATTCATATATATATATATGAATGTATATATGCATAATGCTTAACTAATATATGCTCCTGTCTGTAAGTTTAAATAACCTAATGCCGGGTTGACACAGAAAACCTTAAGATACTTAACTTAAACGGGTTTATGACGTACACATGTTCGCAATGCCACGCGTCCTTTCTACAATTGATCCTCCAAACTACGTAACTGTCGTACACTTGATGTTAAACGGCTTAGCTAAATCGCTTATGCTGCGTTTACACAGAGCGTAAACAGTTTAACTAAGCGACTTAACTTCAGTCTGTCAGTCAGTCAGTCAGTCAGTCAGTCAGTCAGTCAGTCAGTCTGTCTGTCTGTCTGTCTGTCAGTATGTATGCCTGCCTGCCTGCCTGCCTGCCTGCCTGCCTGCCTGCCTGCCTGCCTGCCTGCCTGCCTGCCTGCCTGCCTGCCTGCCTGCCTGCCTGCCTGCCTGCCTGCCTGCCTGTCTGTCTGTATGTATGTCTGTCTGTCTGCTCTACCTCTCTGTCTCTCTGTCTCTCTGTCTCTCTGTCTCTGTCTCTCTCTCTCTCTCTCTCTCTCTCTCTCTCTCTCTCTCTCTCTCTCTCTCTCTCTCTCTCTCTCTCTCTCTCTCTCTCTCTCTCTCTCTCTCTCTCTCTCTCTCTCTCTCTCTCTCTCTCTCTCTCTCTCTCTCTCTCTCTCTCTCTCTCTCTCTCTCTCTCTCTCTCTCTCTCTCTCTCTCTCTCTCTCTCTCTCTCTCCCTCCCTCCCTCCCTCCCTCCCTCCCTCCCTCCCTCCCTCCCTCCCTCCCTCCCTCCCTCTCTCTTACCTATACACGGCCGCATATCTTGGCAGGTCCGAACGATATCTGTCTCTGTTTCTGTCTGTCTGCCTGCTCTCTGTCTCTCTGTCTCTCTTACCTATACACGGTCGCATATCTTGACAGGTCCGAACGATATTTTGCACCGCTATCCGACAGAACATAAATACAAACATGGGTTAGTCTGATGTAAAACCTTGATTTTACCCTTAGTAAAATTTTCTTTTGGAGACTTTTCGCAACGTGTTTACGTGACTTAATACAATCAAGAACAAGTATTAAATTAAAGCGCGAACACATTATGCACCTCGTAAGTATGACGTAGTTATCGCGCGTACAGTGGAGTTGTGGACACTGGCAGAGAACACTGTTTGCACCAATACACTGCTTTGCATTATTGATTAATACAATTAACAAAAGGTTATAAACTTGTACGCGTGTAGGCGCGGAACAAACCCGGAACAACGCCCGGCGGCTACAACTAACCTCTTGTGACATCACAGTGCTCCCGTCCAATTATCTGCTCGCATGCATACAAATAGTATGGTAAATTAAACCGAAATGACATATTTTACACGGCGTTTTGCTATAATTATGGATAAGAATACACATTGTAATATTAATGTAGTTTGATGTTCCTTAGCGACAATATATGTATTACATGGTTGACTGCAATAAACGCCAGATGACGGATGCATACTTGACTTGGTCCAGTTAGCCGCCCAAGACGCTCTGTCATGAATTGACAATACCCGATGTACGAACACAAAAACGCACTCGGAGATTCCACGATACGCGTTCAGACGTGGTCACTTAAAGGTTATTTATCGATGAAACTTGACATGGTCAAGAGTTATCACGATTAGAATTAAGTGAAAAAGTATATGTTTGTTTCCTCACCCACCCATTCTAGGAAATGAAGAACACGTGCTCGTAGTGAGACATTACACAATTGTTACAAATGAAATATAAAACATATAAAACTTAACATTTTGGTAAGAATATGTTGATAACTATATCTGGGTCAGCACGCACGCACGCACGCACGCACGCACGCACGCACGCACGCACGCACGCACGCACGCACGCACGCACGCACGCACGCACGCACGCACGCACGCACGCACGCATGCACACACTTACCTACACATACATGCACGCTCGCGCACCCACACACACCCAAATGCATACACACACGCACAGTCGCACACAAGCGGACCACACACACGCATACGTACACGCTCACGCACACGCGCGTGCGCGCACACATACACACACACACTCAAGTGTACACGAACGTTCACCTACTAATGCGCATGCGTGACAAGCACAATTTTGAGCAATTTTTTAAGTATCTTGTCATTTTGGACTGCCTTATACTTATCATGACAAATCTGCCTGCAGCGCGAAACGGGAGAACCTGTGCAGCGTCGATACGAGAACAAGCGGACAAGGAAGTGTCACGAGTAACTAATCGCCCCGGTAACGACAGGGGCAGGTAATGGATCACATCTCGTGCGTTCCTCATGTCCGACGTACTAACTCGAGCAACATGTAACGGGTTGCCAGGCGCGAGGCAATGTCGCAGTGCTGTTTGTCTTAAGGCGACCATGTTTTTTCGTGTTGTGTACGACAGGGAAAAGTGACTTAGCTGACACCTTTTCATTATATAACCTGTCAACAACGGACACAGTGCCGAATGACTAGTCTACATTGTTCGTAGGGGTAAAATGGATAGATGGATATAATGCGAAGTCCCGATTTTTTCCATTATGGACATGTTTGACTGTATTATGTTCTTAATACAGGAATACATGTGTTGCAGGAACATTGTCCGCCATATTGCTTTTAATAAACTCGAACCAATGTATGCAAGTTGGATGTTGCGCCAACAAAACGTTCAAATTGTATACAAAACATTCAGATAAGCGTACGCTATTGGCTGTATTGCATAGGCATGGGGACTAACCGCAAGTTTCCAGAATTTATCTTGGGGCCGTTCTCGCAATCCAGACCGCCACTGAGACGAAATAGAGAAAATATTCGGCTATCTTCTCGCTAATCATTATATATATATATACCGCCCCTGTCGCGAGAGGATAGCCTGTCTGCAAGCCTCCACTCCCATCACAATCGTGCGACGCGCTCAGTTCGATTGTTGTCCACTCTCTGGAGATTCCGGGTAACGCAGTAGACATGGACGTTTTAGTGCACTAACGACCGCTATCACGTGACACTCGAAGCAAACGCCAGGGTTGTTGCGCTGAAATCTTCCGGCGAAATGCATCTGTGAAATTACAATCTAACGATCTGTACCGCGTAATACGGGCCCGGGTCGTCGCGTACGCGTATTGTTTTCGCATCAAGCAGCCGAATTATGCGAAGCGACTACAAATGTCAGAGTCGCTCCTGCCCGCCATTTTTCGATGCCCCGTTGCCGCGAGCGATGATTGCCTACGGAGTAATGTGTCTGGTGAGGTCCTGCGCCGCCAGGAACTGAAGTGCAACCCGACACAAAGTAGGCGAAACAGTCGTATGTTATTGATATCACACCCAGTAAGTCATCCGCCCGTGGGAGGTAGCGCGGCGGAGCACAGGCCAGTGAAACGAACAGTCGCGCGTTGTGTCAAGACGGTTCCGGTGGCTCCATTGGTCTGATGGTCATCGGGGGACGCCGGTTCCGGGCCTCGGACCGATGACCAGCAAGTCGTCTGGCGCAACCTGGCAACTTGTTTAGTGCGAGGTGTACAATTACAGGAAGGTAAACGTAGAAATCGGGTTATACACACACTTCCGGAGTTGGGTTGAGGTCTTTGTCAGGCGCGGTTCCACCGTTCTGCTGGAACGAGAGTCAAAACGGGGTTGTATTTTGTGGATCCAGGATTTCGGGTGCGCGCCCCTAGTTTGGGCCTCAAGAAGGGGTGCAGTTGGAGGTTTTTGACGAGTCTCAAGGGAGAGGGTATTAGATGACTTCGCCCTCCCCAATGACCCCATCCTAGAACCGCCCCTGTCTTCACCACTACAATATTAGTTATCATCGCCTTCGGAATGTCGGCTCTCGTGGATCGTTATCGCTGTTTTGTGCCGTTCTTATTGGTTATTCGTATGTCATGTTCCCACTTCATGCGTTGTAATTGTCTGTGCACGTGGGCGTGGTCTTCCTTTAGGGTCATTCTATGCACCAGGGCGAATAACAGTCGTGCAGTCACACAGCCTAATGATCTCCATAAGTAAATGTGCCGTACGCCGTGGCGTAGTTGCTAGAATGCTGAATTCTCAATCGAGTGATTGCGTGTTCGAATCTGCTTGCTGCCGTTTCTAACCTCGGAATACCTCCTTTACTCCACGTTGTTTCAGTTCACTCAGTACCTGGCTGTAGACAGTGGAAATCATTTGTGTGCGAATAGTATTCGCGCAGTAATTGATGCTTGGCTGAATAATTCCAAGACAAGTCGAAATGGTATTCGATTGAACAGGTCTGCCAGGGAGTGCTATGCAAAGCGTTTCCAGCAATGCTATGGGCTGGATGCCTCGATGTATAAGAACTAGCTTACTTTGTAAAACTCTGTGTCTGAGCAGAGCGGTGGTGCCAAGTGCGCGACACAGCATACAGCCGATTATCGTCCCTTAACTGTTAATTACCACGGAATCTCGCCGCCAAGAAGCACCCGCCATACATAAAAGTTGCGCGGTCGACCGCCATTTAACTACCCACTTAGCTACGGCGGAAGACCGAAACCGCCGTCAACACGTCACGCTTAATCAACGGTCGTGGTTAGTTACCGGGCGTAGTTGCTCCGGATGCCGCCAGACGTCGTGGGCGGTCCAGGAAGGCGCGCGTGCGAGGCGCCATTCAGGGGATAAAACATGTCACGGGAGCCGCTTCCAGACAGTCTCGTGTTGTTGCGTTATTTACTGCGTGGCGAACCATCAGGAATCGAAGAGTGACTCTGGGCTGGACTCATTGAACGAGGTTTTAAGCGATATGTGTATGCCACGATGTTCTTGGCATACACGAGTCTAGGCCGCTATCCGTTCTTCCGTTACAAAATTCAATTGCATAGTTATAATTATGTGTGTGAAATATGTTTTCTTATAGTACGCTGCGCCAGAAACGTAATAACGCGAGGACTCAAGGGTATCTGCATATGACTGCTGCAACAATATGACCTAATGTGTTTATGACTGTTCACATTCGGTATACAATAATCATAGAAACCCCTACGTGTACTGAGTAAAACACAACATATAGATAGAGACTGTATTTTGTGTCTTAGTCACACGGCATGGCTGTCATGGGAGTTGATTATATCATATATTGATATCCTGGAAACACATTACATGTGAGCAACAAGAAGTGGACATGGAGGTATTCTATTCCAAAGTCTGCGTCAAAATGTCATGGTAGGGTTCAAATCACATTTCACATGTGACAAGATGGTGATAAACCAGTGCCTGTATCACGTATGTCCACCGAGAGTTCGAATCACACAAAAATAAAGCCCCCCCGAGACAACAACGAAGGTATGTTAACTCTTACCGGAAGTATCACGTCTCAAATTACTTTAAGAGGAAATTTCTGCTGCAGTAATTCACAAACAGACGCTAATGTTTACAATGATTACCTATGAGTAAAAACAACTGTCGTCGACTCATTTAGATGACAATTTTCCTTTAATCTTAATCAGCACTGACACATTATTAAAAACGCCCTATCCACACACTAGTATGTACTGGAACACGAAAGCGAGTATATGATATGGCCTATGATCCATTTATGATTTATCTCCCGTTAAAAGAACTAAAAACAAGGCACCAGCTAAATTCCATTTTCCATGTGTACACAAAGTATAGCATTGTATGTAACATTTAATAACATGAAAAAATATAGACAAATGCATTGATCGTTTATATCAGATTTTAAACCGATTTATATAGCAATTCCCGCTGAAATTTGACAGTTAATGAGCCAGACGATCACGTCGTATTGTGACGTCAGAGGCGCGAAGGTCGTGCAGCATATTTTGAAGAATTTTCATTTTTAGGAGAGGAACAAGCAGGATTTCGCGCAGGATATTCAACCTTAGATCATATATTTGATCTACATTTTCTTAGCGATCTTTATCTTTCTCATAAAAAACGAATTTATTGTGCTTTTGTTGATTAAAAAAAGCTTTTGGTTATATTGACAGGTCATCACTTTGGGTTAAATTACTAAAATATGGTGTAAATGGAAATATCATTAGGGTTATTAATATGTATGCAAGTGCTAAGTCGTGCGTAAAACAAGGTCACAATCTTTCAAATTTCTTTACTTGTAATGTTGGTGTGAGACAGGGTGACAATTTGTCACCCTTATATTTAACAAGATTTAACAAGATTGCCATCCAGAGAATTAACTCTAGATGGCAGGTGGACAAGGAAGCCCTTTGGCTTATCGAGAGTACAACCCTTTTATCTACATATATCCAGCCCTTCTGAGGTATGTGTCGATTTTATTTTTAAACATATTCACACTACTAGCATCCACACAATCATCAGATAATCTGCTTCGTTCATTCACAGTCACTTATAAAAATGAGAACTCTAATCTACACTGCTCCTTTACTAATGTAACTTTATGTCCTCTAGTCTTTCTATCTTTCTTAACTGAAAAAAACACATTTCTATTAATATTACATTCAACATTTTAAACATTTCTATCTGATCTCTCAATCTCGTGGTCTCTAGTGTTGTTAAACCACATTCTTTTAGGCGTTTTTCATAACTAAGATTTGTTTTGTTTTGGTATCATTTTAGTCGCTCTCCTCTGTACTCTTTCTAGCATATCTATGTACTTCCTGAGATATGGCCTCCACACTTGTATACAATATTCTAAATGAGGCCTAACTATTGTTTTGTACAGTGGTATTATTATTTCTTTTTCTCTATTTACCATATTTCGCCTAATCAATCCAAGGATTTGATTTCATTTTGAAGCTGCAATTCCACACTGCTCTGAAACCTTCATGTCAACACTAATTGTCAGCCCTAAGCTTTTTGAAAAAAATTAAGTAGATGATATTTACTAGTGATCCATCATCTACCCACTTAGTGATATCTTCAAAAAAACATAACATATTTGTTAAGCATGACTTCACTTTTAGAAACCCATGTTAAGATGGGTTTATCAAGTTATGTTTAACAAGAAAATCCACCATGTGATCTTTAATTAGTTTTTCTAATAATTTACAAATCACTGATGTTAAACTAACTGGTCTATAATTATTTGACTTGTTTCTCGAACCTTTTTTAAATAACGGTATAATGTTTGCTTCTTTCCATTCTAAAGGCACCACTCCTTCTTCTAATGACAAGTTGAAAACTGTTGCAAGCGGTATGCCAATCTGTTCTACAATTTCCAATAGTAGTTTGGGTGGAATACCATCCACTCCAGGTGATTTATTATCCTTCATAGCCCAAATCTTTTTAGCTACCATTTCTGGGGTTACAATTAACTGTCTTAAATAGTCTGATTCTGCCCCCTTGAACTTAGCCTCTGGTACTGGCAGTGAACTAGTGTCTTCTCTGGTAAACACTGAACTAAAATACTCATTCAGGTCTTCTGCCATTAAGAATCCTGATATTATATTTCCAGCACTTCTTCCATCTTCTAGAGGACCGACCTTGTCCTGAACTTTCTGTTTGCTTCGAACATACGCATAAAACTCTTGCTGTCATGTTTTATATTACAAGCTAATTTATATTCATAGCTTCTCTTTGAATTTCTAATTTCAGCTGTAGCTTGGTTTAGCGCTTCTTTATAAATGTTGTAGTCTTCGTCATTTCCAGTACGTCTATTTGACTTCTACATCATTTGTTTATACTTAATTTTTCTAATGGCTTCTTTCGATAAGTGTTTCTTTTTGGACCGTTTCCCGTGTTTTTTGAAGGGAACAAATTTGATGATGATGCATTCAATTTCACTCTTTAAGATATTCCAGCATTCTGTTGCTGTCTTATTCTTCAGTGTGTTATTCCAGTCTATCTTTGCTAAATATGTCCTTATGTCTTTATATTTTCCTTTGTGGAAATTTCTCCTGTACAGCTTTTTACTATTCCTTTCTGATTTTACTTTGATGGTAATATGTATCTGGTTGTGATCACTATTCCCCAGTGGCTCACATATCCTGACATTGTCAACTTGTTAATTCTGTGAGGACAAAACTATGTCTAACACATTCTCTCCCTTCTTTGGTTCTAGCACATGTTGAGAAAGGAAACTATCTTGTACTAAAACTAAAAACTTGTGGTCCTCACTCCCCATACTCTGTAGAGATTTCCATTTTATATGCCCATGGTTAAAATCCCCCATAACAACACAGTCCCGTTTGCTCACTTCCCTTATAGCGTTTTGTATTTTTTCATTCTCTTCTATGCTTATGTTTGGACTTCGATAAACTAATCCAACGTTAACGTTGAGTTTCCTGTAACTATGTTACACCAAACAGCTTCTTCGCAATCTGCTTCTCTGTCTAATTTTATTTCATAAGCCTGGATAGATTCTTTAATATATAAAATAACTCCACCTCACTTCTTCCTATTCTATCTTTCCTAAACATTACATATCCTGTTAGTCCCAATTCGGCATCTGATATATCGGTGGTTGCCCATGATTCGGTTATACCTGTTATGTAAGGGTCAATATCTTCTACCATAATGTTTAGTTCATTTCTTTTGTTTACTATACTCCTTGCATTTAAACAAACACACTTATATCCAGTTTTCCAGTCTGTTCTTTGCTGAATTATTTTTGCTGTCTTTATCTATGCCTCCAGTTTCAGGCTTCTCTGCGAGTCCCCCCTGCGAATTTAGTTTAACTAGATGCAACCTGTCCCACTGTCAACAGATCGCAGCAGATTCTCTGATAATACTGCTGCCCCCTTTCCACTTAGATGAAGGCCATCTCTCATGTACATATCTTCTCTCCCAACAAAGTACCCCTATGAATCTAAAAATCCCACGCCCTCTTCTTCACACATCTGCTCAATTAGTGCGTGGATCGCCATCCCTCTTACAGTTTCTGTATGTTGCCCCCCTTCCTCCCATTACTGGCAACATTCCTGTTCCACTCTTGTCTTCTTTAGCTTCCTCACTAGATGTCTGTACTTCTGAACTATCCCAGTTGTTCCCTCCTTGTCTGCATTGTTTGTCCCTACGTGTACTAGTATAGACCCTCCCTTGCCTCCTAGCCCCCGGTAGACATACAACAACGTCCTTCCCCTCGCATATAGTCTTGTCTGTTTTTCTCAGAATTGAATCGCCCATAAACACTCTCTCTTTTCTCCTTGCCCCCTCAATCACTGCCTCGGAGTAGCTCCTCCGGTTTGCATATGTCTGGTTGTTGTCTTTTCCTCTTGCCGTCTTCTCTCCTGTCACATTCTCTTCCATTCCATTCTTTCCTGTCTCGTTTTCTCTTGTCCCCTTTCCTCCTGTCATCTTCTCTTCTAGCACATTTACTCTCACTTCCTTTCGTCCCTTCATCTTTCCTCCCATCACATTTTCTTCTCTCCCATCCCTTTTCCCCGGCTACCTCCTTCACTACAGTCACTTTCTCCCCTGTCACCTTCACGGCCTGTCATGTTTTCTGTTTTTGCTGAACACTCTGTCTTCTTCCATCAGTCTTCTGTCTCACAGTCTTACCAACTGCCTCTGTGGTATCTACTTCTTCACCACCTGTATTGATGTCGCGTCTCTCCTCGTTCTCTACAGTCTGACTACCTATTGATCTATCCCCACTGACCCGTTTCATGCTGTGAATGTATTGAAAGTGCTGACTTGGTGCCCGACATTCGCACACGACACATCCAGGCATACCGCGCCAAAATATGCATATTCGAGAAGACCAGTTGCACAGCGTAAATTGTGAAATCATTAATATACTGAATTCCGGTAATATTTATTGTCTTGGTGAAAATGGAAATATACAGGACGATGTAATATAATATGAATGCATGCAATAGGGTATTTTATTCCCTATAATTGTTAATTATCAACGAACGGATTAAGTGCCCGAGCTTGTCCAATGCCATGCGATTAACAGACCATCGGGTTAACACGCGTCTGAGGAACGACTGTCGGGAATACTTTATTTGTGTTCAGTTAGGTGGACCAAAGTCGTGTGATATCCCCGTCGATGTATCACTGTGTACAGGGCAATCTCCGTTGGGTGTTAGCTATCTTTCGAATTTGTGTTATCCGTCTTACAGATGGGAGTCATTCAGAGTTGGCACCTGTGAATGCAACACGTGTTTTACAAAGACGTTAACGCCAGGAACGGGAATTCGACACCGGATATCAGACTGGAGTATTCCATCGCTGCGCGATCTAATCGCATAACTGACATTCTGATCGCTTTGGTGGCTGCTATGCATGTCAAATTGACTTCATTGTTGGTTATCGGTAGATATATAACCGCTGTGATTCGAACACTCTCGTTATACCTACGACTCTCTCTCTCTCTCTCTCTCTCTCTCTCTCTCTCTCTCTCGCTCTCTCTCTTCTCCTCTCTCTCTCTCTCTCTCCTCTCTCTC
>OZ023210.1:38506010-38533510 GCA_963995525.1 Escarpia spicata
ATTTTTGGTTATACTTATATGTCTAATATCATAGACTATATACTGTAAAAGATAGAGAATATGATTATAATCAAGCATAATGTTTATGTGTGTACGTTTTCGGTTACCGATGCCAGGTTATGAGTTTGAGTATACCCAAGGTTTTTGTCGAAGAAGCACGAATTTTATCACTATAGTACGAAAAAAGATAGCAACGGTCATCTATGAAGGTATTAGTGTTGTCGCAAAGTGTCTATATGTCACCCATTCACTGTTACATAGTATGCTACAATTGTTTATTGACAAAACTTCTGCAGTGATTTATGTATACAAAATAATTCATATTTTTCATAAGTCTCCCACATAAACAGAAAACACTCGTGGTCATTCAACAGTGACAAGTGTACCGACTCAAATAGTTCCAAATGTCTGGACCAAAATACTACCAGTTTGAACGATTTACTACACATACCTACACATATAGCGGTCAGTTTGAGTGATTTAGCAGATAAGTTCCTATTTTATAATTTCCTACCTTTTAACTTAGGATTTTGTTCCTATGTTTTAACATGGGACAAAATACCGGATGGTCTTCTAACACACAGAGCACTGGTTACCGCTTTGATGATAGCGGGCTTTCAATATAGTTCTTGCAAATGTTGGCTAACCGAATTACTGCCAATTTCACCAATTTACCACGCGTACTTATTTAATGACGTAATTGAACAAAACTACATACAAGCGCGCAAAATCAAAATGCCAGCTAACCTAATTACTACCATTTCGACCGAATTACTGACGTCATTTTCACCGAATTACCGCCATTTTCACAAATTTCCCGCCATTTTTTTTACCAATTTCCCGCCATTCTACATTTAGCAATGAAAACATCGTTCCCGCACGCGCTCGCGCGCGCAACAAACAAACATGTCCAGACACGTCCCTGTTACGTTTTTTTTATAGCCACACACGATGGTATTGCGCAATCACAGTGCGGTTCCCGTATGCAGCTAACAGACAATTTCATACACGTTGTCGTGCTTACATTTATTCGGGCATTAAATAATATCCGAATGACGTTTCTGCTCGTGCGCGTATCTAGGGGAATTCATTTAACACCAGCTACGGCTGTCGCGTTTTCATTTATCCTGGCGTTATGTATGTTTATATGTATATATATATATATGTATATATATATATGTATATATATATATATATATATATATATATTTACATATGTGTCTATACATATGTATATATATATATACATAAATTATAAAATGTTTGTTTCCCACAGACATAAACAATTTCTGTCGTAAAACAATTTCCTCTCCACGCACACGTCACGTGACATACTCTTATGCTTGGTCACAAATCTGAAACAGCAAATTATAATGATGTTCTCTAAATATAACGCTCGCATTACGACAACAAACGAAACACATTTAACTACTGAATTTTATTTATCACTACGTGATCTACTGGTGTCAAATATTATGTCTTACATATGCATATTAACATCACCCGGATAAAAATTTACGTCCGGATACATGTAAGCGCGATAACGTCTCCAGTAGCGTCGCTTGATGCACGCCGAAAATAGTACCCAAGAAACTTCCAGAATAAAATTTAATGGGGAATTTTCCACTTACTATAACACTGGCCTAGGCCTTTGACCTACGGGCCAACCAGTCTCGTGTGTGACAGATTCAAATGCTGTTCGGTATATTTTGTCTCAAACAAGCCTATCTTTTAATATGGAGAAATGTTCCCTATCTTTTAACATAGGATTTGTAGGGCATAAAAAGTAGGGGTAAATTGGTACCTCGAACTCAAAAAGTCGTCGTATACCTGTAAATCGAATTGTCGTTTAACATGGAGAAATTTCCCTATCTTCTAACATCGGGAAATTTCCCCATGTTTTAACATGGAGAAATTTCCCCTATCTTTCAACATAGGATTTGTAGGACTAAAAAGTAAGGGTAAATTGGTACCTCGAACTCAAAATATCGTCGTATACCTGTACGATAAATCGAATTGACGTTTAACATGGAGAAATTTCCCTATCTTCTAATATGGGAAAACTTCCCTATCTTCTAACATGGGGAAACTTCCCTATCTTTTAACATGGAGAAATTTCCACTATATTTTAACAAAGGATTTGTAGGGCTAAAAAAGTAGGGGTAAATTGGTACCTCGAACTCAAAACGTCGTTTTACGTTATTTTTATAGTTCACCTTATCCCTTTTAGACCTATACAATGGCAATGATTATGATAAGAGGAAGAGTAACATCCGGGTATTTCCCCTATCTTTTAACATGGGAACCGGAACTACTTTCTTGCTCTTGCTCTTGCTCTTGCTCTGATCATAATCATTCGGTGCGCGCTGGACCACCGCATGTCGTCCTCAGTAGTTATTTTGCGTCCGAAATTAACAAGACGGCTGATGTACACATTCCAATACAGAGAGCCAGGCTTCTTTTCTTGTCCTGGTTTTAGTTTTGGAACCACGTGTACACGTCTATATCCACTGTGCAACTAGCTTCCCAGAGAAGTCAAGATGGTTTTCGAATGAACAAATCTGCCAGGAGGTGAAATATAAAGCGCTTTGAATAGTCCTGAGGAATGGATAGAACTTTACCTTTTATTTCACTCCCCAAAACGGTTTCTCAAGTGATAATAATAAATTACGTCAACACGACCGTAGAACACCAATTTAATAATAATAATAATGTATTTCATTTGTTATAGCGCCAGATCCACAATTGTTCGTGGCGCTTTACAATACATCATGCGTCATGATCATTAAACTAAAATATTAGTACTAACACAGTCATTTAAACTAAACATCGTGCCATACAATAGTAATAAAAATATTAATAAATAAATTAAAATGCAACAAAATATTTGGAATATTGTAGTAAGATGTTACCTTAAAATAAACACAGTACAATATAAAATAGTATACAATACATAAGTTAATGACTAAAATATAGCAGTATAAAATGAAATAAATAAATAGTTCTAAAATATTACTAATATAACTAAGTCCACGGGATCACTGCGGGCAGTCGTAAACTAGCTACTAGCTTTAGTCTAGAATTATATTCTAAATAAATGTGTTTTAGTTGACATTTAAAATGCCAAGATTGTCCGAAGATTTAATGTAATTAGGTAGAGTGTTCAAGGGAGTTGCAGCGGCTACCGCGAATGAACTGTCACCAGCTTTGACACGAGTACTCGTTACGGACATGTTGTCAGTACACCGCAGTGATCTAGCGGGTCTGTAAGTATGTGTGCGATTATATGTGTATAATTAAATCTGATCATATCACAATAATAATGGTTAATGAAGCAAAATGCTTAACCTTGTATTGCACTATGTTTTACTGCTGTACTTTATATAAACAAAAACTTTAGCTTCTCACTGAACTTATCTTAATACATGTATTCGTTCTGTTGCTGTGAAATGCATTAGTATGTTACTACGGATACTCAGGTAATATATCTGTGGCTTGTAAAACCGTTTTAATACTGTATGCTCTACACCTCTCCCATGACAAGGTCTTCTTGCATTCAATATGCAAATCATTCTTATTTTATGTTTTTTTTTAAATATATATACCAAACTACAAGATGTCTATCTCAAACTGTTTTCACATTTACATGTTTAATCAATCTCACATTTACGTTCAGTGCATTACGTCTATAAAACTTACGACAGGCAATGCCATAAATATATTTCGTTATCGGTATATGCATATATCACAATTTGTTGAACACTCATTCACACATACAAATATAATAACAAATGCATATGATAAATACAAAATTATATAAAGGCATGACATTAGACGATACGTTCCTCTCCTTTTTAGGAGGTATTAATAACAATGACTTAATTAACATCTTAGACACAAATGATGTTGAAAATTATGAACCTCAACTAATACGTCGGTCATCATATTATGACTTTGATAAGTTTAGCAAACTTACACAGATAAACACTACGCGTTTTAGTATCTTAAGCACTAACATTCAATCAATAAATTCTAAATTTTTTGTAGAAGAGCTAAGTAGTAACAATTTTTAATTTAATGTCATCTGCTTACAAGAAACTTGGAAATCATAAAACGATGACCTATCACAGTTTTCCTTACATGGTTATGACTGTTTAGCTCAAGGTAAGACGTGCAGTAACAAAGGAGGGCTAATAATATATGTTGACAACAGATATAGATCAGAGGTTATATTAAATATAAACACGTACGAACAGTGGGAAGGGATGATAGTCCAAATAAATGGTGGTAATCTATCTAAGAGCAAAACCATTGGAAACATATATAGACCTCCACGAACTTCTAATGATAACTTAAATGCTTTTATAAATGAATTTACTTTTATAATATCATCAATGGAAAACAACTGTAATAACAATCTCATTATCACAGGAGATTGTAATATAAATTGGCTTAAATTAAATGAAAATGATGCATATAGTATTTTTTTGACACCATAAAATCACACAGCCTTTAACCGCAAATTACTCTTCCTACTAGATTTACTAGAACAAATGGTACTTTAATATATAATTTCTTTTGTAAACTTAATAAATCTATATTGGAGATTACTGCAGGGATTTTAATCAAACATTTTTCTGATCATCAGCCGTATTTTATATTCATCAACGTCTCATTAAAGGCTGAATCTCCACGTAAATATGTTAAAATAAATATACTAAATGAAGAGGCAATGCATAAAGTTAAACACGAAATAAAATCAAATGAGGTATACGATAAGCTAAATAAAAATATAAATGCAGACACAAATTTAAATTATGATATAATCTACGAAAAAATTATACGGACAAAAAATAAGCATATGCAAACTAAGCTGGTGAAATTTAATAAATATAAACATAAAAGATCAACATGGATTACACAAGGATTGCTAAAATCTATTCAATATCGAGACAAACTCTATAAACAATTAAAATTGACACAACCAAATTCGACAAGCTATGAAGCTATTAATATTAATCTAAAAACATATAATACTATATTAAAGAAAAATATTCGTGAGGCCAAACAGGTGTATTTTGAACAAAGATTTAATCGATTTAAATATGATATAAAAAATACCTGGAAAGTTATTAATGAATTTCTTTCAAAAAATCATACAAACCGTAGATTACAATTTTTTTTTAATAGAAAATGGTAAAAAAATAACTGATAAAAAGGATATTGCAAACAAATTTAATAATTATTTTACAAATATAGGTCAGACCATCGCACAAGGTATTAAATATAAAGGTAACAAAACTATAGTTATTATTTAAACAAAAACGTTAATTCTGTATTTACGTTTCAGAGTGTTGATGAAGAGACTATTAGGAAAAATATTAATAATCTTCCCACAAAAAACAGCTCTGGATTTAATGGCATTTCATCAAAATTCCTCAAGATAATTGAGCCTGCAATTCTAAAATCATTAAAGCTGTTAATAAACCAAGTTTTAAAATCCGGGATATTCCCAGACAAACTAAAAATTGCAAAAGTTATTCCTATATTTAAGAAAGACGATCCATCTTTATTTGAAAATTACAGACCAATTTCCCTTCTTCCCACAATTTCTAAAGTATTAGAGAAATTAATTTGTATTCAATTATATTCATATTTCAATGATATGAAGCTTTTATTTGATAATCAGTATGGTTTTAGAGCAAAATATTCAACGGAATTTGCTGCGCTTGAGCTAATAGATAGAATTATAACTCAAATGGATAATAATGATGAACCAATTAATGTATTTCTCGACCTTTCTAAGGCGTTTGATACTATTGACCATGACATTTTACTTAACAAATTAACTTACTATGGCCTAAATGGTTCAACTTTGCAGTTATTCAGAAGTTACTTACAAAACAGGAAACAATACACTGAATTTGAACACATAAATTCAGACATCTTACCTATAACAATCGGCGTCCCACAAGGTTCAATCCTTGGACCACTATTATTTATCATTTACATAAATGATTTCTCACAAGCTAGTCAATTATTTAATTTCGTCATGTACGCTGATGACACCACATTATCTAGCTCTTTAAAATGTCTTAACAACAACAACAACACACGCAACAAAAGTACAGAATTCTTAATAAATGAAGAACTTTTTAAAGTTAATGAATGGCTAAACATAAATAAATTATCTTTAAATAAAAGCAAATCAAAATACATGATTTTTCATATACCTAATAAACGCACGCAGACTCTTACGCTTAAAATAGATAATATAAATATTGAAAGAGTAGATGAATTTAACTTTCTAGGATTGACTTTAGACACTAACCTAAATTGGAAAAAACACACTGAGAAAATTTCAAATAAGTGCTCCAAAACAATTGGCATAATAAACAGATTAAATCCATCCAATGTGTTATGTCACCCAGGCGTGCTTCCATTCGACGTAAAACAGCAGCGTAAGCGGTTGTACTGAGATCAAAGTGGGAGTAGAGTTGTAAGTCATCAGCGTAGTGGTGGTAGCAAAGGCCATGTTTTCTGATGATATCGCCAATTGGTTGCACATACAACGAGAAGAGCAGTGGGCCTAGGACTGAGTCTTGCGGGACATCTGACGTCAGAGGAGTTGTACCCGAACATGTGTCACCAATTACGACGCGCTGAGTCCGTCCCTGCAGGTACGAGACCACCCAGTCTAATGCTTTGTTATCAAAATTTTAAACATGTAGTAATGCCAGGAAATATCCAGGGAAGTAAATGCAAAGCACGTCAGCGAATGAAAATACTAGATGGTTTGGCAACATGGTTTACAGGATGCGTCACAAAGCTTCTGCAAAATACGCACTACCGAAGGATTTCGAGGGCCATGATCGCCAAAATATGTAACAGACAAGGCACATAGAAAAAGAAGATATGTAATCTATTTACTGGATATATATGATATGTCATTCGATAGTTCGTCCCACAAGTTGCGACGACAGCAAAGATCCTTGCAGCTGTTACAGGCTTCAGAAAAGCCTCCTATCCTGATTGCCCATGAAAGCGCCACGTTTGATCGCTTTCAACACTACCAAGGGAACTAGGCAACTGTTTCTTCAGCTGTTTAATTACTTACTAATGCTTCACAAAACGGATAAATGTCGAGTAATGCGACATGACATTTGCAAATGACGGCGGCTGAACCGGTGTTGCAAGTTACCAATAATGGACTGGCGTAAGTGAAGACGAAGATTTGTAATCCCATAGGACGCGCATGCGCGTTGCTTCATCTGATGCTCTGGTCGCGTTTTCGTGACATGTACGCAGTGGTGACGCAATGCTGTATTTATAAGACATGTATCCGGATCTCGATCGGACAGGATACAAATGTAGAGGTTTCATTCGGATGGAATCTTGCGGGATTGTAACTTAATTTGAAATTGGTGAAATATTTCACCCGACAATTTCGTCAAAAGTAATGTTATTATCATACAATATACATGCCATGTTGCACGGAGTTCTCATATACAACATGGGTTGTCTGAATATTTGGGAAATATAGAATATCCCGTTTTAATATGGATTTGATTTGACCCAGCACATTCGATCTGATCAAGGTACATTTCGTATCGAATGACAAATGCGGAGAGTCAAGTTAAACATGTTTATTTCAATCCCTTCTTCTTCTTCTTCTTCTTCTTCTTCTTCTTCTCGACCACTCTAGATGGGATCGCGTCTCACCCCACAAATGATGCTGTCCTCCGCCGTGCCACGTGATTGGCATACATCTCCTCGTTCAGGAGCGGGGGGGGGGGGTTCTGGCCATGCATGCTGCCCCCGTGGCCATCGTGTAGAGGCGAGTGCTGAAGTAAGTGCTCACTGGTCTTCTAGCCGGTTTGACAGGAGCACATATCGGACTGGATTCACCAGACACCCCACTTCAATCCCTTGAAGGTGGCATGTCTCTTACAATATAATGATGATGTTGATTTTACCTTATCTTTCGTGTCCTGTTCAACAGAGTAATGACGCAGCGATGTCTCCGTTAAAAAATATGACAATAGTTTGTCGGATGTTTTCATCCAAATTTAAAAACAAATTCGGCCAAATGAGCTAGCGTGTAGTAATTGATGTAAGCGATGTTTGAATTTAATTGTTGTTTCACATGAAATTTATATTTAAATATTAAATGAACTCAGAATGCAACGCTGGGATGTAAGCGTACTTGCAACATTATCAAACTTCATTGTGGAAGGCTTTGTACTGTGTATATTATATAGACTTGAATAAAACAAGGTAGTTCCTGATACACATTCCGTTACGTTTTGCGTTGTTTCCCCCACTGCTATGGCTACCATTTTGGATTATAAATTGTTCTTAAATTGAACCGTCCGCAGAGAGCGTCGCCTGACATTTGCTAAAGGCACAAACACTGAGGCGATATAAGTTTTAGGCAAGCAATTAAAAACGATTTATTCAGCGTACGCATTGAATGGTTTGGTTGATGAAGAATGAAGGCTGCTGTTGGTTGTTTATGTATAAGTTGTAGTTCTGATCTGCAGGCTTGTATGGATCACTACAACAGTTATGTGTGTATATCTTGCATGAATACACCAGCACGGCGCAATTATACCTAAGCGTCCATTTGAAATACATCAATGCCACATGGGTTACTCTTAACAAACGGATAGATTGGTTATTACCACATATTATCACAAAAACAACGCCACTTATTTGGCGGAACATGCATCGTATAGTTGTTGCCGCTGCGGCGCTGTCTGGTTTTGCTTTCTGCGTAGCATTTACGACGTCACGGCTTTTATTGATAGATTAGTTATGGTGGTATGGTGGTTTGGTTGTGTGGTGCTAATTACTGATGGTGGTACGAGCAGAACAAAGCCAACCTTTCGAATGTGCTATCATCGTCTTGACGTGAAGCATAATCTTATAAGACACAATATGCCATGACATGCAAGTGTCCACAATTTAAAGGAAGTAAATGTTATCAGAATCACAACTTTGGTTCTGGTAACTTATTATACGTGTGGTGTATCTTGAAAAAATAGGTCTACATCAATATAATTATGATGATGTTCCAGTTATAGCAAAATAATATTATGGTTCAATATCAGCTCACAGAGGAAACATCGCTACTGAATCCATTTCAGAAATGTCATCAAACGAGAAGACTCGGTGGTTTGGACCTGTTTGCCGTATGCCAAACGAAAACTTCACAAAATAACTTTCAAGGAAGACTATTAAGGAAGACTATTAAGAAAATTAGGATGGCCTGGAGAGAAGAGAGGAATGACCAAGTTAACCAGGACACTAGACACCCGCTGTTACCAGCAGTGCGGTGTGCTCTAGACAGGACGAAATGGGAGGAGAGCGAGCGGTCAAGTTGGAGTAGGCATTTCAGTCAAGTTAGTCACAAGAACGTTAACATGTTGAACCAAAACTCGTTTACTCTCTTTTCTCTTGACACTTACTTTAGGTCAGAGGTGGCCGTGTAATAATCCAATTTCGTTGCGATGCGCTTTGTACGAACACGCGACCCGCACTTGCACACTAAAGAAAAAACACCACGACTCGAGGAAACTAAATTGTCGCCGTAGCGTAATGACAGCCAGGTCTTCTGACACTTGACGCGAACACGTCGTTAGTGTAGGCACAATGGGTTCCTGTTCCTACTCAATCTACACAATGTCGGCAATTCTGACCCAGTGCACCATCTCCGGAAGTACTGCAGCAAGATGGATTGATTTCGTTGTGTAATCTGATTCTCTGCCAGTGTCGTTCTGTCGTGTGTCGTTGCTTGTTGCTAGTGACGTATGGGAAAGAAACTCTAGCGAATGACACATGGTCGTATTTTTTCACTTATCGCCCTGTAGTGAAGTTATCGTGACAGGAATTGTGAATTGGTTTGTTAATACATGACATTATACATATATTGGGCGTAAAGGAAGGCAACGGAATACGACCTTGAAAGCGACATTGTCTATTCAAAAATGAAATCATTTTTTTTGTAACTCATTACAATACACACAAATCAAATTAAGACAAATAATATATAATAATATGTAATAATATAATGAGAACAATAAGGGAAGGACATTATATAATGTTATACCGCATATTGTATATTTCAATGTAAATATCATTATATAGTAACGCAAAGAGAGTGCATGTGTAGAGGATATAAACCTGATTGAAGATATGTTATATATTAACATCATTGTGTAAAATGAATTGCTTAAGTATAGATTTGTAATTAATTACTGAATAACAACATTTTGTGGACGAAATATTCAATTGCGAACAATACTCCTATTAATCGCAATTCGCTAGGTAATATACGTTGAACACAGTCATCGTATTGATGACATACCTATATAAAATAGTATGTCAACTGTAGTAAGAACATTATAAATATATAAAATGTCCGCTGTAAAAATAGTTAACAGCCCTTCTGTCACATACATATATTATATGTATATATATGCAGCTCCACGTACATCACCAACACACACACGCACACGCACACGCACACTCACACACACACACACACACACACACACACACACACACACACACACACACACACACACACACACACACACACACACACACACACACACACACACACACACACACTCATACATACGACTGCAGGTGCATCTCTGGCAGCCCCGTGCCGAAGTGTGCGCTGGACGACAATGTAAGGAAATGGAATTTGACACCCGAAGACATAGAAGTGTACTGGTTCACGGCAAGATGTAATCAAGCCAGGGACATGTTAGCCGTCTTAATTGCTATCATCTATGCGGGGCCGTGTCGCATTGCGCCTACCATAGGATATAGAGCGCTGTGGTTAGGCAGGCGCGCCTATACCGAAGCCATAGGGTCGTAACTGCGCTCTGCTCTTAAAAGCCTTCGGGTATTATATAGGGAATGTTCAACCATGCAATTAACTGAACGACAGTTTTCTGGATATTGTTTCATTTACAAAATATTTGTATAATATTACATCTCAGTTGGTTACAAATAGTATGCATACAAAACGTGTTATCTTGTGGTCTTTTATTTTATAATAATGTCGAGAGAAAAAAACATTTGATGAAACCATTTGGTTTTAGATTTGCGTCTTTGCTCTACCGACCAATTGTTTAGTTATTTCCAGCATTCGGCAACGTTGTAATAACTGACTAGTCTGTATATGTATTGTGGTTACGATGTTATGGTCTTATAAGGTTTCATTCAACTAGTCAGCCTTTTTCAGAACATTATCACAAAACCGACCTTTCTAATCTGGCACTGAGGTTGGTCACTGCCAGGATGCTTGTCGTCCTCAGTCGTTCTTTTACGTCAAAAATAGAGACGGGACCGACATTAACGTGATTTCAGAGTCACGAGGGATACACATTCCCCAATATTAAGAGCCAACTGAGGCCGGTTTCATGAAGCGTTCTTAAAGTTACGCAATTACTTAGCATTACATGTTTGCGTAAACTCCTATGTTCGCTTATATTAAAAAAAAATCACGTCATGTAATTACTAAGACAATCATCTTAGCATTAAGAACGTTCTTAGCCGCTTCACAAAACCGGCCCCAGGTTTTTACACCAAATATACCATATAAGCCCGGTCCGGGTTTCGAACTCAGAGCACCGGCAGGCCATACAGACGTGCTAACCACTACACTATCGCGCCAAAATTTTAATAATATCAGACGGTGATGCTGTTAATTTACGTGTTTTTAAATTGCAAAAAAATTAAGATACTGAGAGTACTTTCATTATACGGAATCCCAGTTAACCAATGACAACCGTTGTTTTGTATTTCTACGTAGTGTTACCCTTTGGTTAAGCAGCTATTCATGGGGTGAACGCTGACATAAGCACAGAGAAGGACGTTGATCTGAGATTTAAAGCTATTTATTTCCCTGAGTATGGTTATCGTCCGAGGGAGGAGTTAATTCTACAGATAGAATACGGTTGGTGGGGATGTAGGTGTGCGTTCCCTGTAGGTATTCGTTGCTCATTTATATTAATATTTACATGAGTGTACAAATTAGTGTCTGGTTCTGTTGCTAGGGGACGGTTGTCGTATAACTCCCTGGCGGTGAGGCCGAGGAACTGCCACATCTGTAACTGAAGATATGAGTTTCATGTACAGTTGTTAAATGACGTGTCATATTACTGAATGATACGGTTTCGCCTCAATCTGTAGGATTATGTTTAATCCCAGTACGAAGATGGGCAGATGACGCTACATGGTGTCAACGTTAAAGAATATGTCCTCCGCTTTTCTTAGGAGACTAACATGAAATGGTGATGTAAGCCAATCTATGTGCGCGACAGGCGTAGTTGGAGTGGCCAGTGTTATTACTATGAAATATTAATATGCCAAAGCAGGTGACGTCCTGACCTGACACTACAACCAATCTCAACTGCTGTTTTTCTAAGAGAGAACGTGCTGTGTCGTGCCTGGACATGGCAGAGATCGTAAAACGCCTCTAGGCTAGATTGTGATATTATAATGCCTTCATAACAGACTTGTTAACAAATACATGTCAACGCATTTGAATGCAAATGCAAATGTTTTGGGATGGCATTCAAATGCAAAAGCAAATGTTTTGGTTACACATTTGCAAATGCATTTGAATGCATTTCAGATATTACTATATATTTAATGTTACATTAAACATATTACATGTGGACAAGAAAACTAATATGTTTGTGGTTTTATAGATATGGTAGAAAGAAGAAAAGGTCGAATAATTTTATGTTCTAGCTAGGCATATGCGTTCATAGGGAACCCGCGGCCGCAGGCGCAGTTTAAGGTGCTCGTCTTATTAGTGGTCTAAAGCTTATATGCAATGTCCACTACAGGCAAGAACCAAGAAGATTATAGTTATGCAGTTGTTGTTGTCTAGTCGGCGTGATTTAAACAACCCTCATTATTGGCCGAGCGGCCGGCCTTGGCCCAGTGTCCCCGTTTGTGATAATTAGCTCATGCTCAGACCGATTGCAATTAACTCGCTGGCTTTTTCACGCCACATAGAATTTCGTTTGTTACATTGGCATATAAATCTGGGAGATTGCTTCTCCCGTCCGGGAGATCAAGATTTAACAAGAATGCTACCCAGAGAATTAATTATAGATGGCAGGTGGACAAGGAAGGTATTTGACTTATCGTGTGTCCAACCCTTTTATCTACGTGTATCCCGCCCTTCTGAGGTGTCGATTTTATTTTAAAACATATTCACACTACTAGCACCCACACAATCAGCAGATGTTCCATTAATTTACAGTCCTTTGTGAAAAGGAGAACTTTCTTATATTTAATCTACACTGCTCCTTTATTAGTGTAACTTCATGTCCCCTAGTCTTTCTATCTTTCTTAACTGAGACAAAATATTTCGATCAATATTTTCATAACAATTTTTTTGTACAGCGGTATTATTAGGTTTTTTTCCTTATACGCTATATTTCGCCTAATTAATCCTAGGATTTGATTTCCCTTTGAATCTGCAGTTCCGCACTGCTCTAAAACCTTCATATCAGCACTAATGGTTAACCTAAGTCCTTTTCTTTTACAGTAGTACTTAGTACAGTACCCCCCATTGTATATTCTACATCTTCGGTCCCATGTCCTGTGTGGAGGCATTTACATTTACCAAACTTGAACAGCATTTGCCATTTGTCAGACCATTTGATCAACCTGTCAAGATCATCTTGTAAATGCTGTTTATCTCCATCATTTTTAATCCTTCTAAACACTTTTGTATCATCCGCAAATTTCAACACCTTGCTTGTTATTTCATCATCCAAATCGTTTATATATATTAAGAATAATACAGGTCCCAGTACTGATCCCTGTGGTACCCCACTAAAAACTTATTTCCTGTTTGAAGCCTCCCCCAAAATTATTACCCGTTGTCTTCTGTCAATTACCCATTTTTCTATCCAGTTAATTAATTTCCTATGCCATGGGTCTTTAGTTTAAGCAGTAATCTTTGATGTGGCACTTTGTCGAAAACTTTCTAAAAATCTACGTAGATGATATCTATTGGTGATCCCTCGTCTACCCACTTAGTGATATCTTCCAAAATACATAACATATTTGTTAAACATGACCTCGCTTTTAGAAACACATGTTGAGATGGGTTTAACAAGTTTTGTTTAACAAGAAAATCCACCATGTGATCTTTAATTAGTCTTTCTAATAATTTACAAATCACTGATGTTAAACTCACTGGTCTATAGTTCTCTGACTTGTTTCTCGAACCTTTTTTGAATAACGGTATAATGTTTGCTTCTTTCCATTCTAAAGGAACCACTCCCTCTTCTAATGACAAGTTGAAAACTGTTGCAAGCGGTATGCTAATTTGTTCTACAATTTCCAATAGTAATTTGGGTGGAATACCATCCACTCTAGGTGATTTATTATCCTTCATAGCCCTTATTTTCTTAGCTACCATTTCCGGGGTTACAATTAATTGTCCTAAATAGTCTGAATCTGGCCCCTTGAACATAACCTCTGGTACTGGCAGTGAACTAATATCTTCCCTGGTAAACACTGAGCTAAAGTACTCATTCAGGTCTTCTGCCATTAAGAATCCCTCTGATATTATATTTCCAGCAATATCTTCTAGAGGACCGACCTTATCTTGAACTTTCTGTTTGCTTCGAACATACACATAACAACTCTTGCTGTAATGTTTTATATTACTAGCTAATTGTTGTTCATAGCTTCTCTTTGAATTTATAATTTCAGCTGTAGCTTGATTAAGTGCATCTTTATAACTGTTGTAGTCTTCATCATTTCCAGTACGTCTATATGACTTCCACACCATTTGTTTGTAATTAATTTGTCTAATGGATTCTTTCGACAAGTGTTTCTTTTTGGACCGTTTCTCTTGTTTTTTCAAGGGAACAAATTTATCGACGATGCACTCTATTTCTCTCTTTAAGATAGTCCAGCATTCTGGATCGGGAGATGTGGTAGATTTCCGGGAGACTCCCGACGAATCTTGGAGACCCCAAAAGCCACGTGCAACTGCTTCATCACTGCAGTTACAACATAAAGAGTAACTACAAATATTGAAGTAGAAAGTAAAAAAGTACAGATAAATATACTACTATATATACAAGTAAAACTATTTCCCAAAAATGTACTTAATTATAACTTTATTATTTAAAAAATTACTTAAGTAAATGTGCTTCGTTACAAACCGGCACTGGACTGGAGTAACAGACGGGCTCTCAAACACGTACACACGTTACGTACGCACGCACCCACGCACGTACACACACACACACACACACACACACACACACACACACACACACCATATCGTCAAGTGGTGATTCTTGTTGGCCAACAGTCATTAGTTAGAAAAAGATAACGTTTTGGCAGGTGAAAATGGGAGGGAGGAATAGACAATTGACAGTTTACTGTGAACTATGGCAGGGAGTGAAAAACTTATCATTCAGGTAGACCAGAATGGAAGGGGAACCTAAGACAATAGACTGTCTATTGGTGGTTGCTGGGATGATAACCTGGTGGATAATTACGACTACCAGTGAACCACTATTCATTCTTAATCTGGCTGTCAATATTTAGGGCTGGCATTGCTAGTGTTTTCTTCCCCCAATGAGCTGCCACCACACGTTTCCAAACAACCCGTTGTGAAAGTGGATTCACAGGTCAGACAATGATTCCATAATCTGCTGAGGACACTTCTGTCTACAGAGCACTTTTTCCAGTGGCATGCTATGAACTTGTTAAAGTGAATATAATAATAATTATTATTCAAAGAATTATGCATGCATTTGATTCTCATTTGATTTTCATTTGACAAATCAAATATTTGTGGATCGTGTTCAAATGAAAATGCAAATGTTTAAGGTATGCATTCAAATGCAAATGCAATTACAATTTCAAATGCTCAACATTCAAATGCCCATTCAAATGTATTTGAATTTGTTAACAAGCCTGCTTCATAAGGTGGTGTGGGGCGATGTAGCGCAGTACTTAGAACACCGAACTGTCGGTCTGCATTCGTCATCCTCTTTCTGCCTTTTTGAAATTTGTGCAATTTCGTTCACTCCACATTGCTTCAGTTCACTTAGATGTATAAACGAGTAGCTGTATATACAAAGGTGTGTATTGTGAACAGATAGTCGCGCAGTAGATTAATTAACTACGTCCCAGACAAGTCGAGAATGCATACTATTGAACAGGTCTGCCGGTTATTGAAGTGTAACGCGCTTTGCGCCGTACAAAATTGGGATACTGCGCTATATAAGACATAATGTTTGTGGCAAGAATGACATGGTGTAATCATTATATAATTCTAGATAGTGTAGTGCCTTGGCATAGCTTCACATCTTTAACGTATGGGCAATATTGAGGTGGTGTCGATACAGGGCAAGACTGATGAGGTTTCCTTTATGGGCAAGATAGCTTCGCTCATATTGTTTTGATCTACTTTTATTCCCAGAGTTGAAATAAACATAGGAACGAGGTGGGCTTATCCGTTTGCCGCATCATTTCTTTTGAGTTAACTCTCTGTTAGTGTCAGTTGCACATGAAATGCAATAAATAAATCTGGATACTTTACTGTTTATCTTGCATACATTACATATAGTTATTTAGCGTGTACATCCATCCGTTTACAATTTATTATTATTCAGTCGAATCTCCCTTTACGGTGTGCTCGCTATTGTGACCACCCTGTGACAATCCCATTGTCTGTACAAACGATGTCACTTCATTGCCAGTCCAACCAATGTCGTGTCCTGTGACAGTCTGCGTTTCTATCGTGCCCGTGTCCCCGATTGCCTTGACGTCAGGGACAAGGCGACCGTACAGGCTGTACCGACTAACGGGCTACTCCATTAATGTCATTGGTTTACACACAACTATGAACGGCGACAAGTGAGTCGGGTCGCTACATCATCGCAATTAATCACAAAGCCCCACGGAACACGTTTAAGCAAGAACTAAACCGAACCGGCGGAGATGTCTTGTTAATAATGAAGCAACTGATGTAACCGGATGGCGAGTACAGTGTCGCGAGTAATTTATTTGGACATGGCCCTGTAAATGTAGTACTACTTATTGCATTATCAATGTGAATATATTAACAATAATATTAGCATAAATCTAGACAGAGTGGGTCATTTTTAGCCAACAAATGCTTTGTCACATTACCATCTGGGTTTTGTTGCGTTGGATTGTGACAACGTCGTGTTATTATTACAATGACGCACACTAGAGTAAACGTCATTCAGATGGACAGTAGTCTCAGTGGGACTTGTCCGACTGCCACCATACAACACAGAACACAGAACACAGTGGAAACAACTCATCACGACACCACGTTAAGTGGGTAACGTAAGTAAAACTAAGTAAGACTAATTACGAGTACATTACAAGTAGATATACATAGCCAACGCCGACATGAAAAAATACGATAGAAACGTTTAGCAGACATTTGCATGTACTTTTTTTTAAAAGTATAACATTTGCGTGTACTATAAAAAACATTATAATATTATGTGGATAACACGTTTTATCAGACGCTTGGAGATGTTTGGCGGAGCCCGCAGCGCACGGGGGAACGGCGCAGCGTCAAAGGCTTCGGAGGACAGAGTTCTGTCTCGGGATGACGGAGGACGACTTTTGCAGAGGGAAACGATGAAACTACTCATTGGCGAGTGAGCATGATTCGATCTTCTGCACGATCGTCAGGGATAGACCTGACTTCAACACGAGAAATATCCTGACATATACAGCTAATAAAACAATATGGAACGACTTACACATCGCTTCTGTGCCTTCACCAGGTGAGGAATATCCACTCGGAGACACGCTGGGGGCACAGTACCTAAATTTGTAAGTCAGCTTAGTGGTCACAGTAACAGCTTCACGAGCGTGGAGAGTACTTGGCAGCTGGAGGATTCAAGAAAATATCACGGAAAAGTAAATGATCTTATCCTACAGTGTACATGGTTGTGCTGCGAAGTGAAGATAACTGCCAGGAATTATGGGGAGCAGAAGAAAGACATTGCGTGACGAACATAGTAATTTTCTGCCTTTTCACTGAGCGAAAAAGCAGAAAACCAGTACTGGATGTAGAGACTGGAAGACAATAACGTGACTTGAACAGTGCGGATATAGTAGAAAGACGGACGACAATGACGACGGCGACAACAACGACAACACAACAACAACAACGACGACGACAACAACGACATAAACAACGACAATAATAAAACATCACCACTAACATCAACAAAAACAACAACAATAGTAACAACAACAAAACAACACGAACAACACCAAGGCCATCAGCATTACCACCACCACCAACACAGCCACTACTACCACCAAACACCACCATCAACACCATCAACACCATCAACATCACTAACATCTCCATCACCACCACTACCAACACCATCAACATAACCACCTCTACCATCAAACACCACCACTACCACCAACATGTGTGTGTGTGTGTGTGTGTGTGTGTGTTTGTGTGTGTGTGTGTGTTTGTGTGTGTGTGTGTGTGTGTGTGTGTGTGTGTGTGTGTGTGTGTGTGTGTGTGAGTGTGTGTGTGTGTGTGTGTGTTTGTGTGTGTGTGTGTGTGTGTGTGTGTGTGTGTGTGTGTGTGTGTGTGTGTGTGTGTGTGTGTGTGTGAGTGTGTGTGTGTGTGTGTGTGTGTGTGTGTGTGTGTGTGTGTGTGTGTGTGTGTGTGTGTAACAGAAATTTTCTATTTCAATTCCTCGTAAGCCTCAGGTTATCTTGGCCCACAGTTCGGATGTTTACTTGTGATTCCCTTGAGCTAAGCCGATAGAAGAACGACTCACATTTATTTCTTGTGCGACGCCAGTGTTTCGCTGGTTAACTCTAGTTCCGTCCAAACGCTACACACTCAATGAAAGGTCCCGACCGTCTCTTCACTCGGCTACCCCCACGTCTGCTCGTAAATAGTAATCAAACTAATAAAAGCGTCGGTGGGATACAACAAACCGTTTAGCGCATTTTTCTTACCAGCAATGTATGTATCACCTGAACTAAAAATGGCCGACCGGAAATGCTTTATGTGGGTTCTCGACATTTTCACGGTGCATCGCAGACATGGCGTCACCACATGCGCATTGCATCGACACTGATACTGCCAGAGACCCTCCATACCATTTTAATAAACCGATGTACAGGCAAATATATCACCTGGCCATCGCAGGCTGTCGCATGCACTGCTGTGGCTATGGCAAACGCAGGTAAGAGGTGGAAATCCCATAAAGATACGTATTAAGACTTTCAATGCAAGAAGATCTGCTTGCTCTGAAAACATAAACATGATTTTTTCCATGTGAAATGGTAGTATGACTACGCCAGAGATCACTATGGATATCAGGTTTTCCCGTAAAACTACAATAAAAGCAAACGACAAAGAGACAAAGGGAGCAGAGTTTTTCAAGTTCAGTTATTTTTTAAACATTTATTATTGAATTCACTCAATTAAGTTATTTTTGTTTATTCGTTTATTTTTTCAAAAAAACTACCCGAATTTAATGTAATTAATTAACCTTACCTAAAGAGTTTATTCAATTAACAAATTCCAAATTAAATAATAATTAAGTGTTCATTTAGAATATGTTATTAAAGAAGACCCGATATCTCACATACGTATTATCTAAGCACGTCCACCCATTTCCAGCTGTGCTGCAATTTGAGCAATAATTATTAATTAATACATTTTATTGACCCACTTTATTGACTGTGCAAGGAAACTGCGTCTAATCCTGGGCATATCATGGGAGGCATTATTTTGCCAAATGTCGAAGTTCTGCGAAGTGCTAGTTTACCAAATGCCGAAGCGATGTTCGCTACTTCACTCTGGTGCAATGGCCGTGTTGTAGACCCCTAAAATGGACGATAACAGATTTCCAACGAATCGTCGGAGGACACGAGGAGGTGTCTACAGGGGGCGGGGGTTGAGCGGTTAGAATGCCGGACTATCAATCGAAGGAACCGGGTTTTGAATCGTGCAATGACCTCCGTTTCGAAACTTGGGCAATCGTGTTCACATCATGGTGCCTGTGTCTTTTGAAAGAGACACCATAAGCCGATGTCCCTTCTATCTCGTGTCTATGCCAGGGGAATTAAAATATCCCTTGCAGAGGGTAAGTGTTTAACCAGTAACTCACTAACTCTAGAGAAAGATACTGTGAAAGATACGCAATCTCGAAGTAGGAGTTTGATGAGTAAGTACCCAAATACAGATGCAGCAAAAATGGAGAAGCGACGCAACTAACCTCTCCAGGTGGTTATCAGCTATTCGCAACGACTTGACATTGACCGAGTAGCGCATGTGATACTGGCGCTCCAAGCACAATACCATAGTTATAAACACCGATGATGGCACCGTTGTATTAAAGAATAACGTCCGTCCTGTTTGTTTGCAATTGTTTTCTGGTGTGCTGCTTGTATAAACGTCTTCTTGTTCCCCGTTTTCCACAAATACGTTGTTGTTCTGAAAACAATCCTTATTTCAAAAATGGTAAAGGTAATGTATGGTTATAGCGATAATAATGTAATAACAACAATGTAGTAACACCAATGTAATAACAACAACGTAATAATAACAATGTAATAACAACAATGAACCAACGATTACCACGAAGACGACGGTAACAAATGTAACTAGCTTACACCCACCCATGGAGCAACAAACACGCGTTTATAATGACACCATCTGGTGAACTGATCGCCACTCAAGTCTCTCGGGGAGGAGAAAGGCCCTAAAAAGAAGGCTAGCATAACAATAACATGTAAGTAAATAACGTTAGTTAACCATCAGTATGTTTTCTGAAATACATGTCCAGTTGGTAAATCAAAGGCTAAAGATGCGCAAGAACCTGGAAAGAGCCGAGGAGATGCATATACAATGACCTGAAGTAAGCGTATTAATAGATAGATAATAACGTGTTCATTCCAATTTGCCGCCGGTTGTTCTTGACGTCTTGCATCACAGTTAAATAAAAGTAGAAGCTTAATTCTTATATAGTGCAGTATCCAGTCCTTAGGTCAGATCAAAACGCTTTACACTTCTGACAGACCTGTTCAACCGAACACCATCTCTACTTCACCGGGAAGAATTCAGCCACGTTGCAATTAATGCGCAAATACTATTCATACATAAATATCCACAAATGCGTAAAGCCAGACACTCATTTATACATGAAATGGAGTAACGTAGAGTGAATGTTGCCCAAGGTTCGAAACGGCAGCACAAGATTCGAATCTGAGTTCTCTCGATTGGGAGTCCGACGTTCTAATCACTGCGCCACTACTTCAGTGCGCCATTACACCATTGCACCATTACGCCACTGTGCTCCACAACATTAACATTACAAAACAAGGGTTACACTTAATAACAAGTAATATAGAATTTAGGAAATGAAGACAAAATGTAATTATTAAAATTGAAAACGCATTCAAATATTTAGCTACAATTACGAGGAATGCGTCATACCCGTAACAGATTGCCGACTGTCAATTGCCGCTGCTTCTGCGCGACTAGAGCAAACAGTGATTGATTGTGTGGAGGTGTCGGACAAGTCAAAATAATACCAGTCATCATCGTTGAAAACAAGTTGATCAAATTTAATTTGCAGATGCATATCTTACGATGATGTGATTGATGATGCACTATATCTCAGTTAGTGTGTTTGTGCGTGTGTGCGCGTGCGTGCGCGTGCGTGCCCGTGTGTGCGAGTGCGGGTGCGTGCGTGCGTGTGCGCGCGTGTGTGCGCGTGTGTGCGCGTGTGTGCGCGTGTGTGCGCGTGTGTGCGGGTGTGCGCGCATGTGCGCGCGTGTGTGTATTTGCGTACGTGCCTGCATGTGAGCAGACAGTATCCAATGGCATAACTATGTGCCAACTATCCCTTACAGAGGATAAACTATAACAGCAATATATAAAGACGGTACTATACTCACGGAGTACGGAGATAATAACCGCATCGGCCCCTTCGTGTTTGGGGTATCGTCAACACACTTCCTACTCTGATAGGTTTCTTTTAAAGAAAGAGATTGTCAAAATGATGCAATGCATCATCGGCATAGTATCTATGCAAATGCTACACGATGATTATTCAATCTAGCTAGTGTAGCACAGAAGGCGAATTGTTGGATTGCATGACGACAGAGGCGAACATCCTTAATTTGCACTTAGATAATACGTATTACCTCTTTGAAATAGAGTGCTTCCACCATGTGTGTATATATATGTACGTATACACTTATGTATGTATGTGTGTGTGTGTGCGTGCGTGCGTGCGTGCGTGCGTGCGTGCGTGCGTGCGTACGTGCGTGCGTGCATGCACGCATGTATGTATGTATGTATATATGTATGTATGTATGTATGTATGTACGTACGTACGCATGTGTTGGGTCACTCTTCTGTCTGGTTGCCTGTCTGTCTCTGTATGTCTGTCAGTCTGTCTGTCTCTATATACGTCTGTCTCTGTGTCTCTGTCTCTGTCTCTGTGTCTCTCTGCCTATCTGTCTCTCTCTCTCTTGTCTCTGTGTTTTCCTGTCTTTCAGTTTGTATGTCTCTCTGCGAATTCACTGATCGCACAAATGTAACACGAAGCGTTTAATGACGAACATGCTTGTATGTTTCCAGGATTCGTTCAGTTCAATCATCAATTATTATGGCCGAAGTGCTTTCCTGTAAGCCGTATTAATATGTTATGACAACGTCAGTTCGTGTTTTTGACCAAAGTATGTTTGCAATGTCATCTACAATACGAGCAGGAAACAATGACAGATTACTACGACGTCATCGGCAGTTTATTTTGACGTGTCAATGTTGTTTGTTCGTCGTAAGCTACAAGCGCAGCGTCGACCGTACGCCCGGACTTAGGTGTATATTGTATTCCACCTATTACTTTTGCTGGTGAACAAATTAGTTCTTACAACCGCAGGCAATTGGGAAATCGATTGTAGTTTGGGTATATCGTTGTCTTCGTTTATACGTCTCCAACGGTTCTAAATTCTCGGCTTCGAGGGAATATGCTACCACTTACCAGGAACACCATATGTCATTAGTTATATTGTTGCTGGCGATTCCAGTAGAAACAATTATGCGCAATGCATAGTTCGACTCTAAAAGACTCTCTAATTATGGTCTGATGGTATTAGGCGCTTTTGGGTATTTCATATGCATTAGGTTAATTTATATAGATTACGTAACTTTCAATAATGTTTCTATGCGAAGCAACAAGCTCCAGGTTGAACAAGGACAAGGACGTCGTTGGCTTCGTGCAGATTTCTCGTGTCGTGATCTTGGCATGTATGTTTCGCTGTCTGTTCATAGAAGCTGCTAGGTTGTCACACTTGTTGTAAGGATCGTTTCTCACCGGGAGCAGTAAGACTGGAGGCTGCGAGAGTAACACCAGCTGTAGCCTCCAGTAACAACAGTACCAGCAGCAATAGCATCGCTCTCACTCAAGTCGTTCACTGGGGTTTAACACTGTTCGCTACCACCATTCTTTCACAGATGTCTCTCTCCCCATTGGCCATTCGTAGCCCCCCTAGTTCCAGCCCCACGTCTTCCTTCAGTGGGTCAATGCGTGTATACGTTGGTCTGCCCTGATAGTCCAGCCAGTCTATGGTTCAACTTAAACAAATTGTAATAGTAAGTTTTGTGGCATTTTTAGATTCTACTGTATGTTTATGTTACCAGACAAAAAACGTCCACCAGAATCCACCTGGTGGAACATTGTCATTTTCGCATATTGTCAAGTGGTCGTTGGTTTCACTGAACTTTAGGGGGGCACACGTAATTCATATTGTATAACTTATTTTCTGTGACAGTACTATAACGATTATGTATAATGTTGTTTGCATTTAGCTGTGCAACGGTACCTAAAAATTGTCGTTGCAATGGATATTAAGGTCAGAATCGTATTCTGAACACATTTACAAATTATCGCAATTTACATGTAACCCGATTCTCGGCCTAGTTCAGTCAATCTAGGGTTTAGTTTCAAACAAATTGTAATAGCAATAATTATGATGTTTTTAGTTAGTACTGTATGTTTGCATTATTATATAAAAGTCCACAGAAATTCACGTGGTGAAACATTTTTATTTCTGACGATAATGAAAAGTCGTTGAAAGTCGCTGCCGGTCACTCGAGAAAGGACTTATTTAAACCAAATAAAAAAATTAAAAAAAATTATTGTCTCCTAAAAACTACATTTTTAAACAGAAAATTGTCTTTAGGCTCATCCGTTGATAAATCAATTAATTAGTTATGTATAAAAAGCTGAGTATGATATATTCTTTACACTATTGGAAGTGATGTGGATGTATTATTACAACGATATACAACAAGTTTAATTCCATTTAGTAATAACATGAACATAATTTTCTAAATACAGTGAAACCCGAATTTTAGCCGCCATGGGGAGTAGCTTTTTTCTCTTTGCGATCATCCGAAGTTTGCTTACATATATAGTCATAAACTAAGGACATCAATCAGTTTACGTCCTTAGTTACTGTTTCTAAATAGTAACACCGTTTTCATGAATATGTTAGTATGCTTTGTATTTGGTTGATATTTTAACTCAGGTACTTATTCCAATATCAGTTATCTTCACCAAAACCATACGCTATAAAAATTGGTGTGTGCGTGCATCCTTATTATTGCTTAAAATGTAGTGTTATTTGCTGGTACATGACACGTTCAAACACAGATGTTAGTTGCAATTTGACACATGACGCACACACAGAAATACACTCAAATCCGTTCTTTCCGCAACTACATCGAAACGGATTGTAGTTTGTTTTTGCCAACAGTTCACTCGGTCGCCTGCTGAAATGTATACGTATGGCAGAATCACTCGCTGCGTTTGTCAATAAAGATACACGTATATAAGACTGCCGTCGTCAATCATCACTACCCTTTTGAATGGGGCAGAGGCGTGGTTCCTCTACAGAAAGCAAGTACGACTGCTTGAACGATGTCGGCGCTCCACCACGGGACTGCATTGGCAGGACTATGTCTCCAACAAAGAGGTAATGGAAAAGGCAAAACCTCCGGAGCATCGAAAACCATGTTGATGCTCAAACAGCTCCGCTAGACAGGCCACGTCTCGCGCATGGATGACATCAGAATGTAATAAGTTATATTTTATGATGAGCTTCGTCAGGACAACATAGATAGAAGCCCCCCACCACAGGCGCCAGAAGGATCAGCTGGGAAGACCACAAAAGTTGGGAACAGCTAGCAGCAGACAGAAACAACTTCAGAGCGACTACCATTAGAGCTGCCAAGGACTTTGAAAATTCACCATGAGAAGCAGACAGGGAGAAGTGTAGGTGGAGGAAAGAATGTGCGTCTCAGGCACCTTCAGGCCATGTAAACCTTTGCCCATCTTGCTCCAGAGCCTGCAAATCCGGGATGGGCCTCTGCAACCACCAGAATGCGTGCCCATACAACGGGTGACCGACAGCATACGGGCTGGTGCTGCTGGGAGATCAGTCATATTTGTAATATGGTACTTGTATTTGACAATCCAGCTCTAGTCAGTGGCTTTTAGAATTTTCATGGATTCTCTCCACTGTTGGTTCTGAGAATTGATCCTGAAGCTGTGCTAGTGGGCAGCAGTTGAAGAACGGGGTAGATTTATCCCTGTGCGTAAGCTGCGCTTGATGTAACATTTTTAATGAAGCGCATGTATAACAAACCGTCAAGGTTTTTGCCAATGTTCCCACATTGGAACACACAATAGCCAGGTTTCCTGCAGAAATCAATTCTTCAACTGTTGCTGTGGTATCATATCTTAACACAACAGCACTAGCAAATCGGTGTCTTCACCAATGAGGATAGTGTCGATTTTGTTAGATGAGTTCAGTGCTGTCTAACGATCATTATTTTAGCGTTCTCTGCATGAAAACAACAACACCCAGCTTTCTCAAGCTCATTGCTCAGTAAGTTGATGAATATGTGTTTGTTTTCTCTGTTGACTAAAAAATTCCTCCTTTAGGAAGAGGACCTTTTTGATTAGCCGCCTTCCACAGCACCATCTGAAGATGTGCCCGCCACACACAATCTGTGGGAGGAAACACCATAATGCGCATTGGCTTCCCATTCTTTCTCCCACACTCATCTTCAGATGTTGCTGTGGAAGGTGGCTGATCAGCAAGGTCCTCCTCATTTGGACATCACGCAGTTTGTGTGGGAGATGAAAGACGGCATCCCGTCACTCAGCTTTGATATTGGACCCTTGGAACCTCCAGGTCTGACTGATGTGATAAGCTGTGATTTCAAAGCAGAGAGCAAGGCATGCAGACTGATGGTTGCAATCGCCACGGCCATAATATGCCATGTACCATATATTGCGCGTGTACAGCTAGCGATGGGTGTTGTAACCGTCTTGCGATTGGGGACGATGCCTATGTAATATATCTGAAATCATCGCACCTGAAAATCTATTTTTTGGCATCAACATTACGGCTCTAGGTGATGCAGGTCTTTAGTTATAGCGATAATTGGTTTTTACAGGCGCCATCTTTAAAAATGGCGGATATATGAATGTCAGCAAAGGTCATGTGTGACATATTTGGTAAGATATTGTGAAATTTGTTTTGACGACAGCCATCTTTAAAAATGGCGGATCCGAAAGTCGGAGAAGGCCAAACGTAAAATATTTGAAACCTCTGACCTCGACAACCCATGTTTTGTACAAAGATTAAGGTTGTAGGTGACGCAGTTGTTAAGGTATGCGGAAATGTGATTTGGCGGCCATTTTATAAAATGGTAAAAAGAAAAATTGCCACCTCAGATTTTCTACTGACTGAAACACCGTAGATGACATTCGTGCAAAAAATTGCTTTTGGCAAACGAATTGCACGGGAAGAAATGGCACACCGCACTGTATTGAGAATAATATTGAATAGACATTTGTGTGCGAGCAACCACTGTCAACTATATGGATTGATAACTATTTATCCTGCGTTGTGCGACAATATTACAACGAGATTCAATGTGTTTTCTGTTGTTGATTGTGCTATTATTATTATTTGGGTATAGACAATATATGTCAATCAAAGTCATTAGAGATATGCACACAAATTGCATAGGAGATAAGCATGTAATAAGATCCAACATGGCCGATATCTGACGTTTTATGAAATGACAAACATGCAGCCGTTATATACATCTGGTGATGTGTTTATCTTAAACGTTGACCATGATGTCGGTCTTGACACCACTTTTGGGACATTATCATGCATGGTTGCAAAGCAATGAAGGCCCTAATTTGCATATTTGAAAAAATGCCGTAGGACAATCAAGCTGAGTTGCTTCAAGGACACCATGGGATAGAAAATCCACAAAAAGCAATATACTATAAAGCATACATTTATTCAATTGCATATGGACTAAGTCAACGTTAGATCGCAACGCTAAAAATCGAGGTTCACTGTGT
>OZ023210.1:38538510-38571010 GCA_963995525.1 Escarpia spicata
ATTTAGGTCAACGCGGTCTTCGGTAGCATCCTTGGTAAGGCGACACGGCAGAAGCTGGAAACACAAAAAGCCAATCAGACATACATCGCTGAACGCTGCCGGGTTGATGTTTACTACCGCTTTACGGCGTCATTTCGTTTACGCTAAATGGGAGTGTCGGTATCGGGTTGATGGAGGAAGTGACGAACGGATGTGGCAGAAATGTGGAAGCAGACGACGGGTGAATGAAGGGGAAGTCGTTATCGTCGAGAATGTACTCTAGGCGCCGCGGCATTGTGATGATGGGCACGGAACCGTCGAGGTTCGTTACCTCTGGCGGATGAAAAGGGAATATACGGCGATTGGCTGACTCTTGTGGAACTATGGAGAATACATAGTTCATGGCAATGAAATAAAATCTAAGCAAGTTTCACGGCATATACAGACCACTGTGCTGTACATTTTGGGGCAACTTTATATTAATACGCTAACGTTTTGCTAATGGACTTTATTAACGAACACTGTGCTAACGGATATTTCGCTAACATACGTTTCACAAACGGACACTTCGTTGACGGACACGTCGTTAGCGTTCGTTTCGCTATCCAGTGAAAAAGGAAACGTGTTAATAAACAATTGAAATTCTTCTTAAATAATAACATTAGCTGTGTACATCAATTAACAATAAGGTTTTGTAGTGGACCGCAGTGGAGCAGTGGGGCAGTGGGGCAGTGGGGCAGTGGGGCAGTGGGGCAGTGGGGTTGTGGGGCAGAGGGGCAGTGGGGCAGTGGGGCAGTGGAGCAGTGGGGCAGCGGCTAGAGCATCGGACTCCCAATCGAGAGAACCCGGGTTTCAATCCTCTTGCTGTCGTTTCGAATATTGGGCAAGCTCGTTCACTCTACATTGTTCCAGGTCACTCAGCTATATGAATGAGTACCTGGCTAAAGACAGTGGTGAATGAAATGTACGAATAGTCTTTGCGCATTAATTAACTAGGGAAGTCTATGTGGTATTTGATTGGTCTGCCAGGGAATAAAAGGGAAAAGTCTCTTTGAGCAGTCCTAAGGTCCTAAGGACTGGATACTGTGCTATATGCAAACTTTCAATAGCTGCGAAACAGTCAGACGTGTGCAAATATGAAAACAGTATTGGACATAATGTACGGCACGCGTGTTTACTGATCCCTCTAACTGTTTCGAACGTCGCGCAGCTCTCGACGAAGGCGAATCGTAACGTACAAACAACCTTAGTTGATATGATTATAAACCTTAGGCGCCTACATAATTACAACTGTGTGATCTTCGTCGTCTCTCTCTCTCTCTCTCTCTCTCTCTCTCTCTCTCTCTCTCTCTCTCTCTCTCTCTCTCTCTCTCTCTCTCTCTCTCTCTCTCTCTCTCTCTCTCTCTCTCTCTCTCTCTCTCTCTCTCTCTCTCTCTCTCTCTCTCTCTCTCTCTCTCTCTCTCTCTCTCTCTCTCTCTCTCTCTCTCTCTCTCTCTCTCTCTCTCTCTCTCTCTCTCTTTCTCTCTCTCTCTCTCTCTCTCTCTCTCTCTCTCTCTCTCGCGACTCACCCACCACCCACCCACTTCAATCTTTGTCATTGCTGGAGGACGCGACGCGCTTATGAAATAATGAATGGTCGGGACTCTTAAAGGAAATAACAACAAGGCATTAGCTAAAATCCGTTTTCCATGTGTACACAAAGATTAACATTGTATGTAACATTTGACAACATAAAAAAAATACAGAAAAATACGTTTGTAGACAAAATTCTATTTTAAACCCGTCTGTGTAGAGATTCCCGCAGAAAGTTGAAATTTAATGAGCTAGGCGATCACGTGGTATCGTGACGTCAATGCCGACTCGCGGCTTTGTTGACATCTATGCATCGCCATTGTTGTTCTCTCCATTCTCTTGTAACATCATGGCTAGTGGGAGTTTCGCAGAGTTTCAAGTGAAATCATACGATTTTGAGCCACTGGCGGGAACGGTTACAGCGGATGATTCGTCTAATTCCGCTCTTTCCGAGCGTTTCAGCGACGGTAGCGAAGAAGATGATGCGGAGTCGGACAGTCACAATGTTCGCTCATGCAACACCGACTGGTAAGCTTCAACTTCATTATAATGACACATATGGTGTGAAAACTGTCGACAACAACAATTATATCGTTTTAGTACGACGTTATACATGTAGATAAAAAGTATTGGACTCTCGATAAGCCAAAAGGCTTCCTTGTCCAACTGCCATCCAGAGTAATTTTCTGGATGGCAATCTTGTTAAATCTTGTTAAATCTTGTTATATTATAAAATGCGGTGTCAAAGCTGTACAGAGAGTTAGCTAGAGGTTGTAGCTAAGTAGGTCATCGGACGAAGTAATTGTAACTTGTAAGCAGACTTGTTGTCAAAGACAAACTTCACAAAGTTACGAACCGTCGAACGTCGTAAGCATGGTTGTCTGGTTTATGCGGATCGAGTTTAGGACGTTACAGCTACTTACGATATCACCCCTCTGGACAAAACCCACACTTTTTTAGTTGGACAGTTGTTCGCGAGATGACCATAATATCATGACATATAAATGATATATAATGACAGCTCTAGATTATGTCATTTATGTGGAACAATAATTTTATTACTCTGAGTCTGACACATAACAATATAGCTACTATATAATCAAAATAAACTAAAATAAACATTAAAACAACATGCAGAACAATTGAATAATTATGGTAATCGGTTATAGCCTGAAGGGTTATGTCCTAGACCTAGGGGTTTAGTGTAACCTTAGGGGTCTTATATATGAGATGTTACCAGTGGGTATATATGTGCCCTACAACTATGTCCATAAAAATCATAAGGACAGCATTTTTAATCACATTTTTTGTGTGACATATTTATTACAAATCCATCAAGCAAGTTTCAGAACACAGTTTTACTGGGTTGAATCATTACAAATTCATCAAGCAAGTTTCATAACACAGTGTTACTGGGATGAATCATTCCAAATGTTGGTAACTGTGTAGACCTGATAACACAATGTGAATCACCACATGGTGCACAGACAATGGTTATAAGCCAAACAACACCCATGGGAATACTTCCCCTGCAGGCAGATGAGAATATGGCTTCAGCAAATACCCACTGATAAACAAGTTATCTAGTCCATTTTGTTGATCACTTTACCTATGACATACTAATAAATAGCATAGCTTCACATCTACAGACCAATTATTATCTTTACAGGGCAACTTCCCATTGAGCCGAGAAACTGCTGCACTACGACATTGGTTTGGCCAGTGCAGTTTCGGCAACGTGCGAAAAGATGACGAAGTGAAGACTCTGCCACCAAGAAGTACCTCTCCCTGGAAGGGCAGCAATCTTTCCTCAAGGGAGTCTTGTTTGTAACACCCTCCTCTGTGTCAGTGTACTGGTCGACATGGTCATCGCTGTCACTGTTGCTGCTGTCACAACTAGTCGACTCATTGTCAGAGCAAACATACTCTGGATCTGCAGCAGATGTCACTTCCTCCCCGATTTAGTCACTCGAGTCACTAATCGGACCAGTCAACAAACTGCACTGCACACTCGTTGACCTCACTGCTGATGTCACCTGTACAGCAACCTGCTCTGATGCACAGACTGCTTGCACTCTTCTCGTGCGAGTTGATGGCCTGATGTCAACCTGAAAGCATTTGCTGCTCCTTTTTGGAGTGGAAGCTGTGACTGACTCAGGTGTGGAATCCTCTGTATCACAGGAATCCGTACGAGAGCTGTCATATTCAGTTGCTGTATCTTCAGATGACCCATTCTTGGTCGACGGTGGACTATCTCGAGCTGCTGCCAGAATGTCAGCAAATAACTGAAATAACAAATGACCCTTATAGAATTTGCAAAAAAATAAATTGTTGTAGGTTTCTGACAAAAGCAAACAAAATCCTGTCTTTACCATCTTGTCAGAAAGGAGTACATCCATTTGTCTAGTCATTTGCCCAGCTTCCAAGTGTGAACAGACTGCCTAGCTGTGAAAAATACAAATTAATAAATTAATTTCAAGTTGCAAGGTATGTATTGTTTATTCTATGATAAAAACATCATAAATAATTGATATCACGCTTACAGAATCTACACAGAGACATAGTTACTTTTGTTATGTTACACTTTTATGCAAACAATTACCTGGAAAATGTGACAATATATTACTTGTGAACATTTTATTTTTGGTTATAACTAATCATCTATTAAATATACAATAGATAGGTTTGCAACTTGCATTGCATTTATTGTTATTGTTTCACAACAAATGACCATTTTCACACTTGGTAGCTGGGCAACAACCCACATCCAAATGTGAACATATTTATTATTTGATAAATTTACTTGATTTTTTTAATAACATTAAGTTAAAAATCAAATAAATTCATTAATGACATTTTGTAACATCATTAGTAGAATCCTTATCCATTGATATAGTTACTATCATAACAATATGTGACTGCAGACATGAACAATCCTGCAATACTCAATTTTATAGTCACAATAGGAAGCCTGCTCCAGGAGTGGTGTAATAATAATAATACCTATTAGTAACAATAAGTTGAACAAAGCACAATATAATAACAGAAACAATGTAATAGTAACTGGCATATAATATATATACATGTTTATTAATATATGTCGCATCAAAATAGAAATTTAATTATGCTTTCTGTATCCTATTGAACTAGTTTATCCAGGTTTTATGATTGCCAACATCCATCCCATGAATAATGTGGGAGCCGAATAATGGTCCTTGGTACATTTCTGAGCTTCTGTTTAAAAAAACATCATGACTTGTGCCAGTAATTAGCAATGCACCAAGCAGTAAGGTGTAATTACACTGATTGCAATCTATTAAATTGCAGTGACATTTCTTTTGTCTTCCATTCATTCATGTTATACAGACATACAATGAAAAATATGTTCTATCCCGTAAACGTTGTTAGTAGATAATACAAGATACAATAGTTATATTTTTGTTCTAAATATTTATCTCGGTACATACTGTAGTTCCAATTCAAAATGTAATGATAATACTTTCAAATGTAATAGTATATATTGCATGATGTACATTGTCTTCGATATTCAACTGTAATAAAATGGAAACTAGGCAATAGCAATATATGACACTGTAATGTAATTCACCATAGGCCTGTGCACTGGAGTTATGAAAATACAAATCAATAAATTACTATTGAAATATTAAAAATTCTATAGTAACAAATGTAACAGTACTTGTGTGTTACAATAGTGTGTGTTATGAAAGCTGCTCTCTACTGTAAGAATTCTATAGTAACAAATGTAACAGTACTTGTGTGTTACAATAGTGTGTGTTATGTAACAGTACTTGTGTGTTACAATAGTGTGTTATGAAAGCTGCATCTACTGTAAGAATTCTATAGTAACAAATGTAACAGTACTTGTGTGTTACAATAGTGTGTGTTATGAAAGCTGCATCTACTGTAATAATTATATTTATTGAAAACATTACTTTTGAAAACTTAAACATAATAGATTATTAACTCGATGAATACATACTGTAATCTACAGGGTGTTCAATGTGGTAACCATTCAATATTAATAATAATTAATCACATCTACCTGCAAGGTTTACCAATTGCAATGGTGATCAGGGTGATGTTAGGCATGGGTTAATTGCATGGGTTAATTATAGTAATAATAAGTATCGGACATGTCACATCCATGTTACCCAGTTCCTGCCATTTCCACCTAGCATGCTTTAATTACCAGTAGATCAGGTTCAGATAACTATTTTAACTGGAGGGAGAATGCAGTGGGCCAGCTGGAGGTGGCTGGTGTATTTGTTATTCATAGCAGGAAAGACCTACAAAGTGCAATGTCAACTGGTAATTAATTAGATTTGATCTTTGATCAGTTGACTGGGGCAATCACTATACTTAGTTCCTCAGTCAAGTGGAGGAGTCGCAACAAAGGAGTCCAATTAGCTGGATTAGCAGACGGGTGCCAAACACTGTAATAAACTGTTTCTACAGAGAATACTGATGGGGGATAATTCTTCAGCAAGTCATTGATGACATAAGACTTTAGTGAGTCATGTGTCAGAGGAGGAGATTGCCAGCAACTGGTCCCAACTATGAGAGTGAGACAGACCACTTCCTAATTTTATAATTTTCTTTTAAATATCTAACTTATGCATGGTACTTTATGTGTACATACATTTGATGTTGATCAAAATGCATGGCACTTTCATAAAGTCCAAGTATTGTCATTTAAAAAACAACAAATGTTATGTATGAAAAATAATAATTAATTTATGCAAATTCAACGTTAAATACATTTGAAAATATAATTATTCTTCCATTTGCAAATTCACATTGCAATGTTCTACATCCAAGTATTGCTTCTTACGGTTTAAAAAACTTATAACAGACTAACCTGACTCGGCAACGAGTATAATTAAAATAATTATTTCTTATTTGCATGTAAAAGTAAATAGATTAATTAAATGCATAACTAACAAATTAGCATCAATTAATTTGCTGACGTTTTTGTTTTATTGCCTTACATTCCTGTAACCATGATAATGATAAAAACAGTCACCTGAATCGATTTGATTACACTATCACATTTTCCACAAAACTGAATATATGTAGATTTATTATAGTAGTATCGTGCATAACTACAACATTTAGAATATAAGATACTTAGGAAGAGTTCCGTGATATGATTGGAACCAATGGGATACAATGACAATAAGTTGAATAACTTATTTTGACACTTGACACACACGAGACCGTCCAGTCCAGGCATTATACTAGACCTACAGAATAATAATAGTAGATATAACATGTAAGAATTACCTTGATTCGTTGCCGCTTTCGGTAAGCAGACCTCGTAAATTCACCACTCGTCGAAGGAACCTGGTACCCCAAAGAAGCCATGGGTGTAGATGCTGAGCCGGCTATAGTGACAGCGGCAGCGGAGCCTGCAGCGGCGACTGCGGCACTGGAACAACGCTTGCGAGACCCGCTTGCCTTTGACTCGGGCAAAGCGGCCGTCGATCCTGCCCGTGCCGACGCCTGTTTTCTGCGGATTGACGGCATCAATGCAGCTTCTACTGCCGGGAATATTGTTGGGACTGCATCGCTTTTCAACGATATTCGAGCACCAGGATATCCAAGGGTTGCCAACATCTTCGGATCGCGATCAAAACAGCTTTTCTCAAAATGAGCGGAACAAAGCCGGCTGTGTTTCGTCGGCTTGAAGTTTGCTCGCTTGATTTTTGCGATCCATTTCTTCAATAAAACTGGATCCGTAGGGAACCGAAAAAAATTGTGTGTTGCTCTATGTTTAGAAGAGTTTGCATTACAACCGAATGCCGCACAATGAACCATGATGATATTCGCATTACACAGCCACCTCTGCTGTCATATTGCTGAGAAGGAATGTAAACAAGCGGTCGCTCTGACGTCACATCTCGGCATCCCGAAAAGCGCGCCAAAAATATGCATATTCGAAAATGTCCGGATGTACAGCATAAAATGTGGAATTTCTAATTCTTCGATTTTGGGGGATTTGTTTGGCTTGGTGGACATGGAAATATATAGCAGGATCTAATTTAATATGAATTCAAGCAATATATGTTTTTATTCCCTTTAAGCATATCTCTGCTTGCATAGCGTTTTAATCAAGTACGCATACTCGGAGGCGGTCGATACAATTTGTTCTTCTCGGTGTACTTGTACTTGCATACTGCCGAAAATCGATCGGTCGATCCAGCATGGGACAGGGTGATGATGTTTCGTCTTTAGTGATCCACATCTCGCGGGACACGCCGAAGATTAGATCACATTCCATTGTAGCAACCTGATTCCGCCAAAGGCGCATCATCGATTAGATCTTTTTCTTGTCGGTTACTTTAATGACGCCTCCTCATTTCGATTTTGTCTGTTCAGTTCAATTATTTTCTTGTGTTTCCATCAAAGACGCCTCCGCAGTTCGATTTTGTTTTTGTGGTTCCGTTAAAGGAGCCTCCTCAGTTTGATTTTTTTCTCGTCTCATTTCAAATTCGTTTTGTTAAAATTCAAGCCTGACTAGCATCCACTACGATATGCTGGCTCATTTATGCAACTTTTGTTTGTACTTTTTTATAAGATAATCAAACAAACTAACAACCAATTTAATTGTTGATCCAGAATAAATTAAATGGATTATTTGTAATCATCACGTGAATGCGCGATACGATTATGCGTTTGTGATGATGTTTTGACGGACACATTCAGTGGGTGGAAGGCTAAATAGCGGCCTGACAAATTTAGGCAAATTTTTTGACCTCAGGACTTCGGTTCAAGCCACTGGAGAGCTAGCTTAATTCTGCGGAATAAAATAAACTTCCAACGTTGCTGATTTATCAAATGGTAACATCGTCTGTATGTCTGGGGACAAAAGAGACGAGCCAAGGATGATGTGTGTGTAAATGGGCCGTCTAACATGATATTGTTATAACGCTGGTTAAGCTGGATAATGAAATGTGCATAATGCAGGAAATGACATAACTAGAAAACCATGTGTGGGTTGTAGAGACGAAATGGGGAAAACGTGGGAAGTCAATATTCACTTGTTGCGTTATTACCAAATCAATGACAAAATTAAGTTGACGATTGTGTGTGTGTATGTGTATGTGTGTGTGTGTGTGTGTGTGTGTGTGTGTGTGTGTGTGTGTGTGTGTGTGTGTGGTGTGGTGTGTGGTGTGAGTGTGGTGTGGTATGGTGTGTGGTGTGTGGTGTGTGTGTGGTGTGGTGTGTGGTGTGTATGTGTGTGTGTGTGTGTGTGTGTGTGTGTGTGTGTGTGTGTGTGTGTGTGTGTGTGTGTGTGTGTGTGTGTGTGTGTGTGGTGTGGTGTGTGGTGTGAGTGTGGTGTGGTATGGTGTGTGGTGTGTGGTGTGTATGTGTGTGTGTGTGTGTGTGTGTGTGTGTGTGTGTGTGTGTGTGTGTGTGTGTGTGTGTGTGTGTGTGTGTGTGTGTGTGTGTGTGTGTGTGTGTGTGTGTGTGTGTGTACGTACGGAAGTACAGATGTACAGATGTATGGATGTATGGATGTATGTTTTCATGCGCGCATGTATGAAATTAATGTACGCAGGTATATATGTGTGTGTATGTATGTATGTATGTATGTGTGTATGTGTTAATTTGTGTATGTGCGTATGTACGTATGTCCGCCCGCCCGCCCGCCGGACTGCCTAATGACACAGAGTGCCTAATGACGTATTGACCTCCGCCAAATCATATACATACTCATCAAAGAGGCGCCAACGCCGCATCCTAAGTGTGGTCCACGAGTGAACCGAGTCGTCATTACGTTGTAGCCATTCGGCACCTCAATCAGGGCCCATACCGCGACAAATGCAATCGGTATTGTAAGACGAAGAGTTAACAGATACGATGGCGACCAGTCGATGGCGCGCGGATTGGAATTATGATTCACAATGATGTTTCCTGCGAAATGTCGACGAATACCAATAGACGTGCGTCCAAAGTGAAATTATGTGCAGATGCAAGTCATGCAATAATACAGGTGGCATTACACAATCGGTTATCTCTGAAACGTATGTTTTGAGAGTAACAAGGAAAAAACTCAAGAGCATTAGCTCAGTAAATCCGCCAAATTGCATTCAAAGCCACATCCTAACCACGACGCATAAATCAATTGTTCGGGACTTCCCAGAGTTCGCTTTGTGTTATGTGTCTTGTCAGTTGGGTACTTGCTGTAAAATACTGGTACAAACTTAGGTGGAGAAACATAAATATAGTCTAACTATATAATTTACCCCAGCGATGCACGACGAAAAAAAACACCTATTCATATATTCTGGTTAAGGCTCTTATAGACCAAAGGAATTATATGATGCCGATGGATGTCTAAAATGTTACTACATAAAGCTAGTTGGTTAGTTAGCACGAGTTCCCACCGGTGCTTCCGTTGAACCTTTAAATCTCTAAATCTACGAACCACCCTAAGGGGCTCTCTATCACACCTACACAATTAAAATATATACATGCGAAACTGATGGACATATGCACGGATATACAGAAGAACAAACATACGACTGTTTTACAATAAAGATGTCAACACATACGAGACTACCTTATATGACCATTGGCGCCTCTAGTGGATAATTAAACAAACAATCTATTTTGTTGACAAATTGTTAGCCGTGTATCCAAGACAACGTTTTTCTGAGCCTAATAATATATTAAATGATAATGATAGCATACCACACCAACAATGACTGTCACTGTTGTTTAAAAGTGTTAGCATCGGATTGCAAAATACTCTGCGTAAATGACATCATGTTTAAAGTACAACAAAAGTGTATTCCCTTAATTCACGTTTAATTTGTTTGCTCTACAGTCTACACTAATAATATAGTATTCTCTATTTTAGTAGTTTGCCTGTTTGACCAACACATAGCAGTTTAGTCTGCAGCAAATCGTTCCTCAATTTGGAGACTTTATAGACATGTGTTCTTCCCACTATTCTAAGAATTGCTTAATCATCTCTCTTAAGATTGCCTATTTGAGCCAGTCATACGGGTTGTTTTTGTTTCTTCTCGGCTGTATAGATCTTCGCGTTGATTATTTGCCAATTTCTGTATTACGACCTTTCATTTGGATGCCAGATGTTATCCTTTCTCACTGATGTACAGTCTTTGCAATGTCGGCACAGAAAGTACCATGCACGTTGTTTTGTATTTGTTGTACTGCGCACTGCCATCTGGTGGTCCGATTGACGACGGATTTTGGCACGTCATTTATGACAACGGTTAATGAATATCGTATCGTGATGTGCGTTGCAAACATATTTAATAGCTTCTTTGTCCTATATTTTACTGCAGACACCCTGCATAATATTTTATCTAGAAACGTAAAATCTAGCAATAATAGTCGCAGCAATGACGTGATCGCGGTCCATAGAGGTTGGACAAAAATGTTAACAAAGCTTTCTCACCTCAAATGGGTTCGTTGGAGGTATATCTCTTCACACAAAAATTCCACCCGAATCCACCCATGGCAAAACCTCGTTTTCGGCTCAAACCCAAGCAACATAGAAACATATTTGAGATGTCATTTCCAACTAACTTTAGGACACCCATTCGTTTGGTAATACAGTTGAAGTCGTTAGAGGTCAGTGTCATGCATTAATGTTAAGGTTAAAGTCAAGGCAAAACTTGATAAAATAAGCTAGAAATAAGGTGGATTCGGACCAAATTGACATGACTGTGCAACGAAATTAAGTAGAGGTCAAGGTCATGGATTAAGGTCAACGTCAAGGCAAAATCATAGGAAGGTGGCCTTTGTATTCACAGTTTCTGTGTGATATGCAGGCTTATCTTGCAGCTGCTGGGCACAGTAACTACACAGAATCTCTTGCGCTGTTCATCCCAAAAATGCTGGACCTCGAGCGCACTCACCCCAACGTAAATGCAGCTTTCATGAAGAGTCAGGTCAGGAGAAGTGACGGTGCATGGTCAGGTATATTCACAGATCTCTTCATAGAATAACTGCTGATGGCTGGCATTAAGTCAACTGGGGATCTAACGCACGGCCGTGGCTTCAATGAGAATATTCGCCTTCTCTTCCTGCTCTCCAGACCCGTGACCCGTATGTACTGATGTCAGTCAGCCCATCTTCGAAATAGAGGGGTTCTTTTCGAATACAGGATGTGGGCATCGTGACCTGGCAGCATCCGCCGTAACATGTCCGATATTCAGAAGCTGCTTCAGGTGTTTGTTGAGCGGGGACCATTCAACAAAACTTCAGAAAAGCTTGTAAATATCTCAAAAGGATTGAATAGCAGAGGAGTTAGTGACGACGCTGAAAGAGATAAGATCCTACCTTCCATGGTCGGTCATTCATGTGGTAAAGTACAAGTTCTCCTAGAAGAATCAAGTGAAGATTGTCAAAACTGCTTCCGGGGAGCGAATCGAGATGGATCCCCAGCGTCTACTTGTTACGGGTATCTGCGATATCCCTATTCCTGATCTCTTCAAATATGAGTTGTGCTCTTTCCCCCCATCTCTCTTCGACAATCATATGTGCATGCGGACTGGGGACAAAGCGGAGCCCTTACACCATCTTCTGAAGCTTGTCCCTGTATGCATCGTTTCAGCCATGTTCGACAAGGGCTTGCGGTTTATTGTTGATTGCTCCACAAGTAATCATGGCAAAAGTACTCCAGCTATGCCGAGATCTGCACTATGTATATCCGGCATGTACGCAGCAGTTATGGCGTGGTTGTGTTTTGTGTTCTCGGCTCCAGCACTATGAACGAAGCCCATCGTCGTAGGAAAGGGAACGACGTTGGTGCTTCAGTCTCAAAAACGCTTTCCTTGCAAATACATCAAACAAGCAGGCCCTCATCAACCTATTTGCAGAGGATATGGTCATGCAAAGCAGACATCACTGTTGAGCACGCAGAAGGAGATGCTGACTACAAAATATGTATGTTGTTATGCCTTTCTGTGAAGACAAAACCAACAGCTGTTGTCGCAGAATATTCTGACGTATTTCAGCTGATGATACATCATGCTGATGATACATCATGCTGATGATACATCATGCTGATGCCACAGATAAGACTGATATTTGTACATGGTGACCTCGAAACAGACGGTGTGCATCACTACATTGAAGAAGAACCTGGATCCATCCCAATCAAAAGCTCTTCCTGCACGCTCTCAGTGGGTGTGATACCGCGTCAAGGCCATGTGGAATTGGCAAAATGGCCGTTCTCATGAAGTACGCAGCACTGAAAAAGTCCACCTCCGTCTTCATGTCTCCATCTTCCTCGAAACAGGACATCGAAAAGGCAGGAGAGGAGGCTCAGCTGGTGATATGCGGGTGTACAACCCCACCAAAAAGCCTCAACTCCGCACGGGTGGCGAAGTTTCTGCTGGAGGTAGCTACTTCTACACAGCTCGTGTCTCCAGAAGCTTCCGCCGACGAATGATGCAGCCGCCTTTCATAGCCATCGGACTTTTCATAAGGTGCAGAGCTGGCGTGGGAACGATATCTGAGGTTTTGGGTTGGAAAGCATATTCCGCTGGTCTCGTGCCTATCAGAATGACTCAGCTAGCGGCACGAGAACGACTCCTCAAGATGACTCGATGCAATTGCAATGGTCAATGCGATAAGAAAACGTGCACCTGCCGCAAGAATGGATGGCAGTGCACACCAGCATGTGGTCAGTGCAAGGGCATCACCTGCATGCATGTGCCACAAGTGGAGAGCCAGGATTATGATGTTGACCAGGATCGTACAGGATTATAAATAGACAATATGCATATATACATAATAGGACGGATTGACATTGGAACATAACTTTGAACTAAAATCACTATAAAATATGTTAAAATTATTACGCATAGTACACTTGGATGTAATGACACCTTAGTGTCTTTTTAACTTCATTTCGTTGCGAAGTCATGCCTATTTGGTCCGAATCCAACTTATTTCTAGCTTATTTGATCCATTTTTGTTTTGGCCTTGACCTTAATGCATGACCTTGACATTTAATAACCCCCAAATGTATCGCCAAACAAATGCGCATCCTAAAGTTAGTTGGAAATGACACCTCAAATATGTTTCTATGTTGCTTAGTTCGAAAATTAAGTCCATTTGAATATTACACCCTGTGTAATGTCGACCATCTTGGATTTGAGACGAAAACGAGGTTTCGCCATGGGTGGATTCGGGTGAAGATTTTTTTGTGGCGAGATATACCACCGACGAACCCATTTCAGGTGAGAAAGCTTTGTTAACAGTTGTGTCCAACCTAAATTGTTCGTTGCTGTGACTAATAACTTCCAGCGCCGAATTACGACGAATCAGTATGAGCTGTACACATTGTGGAGCCAACGATCGGTTAATGTGACCTTGTAGAATGAAGTACCACCACTTGACATTACACGAAGTAATTACCACTATATGCTACGCCCGGGGGTTAATATACTAGGCGCGTGATCATGCTTGCGTCGCTGTTTCTTGTTCAATTTATGTTTTAATAAGTTGATCGCCGATTTCTACTACGCTTCGTTGCAACGATACATTCGATCAATCGCGCCATTTCCACACTCCATAAAAAGAAAGTCGATGAAGTCATTTCCGTAACCGTGTTACGATGTTACAGACTGCATACTCATCATCGCGAGTAAATTGGTCAAAAACAAATTGAGTTACTGTCCCCGTAGATGAAACGTTGCCGCCCAATATCGCGTGTGCTTTTCCATAAGCAAATGAACTAGAAATAGATTTATTGCTGTGCGATTATTCGTCGCGCGTACAGAAATTGCGTATTATGCCAATCAAAGAGAAAAAATGCAATCAATTGCGTTGTTGTAAAAAATGTCGATACTGCTACATGTCATGTCCCCATTCTAGTCTATGTGCTGTTCGTTTTCCACCTTCGGTCATGTAGGGCCGCTGGGATGTTCACCTGTTTGCCCTTGAACATTACAAATCATGCACAGGTGTTTTTTGTTCCAATAAAGTATTGATAGAATAATCGGAAATTGCTTTGGTTGGACTAGTTTCGTATTGTACCGGTTTGACTTTTATTCTATGATTATATCCTATGAACATTCGTCATATTTCCCAACAGAGACGATCTGTTAATTTACATGACATATCACCAGATGACATTGCCTTCAGCATAACAACTACCTTTGTTTATTCATCTCAAACAGCCAGTACGTACAGCGTCTGTCATGCATACACTGATCACTTTCACATTTTATTGTTATCAGTCGCTGGCGAGGTAGATACTTTTGTCTGTTCACATGGCCTTGCGGGTTTGATTGCTGATTAGGTCATGCGTTTTTAGAGTGATTGCGTCGACGCCAAGATATGGTGAATGCCATCTTCTCCAGCAGAACACGATCTTGGTAATTTATTAATTGTTCGCTTTCAGTAAACGTGCATGTAGCGTACGTGTTAATTCTTTCGACTATGGCCATCTCGTGAACTCAGTACTGTCACTGTGCAAGGGTATCATAGTTACCGTTATTACTCACATTGTGGTACGCAAGCTGCGTTGTAGTTTTCTTCGGTAACCATGAAGATCATTAGGTGTTTACACGTTGGCCTATTGGCGTTGGTACTACAATTACGTTGGGCGTCAACGAAGAACTGTAATATCTGCGGCAGATATGAAAATCGTATAGGAATGATGCAGGATGTCTCCAAATGAGAATTGGTCCAAATTTGTAAATTGAGACGTGGTCCAAAAGAAAGACAATTATGTTATAAAGGTAGCATTCAGTATGGACATCATTGGAAAGAGTCCAACAGCAAGGCCCATGTTTCCCTGACGTGGCAATGCCAGCAGACACCTTGAGGCATCCAGAGATGTCTGCAGGAAAGGTACATCAGCCTGCATGGAGTGTTAAGAACGGAGCGGTAGTAGCTCCGTACTTCGTTGATGAAATTGGTGTTCTGCCATATTAACAGGAGTGCAAGGGTGGTTGTTATGATGAGCAGGTCAAACACGTTGCAGGTTATGCTTAAGGTGTCTTTGGATAGCAAGGAAAAGCATATCTTGTAAGTTTGGAAGAGCTTTATTCCAGACTCTGGAACGGCTCATGATATTCCGCCTAATTACTTCTTCCTGAATTATTCCATCAGTGAAGAACAACTATGTGATGTCCAAACACGGGAACAGTGATATACCTGTCTTCTGCTGTCTTGACTTACGTCACAATCAAATCCCGTGACAAGTGTCTGCAATGGTTTGGGTTACTTGCTTACAGTTTCGGGGTAGACATCAACATAATTTATCGTGTAGGGGTCTACTTCATGTTGCCAAGTCAATGACGCGTGGGGCCGTTTTCTCGAAGTATTTGCCACGCGTGCGTGTTTCCTGCGATTGGTAAGTTACGTTTTACGTATTACGCGCACATTACGTTTTACATTCCGAACAACTGATTTACACAAAAGGTGATAAACTTGACATGTATGGGGTATTGTGAAAACGATATAGGTCTTCTGTTCTATTCTAGAGGTCGTAGATTAATCCCTGAAAGCTTGGCACTCGAGGTTCAAGCAGTCTACGAGTAAAACGTTAATCTACCCACATACTTTTTGATTTATTTAACACGTCGATGTTTGTGTTTTTTTGTTTGTTCAAACACTTAGGTAAACACTGTCTTTGAGAACCATAAATACAATTTTCTCACGTATTCTGTGGCCACGACTACATTTGGGAAAAGTTGCATTGTTTACAAACATAACGGTGCGTATATCAACGATACCATAGCAGTTACATGTTACTGCCCCACCGTCTGGTGAGCAGAAGACAAGGTGATAATCTCATCAGCTATTAACTGGTTGGACTATCTGTGGTCGCTTAAACGTTGAAATAGTTGAGTAGAGTCATTACGTATTAAGATATCTGTATTCGTCGGATTATCTCCCAACTCGAATGACAGGTTCTCCAATGTAATGACAAACTGATCATGCAAGCTAGTTAGTGCAATACATTAGTTTAGAAAGGAAGAATCTACATACACATTATTAACTTACTCAATGATTGCCCAAATATTAATTCAAGTGATACTAAACAAGGAATTGTCACGTGAATGGATGTACGATTATGTTTCTGTGTTGATGCTCTCGTTCATTTCTCTCCCAAAACACGTGGCCGACAACTTCTGTGGTTTGTCGGCCCGGGTGATTTACCATAATATAAAATTACCAGATATAACGACATAGGTTAATTATAGCGACCACATAAACAAAATCAAGCAGCTGTTATCTGGCCTACTGCGGACATTCCTTATCTGGCCTACTGCGGACATTCCTTATCTGGCCTACTGCGGACATTCCTTGGACAATTCCACACTATATGTTTGGAAATCACAACAACGGATTCGCGACGGGCTAAACCAGTTTGAGGAAACAGCTTTAGCACTACTGAGAAAACGTATTAGTGTGCGTAATATTGATGCGCACAATAACAAGGACACACATTAAATGCGAGGAATCGAAATTTCTTATCGCATCACTGCCTGAAATTACATCGTTATACCCAACCACGCACACAAAACCGCAATACTCGAACACATATTGTCCTCATTGAAACCGCCATGCGCTGTCTTATATGACGTCACAGATTTGTTCGTTCAATACCAAGTTGCAATGAAAATTTCAATGCAAAGAGAATTCTTTGTAAGCACGTAAAATACATTGGATCAGTGTACGGTTACTTGATATAAGGGTCTCGTCTTGCATCACGTATGAACAACCATGCGTACCTGTTGCTAACCAGGCCACTGCCTGCAATAATACAGACACTGATTTGTGTACCTAGTAATTTCTTACATACAATATTCATAAAAACAAAGATTATAAGGATTTTGAAACATACTGATAAGGTCTTCTACAGAGAGGCAGGACGAAGGCATTTATTCTTTACAGTCCTTGTCAACGAGAGGAACGATGGAGATATCAAAATATTAGACCAATACTATGGGTAACCGTTGGCAAATATATATAGATAATATGTAGCGTTAACCATCAGCGTATATATATATATATATGATGACACTGTAGCGACACGTTTCAGTTAATTTTGGAGTTGTTCATGAGCTGGTAAAGAAGTAGGAAATGTTCATACGCCAAACTCGCAGAATGCGTTTTTATTACACCAAACACCAGGCATATGTATATATATATATATATATATATACACTGTATATATATATATATATATATATATTTATATATATATATATATATGTATATATATATATATATATATATATATATATATATATATGTGTGTGTGTGTGTGTGTATATATATATTTACACAAATCCAAGGGTTAGGCGACTTTCTGACAAGGGTTGGGCAACTTTCTGACAAGGGTTGGGCGACTTTCTGACAAGGGTTAGGCGACTTTCTGACAAGGGTTGGGCGACGGGTGTCGCCTTACCCTTGATATTTGGTGTCGCCCTAATATGATGTGGTCCTGCGTTATCGTGCATTCACTAGAAAGCAATTGAAAGGTGTTCATCAACAAGGACACGCTTCCCCAAGGTTGTATTAATACATTTAATTTATGAAAATATTCAAATTTAATTATAATGAAGATTTTGCAAATGGAATGTATCTGTTTATTTCAATAATCGTCACAGTCAGGCGACACGGCTTATTTGTTTGAATAAAACACAAACTCTTATGTATGTTGTATGTTTATTTAGCAGGGATGTTCTACAACACAACATACGATCACATAACTGAATGTGTCTTGTGATATACATACAACTTTATGTTGTTTCGTCTGCGGACAACTAAGTTAGCACAGTGAACACATTTGGTAGTTTGCTTGGTCTTGTCATGCGCACTACCTACACGTTAAGCTCCGCCCACTTCGTGACTCGGTAGTTTCAAAGTTCGAACTTGTCGTAGGATAGGCGCAGCGTTTCGTAAACAAACTAAAATTACAAATTCACTCACAACTTCGAGCCGCCGGCGCACCGCAAAACGTTCCGCTTACGGTAGGGCCTAGTACGGATATAAGCCCCTTTTGCGACCGGCTTTTGCGCCTAGACTGCTACAGTACAGTCGATAAATTTGTACCCTTCAAAAACAAGGGAAACGGTCCAAAAAGAAACACTTATCAAAAGAAACCATTAGAAAAATTAAGTATAAACAAATGATGTGGAAGTCATATAGATGTACTGGAAATGACGAAGACTACAACAGTTATAAAGAAGCACTTAACCAAGCTACAGCTGAAATTAGAAATTCATAGAGAAGCTATGAACAACAATTAGCTAGTAATATAAAACATGACAGCAAGAGTTGTTATGCGTATGTTCGAAGCAAACAGAAAGTTCAAGATAAGGTCGGTCCTCTAGAAGATATTGCTGGAAATATCATATCAGAGGGATTCCTAATGGCAGAAGACCTGAATGAGTACTTTAGTTCAGTGTTTACCAGGGAAGATATTACTTCACTGCCAGTACCAGAGGCTAAGTTCAAGGGGCCAGATTCAGACTATTTAGGACAATTAATTGTAACCCCGGAAATGGTAGCTAAGAAAATAAGGGCTATGAAGGATAATAAATCACCTGGAGTGGATGGGATTCCGCTCAAACTACTATTGGAAATTGTAGAACAAATTATTGTACCGCTTGCAACAGTTTTCAATTTGTCATTAGAAGAGGGAGTGGTTCCTTTAGAATGGAAAGAGGCAAACATTATACCGTTATTTAAAAAAGGTTCGAGAAACAAGTCAGAGAACTATAGACCAGTGAGTTTAACATCAGTGATTTGCAAATTGTTAGAAAGACTAATTAAAGATCACAAGGTGGATTTTCTTGTTAAACATAACTTGATAAACCCATCCCAACATGGGTTTTTTAAAGCGAGGTCATGCTTAACAGATATGTTATGTTTTTTGGAAGACATCACTAAGTGGGTAGATGAGGGATCACCAGTAGATATGGTCTACTTAGATTTTCAAAAAGCTTTCGACAAAGTACCACATCAAAAAATACTGCTTAAACTAAAGGCCCATGGCATAGGAAATGGTATAATAAACTGGATAGAAAAATGGCTGATTGACAGAAGACAACGTGTAGTAGTTAATGGGGAGGCTTCAAACTGGAAATCGGTATTGAGTGGGGTACCACATGGATCAGTACTAGGACCTATATTATTCTTAATATATATCAACGATTTGGATGATGAAGTAACAACAAGGTGTTGAAATTTGCGGATGATACAAAAGTGTTTAGAAGGACTAAAAGTGATGGAGATAGACAACATTTACAAGATGATCTTGACAAGTTGATCAAATGGTCTGAAAAATGGCAAATGCTGTTCAATTTTGGGAAATGTAAATGCCTCCATGCAGGACATGGGAAAGAAGAGGTAGAATATACAATGGAGGGAGGGGGGTACTGTACTAAGTACTTCTGTAAAAGAAAATGACTTAGGGTTAACCATTAGTGCTGATATGAAGGTTTCAGAGCAGTGCGGAATTGCAGCTTCAAAGGGAAATCAAATCCTTGGATTAATTAGACGAAACATAACGTATAAGGAAAAAGAGCTAATAATACCGCAGTACAAAAAGATAGTTAGGCCTCATTTAGAATACTGTATTCGAGCGTGGAGGCCATATCGCAGGAAGGACATAGGTATGCTAGAAAGAGTAGAGAGGAGAGCAACTAAAATGATACCAAAACTGAGGGATCTTAGTTACGAAATACGCCTAAAAAATGCGGCTTAACAACACTAGAGACCAGGAGATTGAGAGGAGATCAGATAGAAGTGTTTAAAATAATGAATGGTTGTGAAAATATTGATAGAAATTTATTTGTTTCAGTTAAGAAAGATAGAAGGTCTAGAGGACATGAAGTTACATTAGCAAAGGAGCAGTGTAGATTAGATATAAGAAAGTTCTCATTTTCCCAAAGGACTGTAAAAGAATGGAACAAATTATCTGCTGATTGTGTGGGTGCTAGTAGCGTGAATATGTTAAAACATAAAATCGACACATACCTCAGAAGGGCGGGATACACATAGATAAAAGTGTCGGACTCTCGATAAGCCAAAGGGCTTCCTTGTCCACCTGCCACCTATAATTAATTCTCAGGGTAGCAATCTTGTTAAATCTTGTTAAATCTTGTACATGCCATGCAAGTTAAGGGCGCATTGCAAAACCGCAAATGTTCTCTTTTTCTCAATTGTTCATCAGATATATATTTTCACATATGTGCGTATATCAATCATGCATTCGGTTGATCATTCAGTGTATCGTTTATTGCAAATAATATGTCTATGACAATGTGGCGAACTGTTTATTTGTCAATTCATTGTATTATCGCCCACCATTACGATGACCAGACTACCAGAGACAACTCATTTTGTATTTAGTGTGTAGTCTTCGAACATTACATGTTGTTGTAATTTTATTTCCTGTGACTTATTTTCCTAGGCAAAACTATGAATTTTTTTTTTTTACTTTTTGCATTTACGCCCACCGTTTAAAAACCAGCTGCCAAGTAGGCCTATGAACATGTTGTTACAATTAATTCTGGGTATACATAATTCTGCATTCATATAGACTACACGAAAAGCTGCGATTGTATATGAATACTGCCATGTTACTAATGCATTGCAACTTTGATGTACACATTCAATAAAATTATACTTTTCTCGAAAAAGGATTTTCTAATATGTTAATGTCAGAAAGGTGTTTCTGCAGAGGGGACAATAGAAACCAAGGTATAAACCGTGGTAGAAAGTAAACCGTGGTAGAAACCCCGTTCCATCAAAAATGTGTCAAATCTGCCAGAGATCTGTGTCAAACAGTATCATTTGAGTGTGCACTGCTTCCCTATGGGCATGGCACATTGACCTTAATTGATTACAGACCTTGCTGGTACCCCTGATGTAAACTGCTACTGAGATAGACTGCTAGCCACCCTTATAGTAAAGGGCTTACAGAGTCAAAATTTTGTCAGTAAGAAAACAAACTGGATCAAAAGTACAGCATAATCTAAATAATATAACTAAGGCAGGTTGCAAAATGTAGATGTAATTTTTTTTTGTATTACTGCATAAATCATTCCTGGTTGGACATAATCACCAGAACCTTGCACTACTTCTTGCTGCCATCACAACATTCCTGGTTGGGTATAATCACCAGAACCTTGCACTACTTCTCGCTGCCATTACAACATTCCTGGTTGGGTATAATCACCAGAACCTTGCACTACTTCTCGCTGCCATTACAACATTCCTGGTTGGGTATAATCACCAGAACCTTGCACTACTTCTCGCTGCCATTACAACATTCCTGGTTGGGTATAATCACCAGAACCTTGCACTACTTCTCGCTGCCATTACAACATTCCTGGTTGGGTATAATCACCAGAACCTTGCACTACTTCTCGCTGCCATTACAACATTCCTGGTTGGGTATAATCACCAGAACCTTGCACTACTTCTCGCTGCCATCACAACATTCCTGGTTGGGTATAATCACCAGAACCTTGCACTACTTCTCGCTGCCATTACAACATTCCTGGTTGGGTATAATCACCAGAACCTTGCACTACTTCTCGCTGCCATTACAACATTCCTGGTTGGGTATAATCACCAGAACCTTGCACTACTTCTCGCTGCCATTACAACATTCCTGGTTGGGTATAATCACCAGAACCTTGCACTACTTCTCGCTGCCATTACAACATTCCTGGTTGGGTATAATCACCAGAACCTTGCACTACTTCTCGCTGCCATTACAACATTCCTGGTTGGGTATAATCACCAGAACCTTGCACTACTTCTCGCTGCCATTACAACATTCCTGGTTGGGTATAATCACCAGAACCTTGCACTACTTCTCGCTGCCATTACAACATTCCTGGTTGAGTATAATCACCAGAACCTTGCACTACTTCTCGCTGCCATTACAACATTCCTGGTTGGGTATAATCACCAGAACCTTGCACTACTTCTCGCTGCCATTACAACATTCCTGGTTGGGTATAATCACCAGAACCTTGCACTACTTCTCGCTGCCATTACAACATTCCTGGTTGGGTATAATCACCAGAACCTTGCACTACTTCTCGCTGCCATTACAACATTCCTGGTTGGGTATAATCACCAGAACCTTGCACTACTTCTCGCTGCCATTACAACATTCCTGGTTGGGTATAATCACCAGAACCTTGCACTACTTCTCGCTGCCATTACAACATGTCTACATATTCTTTAAAATACTCATCAGGTTTAACTACATCCTGGGCTCAAAGTTCGCTATTACTCGGTTCTGAGTGGGTCTTTTGAAAACTAGTACTACAGCGTTGATGATAAATAAAACAAAGCCAAGTCTGTACTCCTATAGACTTATGTAGCTCACTGCCTCACTCATCCTATTAGTTCAGCTTATTGGCTGACTTTGGCAACTGGGACTCTTTCTTTCATATTATTGTGTTTTGTTTAATCTAACACAATGACGGTGCTGTTCCCACTATTAGCCCAGAGCAATGATCTAACTATGGGCAGGACAAAAGCCTGGAACTGGTCTTTGATTATGGCCAATTGAATCACTTCCTGCATAAAGATGTAATAGATAGATAGATAGATAGATAGATAAGTTTATTTCAGACTCAGTCCTTAATATAAGGAAAGTTCCATAGTCATACATGTAATAACATCAACAAGAGGTTGAGGAAAAAGAAAAAAACACACAAAGCTACTCAACACAATTGTGTGCATGTCAGAGCAGCCATTTCATGAATAATTAGTATAATAACATAATGAATATTATCGTAGACAAAATAATTGTTTCATCCACTTTTTCTGCAGCAGAGACGAATATATCATGTCACTATTTACAACACTGTGAACAATATAATTGTTAATCTTTTTTATCCGTTTCATAAATGTATATATACTCCTTCTTATAACACATTGACAACTTGGCAAGTTTGTATATGCAAACATTTCACTCGCGCTAGAATATCTTGGGATCCCTAAAAGGATTCTCAGTGAATTGTTGTAGGCTACAGTTAATTTGTTCATGGTCTTAAGCCTGTAGGTCCTCCACAACTGGGCGGTGTACAGGCATGCACAATAAGTCTTTAAAATAAGTAGCTTTACATTGGTGCTACAATTTTTAAATTGTCAACATACAATGTTTCCTCTTACATACAAAGTTCTAATCTGTCTATTGATATCATCTTCGTCAGACATGTCTTCATTAATAATGTGACCCAGATATTTCATAATATTCTGTCTTTCAATGGTGCGACCCTGAACAGAAAAAATTGTAGGTAACAGATGTTTGACCTTTGTGGGAGCACGATGCACCACACTGCTTTTGTCACCATTATATATAATGTTCAGGGGCTAATTATAACTGGCCAACCCAGGATTAGGCTTGGGAGTTCCCAGATTCTCAAGTCAGAGACTCACGACCAGTAAACTATCTGGTATCATTGATGACCAGCTGGATGTTACAGTAAATCACCAAACCAGAGGGAGACCATGAGGTAATTTTGTTAAGGTTTAGGTCAATCAGATGTTTTGATATGTCTAGTGATTTGTTAAATTAAGTGAACTTGAAATGAAATATTAGTGTTTCACTACATTACTGAGAAAACTAAAACTTTAAAATATCCAAAGCATCTTTGAATTTATTGATTCATTACTGTGATATGATTTAACCTTGTGGGTAATTTCCAATACAGATTTGTGTGGACCGCTGATGATTTGTTCAATAAATGTTAAACTTAAAAGCTTTAATTGTTGTTTTTAAAGTAATTGTTTTGGATAATACAAAATTTTGGAAAATTTGTAATCGTTACTTCCCGTTAATTAGTTTGACAACCACGCATTAATTAATTATGCAGTTCTCAAGCTGTTGACATGTATGGAGGATATATTTAGCTCTTTGTTACAAAACGTATGGATATTTTTAAAGCAGACTGGAACTGGACATTACCCCCTGCCACAACAATCAAAGGGTCGTTTGTGTCCACACCTCGTCTTCTTGACTCCCGATTTTTTGACAGTGTGCCCGCTAGTGAACTGCCCAAATTATTTCGAATGTATCTTCTGTGTGTGGTATGTAGTAATTTTAAATAAAACAGATCAAACAAGGGTTTGTGTTAAAACAACACAATTGGTGTCTGAAAGCAAGTGTTTCATGCGAGCGCATTCAAGGATTATTTTGCTAACGCATTTTCAACATTTGCAATAGAAGTTTAATTTGTGCATGCCCCAGGACGCGCATTGGCCAAAGCGCGTGGCTACTACAACATCAAAGAACACCGCGCGTTTTGTGGAATGGGTAACTCTTGACTGCGCACGGCCAACACTTATGTGAATTGCAGTCAATTAACGCGAGTGTAAAGATCTAATCTGCCTGGCTGTCAGCAGTCCATGGAGCGATGTAGGCTGTTCTGAATGCCATCGGTGTTGCACCGGTCGAAGCAATAAAACTAATAAGACTAATTGGTACATTCCATCTAGGGATTTGTTGACAGTGGGGAGAGTATGACAATCATTAACTCTGTGCACAGACACACTGTGTAGGTCTATTATTTCTCAGCCAGTGTTGGGCATCCAACTGGTTGTAAACATACGTCACTCAACTAGCCAACTCCTCCCAAATCTTATTATTGGTGCACCTAGTACGTGTGACTATCATGTGTGTGTAAACTGCTCATGTCAGAATGTTTATTTATTGGATGAAAACGTGAGCTAATTAGAACAATGACAAGAGTCTTCTTTGTATATAAGGTCGTGTACTGTCTTGAACTATGCATACAGTAGTGGTCAGCGTACCTTCACAGTAGCTGACCGAACAGAGGCGTGTCAATGCGAATCTACGAAGACGGTAAATGATCGGATATGTTGAAATCTTACAGATTTACTGGTCAATAAGTGTGCAGCTATTTCGAGAGAAACGAGCCGGCAAGGTATTTTTTGGATAAAATCGTACAGAATAAATCAAAATAGTCGCCGACTTTTTGTTTATTGTTTATTGTTTATTTTCAACAGGTCTATGTTAAAGTCGCCTGTTATTATAGTTTCTGCATTTTCCTTTCCCAATTTTGAAAGTATCGGTGAAAATTCTTCTACAAATACGGATATACGTACATGTAAATATATTAATAAACCTCCGTGACCGGAGCATTTCTGGCCTTGATGAATTATGTTGTAATTTGGTAATTTATATTGAGATAAGTCTGCGTCATCAGAAGGCCAACTTTCCTGCAAACATATGGCACTGAAACCGACGTCTTTATTGATTAACTCTAGTAAGAGAGGGTAGACGCAGTTAGATTTTGAATTAATGCCTTGAACATTTAAGCTGAAAATAGTAAACTTATCTATGGTAGCGGCGAGAGCGTCTTGTAAGTCTGTAGTGTCTATATAGGGTGAGTGAGTAAGTATTGTTAAGTTTGTGGTGTCTATATAGGTTGAGTGAGTAAGTATTGTTAAGTCTGTAGTGTCTATATAGGGTGAGTGAGCAAGTATTGTTAAGTCTGTAGTGTCTATATAGGGTGAGTGAGCAAGTATTGTTAAGTCTGTAGTGTCTATATAGGGTGAGTGAGTAAGTAGTATTGTTAAGTCTGTAGTGTCTATATAGGGTGAGTGAGCAAGTATTGTTAAGTCTGTAGTGTCTATATAGGGTGAGTGAGTAAGTATTGTTAAGTCTGTAGTGTCTATATAGGGTGAGTGAGTAAATATTGGTAAGTCTGTAGTGTCTATATAGGGTGAGTGGGTAAGTATTGTTAAGTCTGTAGTGTCTATATAGGGTGAGTGAGTAAGTACTGTTAAGTCGTCTAATTTATCATCTGCATCGCCGAGAAGCTGTATTATATTATTTGCAACCGAACCTCCATAGTTTGACAGTATTCTGTCCTCCAAAGAATTATTATTTAAATTGTGCGCCAAACACTGTAGTTTAAAAATGTTTAGTATAGTGCACCAGGGTGGGATTAAGTCATACAGATGCTTGCGTATGTGGAGCAACTGTTCCAAACATATGAAGAATAAAGCAATGAAAACGTTGAACATAAATGCTGATGCAGTTTGCACCATTAACCTACAAAACACGAAGGTACGGAGCGTGTTTTCAAAAAAAAATTACATTAATTATAAAGGCAATTGTGTAATATTATAAAACTACAACGAATTATATTATAGGCTTGTCGTATACAGCCCTATAGTTACATGGCTATGTAGTATACAGCCCTATAGTTACATGGCTATGTAGTATACAGCCCTATAGTTACATGGCTATGTAGTATACAACCCTATAGTTACATGGCTATGTAATATACAGCCCTATAGTTACATGGCTATGTAGTATACAGCCCTATAGTTACATGGCTATGTAGTACACAGCCATATAGTTACATGGCTATGTAGTATACAGCCCTATAGTTACATGGCTATGTAGTATACAGCCCTATAGTTACATGGCTATGTAGTATACAGCCCTATAGTTGCATGGCTATGTAGTATACAGCCCTATAGTTACATGGCTATGTAGTATACAGCCCTATAGTTACATGGCTATGAATATTAACCAGTATCTTAATGAATTCTTCATGCATTGAAGTTTTCATTGCAACTTGGCATTGGACGAACAAATCTGTGACGTTATATAGGACAGCGCGTATCGGTTTCAATGAGGACAGTATGTGTTCAAATATTGCGGTTTTCAGTGTGTGCGTGGTTTGGTGTACAATGTGATTTCAGGCAGAGACGCGATAAGGAATTACGATTCCTCGCATTTAATGTGTGTCCCTGTTATACTACGCATCAATACTGCGCACTGAATTGGACGCCTTGTTCCAGAGGGACGTCCGCGCACAGTCGTAGTGCGGTTTAAATCGGGGCGTCGTCGTGATGCTGTGTTTAAGAGCCGGGCCAACCTGAAGACGCACAATGCAAAGACCGACACGAATCGTCTCTTCGTAAATGAAGACTTAACTACCCAACGAGCCGGACTACTTTTTGAGCTGCGAAAGTTAAAGAAAGCTGGGAGTATTGCGGACTGCTAGTCGTATAATGGAAACATTCTAATAAAAAAAACCAGGACATGAAAGTTCGCTAAGTGGTCACGAAGCAAGACCAGTGCTTCGCGGCTTCTACAACAGTTGCTTGAACAGTGACAGCTTTCCAGCTGTTTCAGAGATGCGAAAAAATGTTTGACGCCTTATGCCGCTACACTGCGTAGTTCTGTTTCACACCTTTTCAAGGCGTTAATGTCGGGCGACAAAGACACTTTATGCTCATAGCAATGTGTTCTTCTTTGTATTTTTAGTTGGTGGTGTACTGTGTTACAGTAATACTGAATCTAAGATATGTATGACAGTTTTTGTGAACTAATGTACTAACGCTGTCTTTATTTTATTTTTTATTATTAACTATTATGTTTTTCTTCCATTATTATAACATTGTAATATTTAGCATTGTAGAAATAGACGAGTGTGCTATGATAATTATTTATTTCACACTTATGGCGGCGTTAAAAATTGACCGATGTAGATACTTTGGCTTATACGAATCACCGGTTTATTTATGCCGCCGTATCACCATAACGATATTGCTTTAAGTTTTGTTGTTGTTGTTGACAAGTATAATTATGGTGTTTGTGTATTAATATCTAGTTAATGTGGAAATCATATTTATGACATCCTTCGTGTACAATGTTATCAACGTATCCGACTATGCTAGTAATTATTGTATTATAGTAGTCATATTATGCACTTTTTATGTTTTGCAATTAAGCTGTTAACTTATACATTAAAATTGAGATAAAACGAGTACAATATCAATAAATCGAGTAGATTTGTATATTGCCCTATAACTTGGGATAAGCTGATATTGTGTAGATACGTCTAAATTAAATATTGTTTTTTTTTGTTTTTAGTCAAAGATCCAAATGTATGTTAGCATTTTTGTTGTTGCTCTTATGCTTTCCTGTACAGAATGATAAGTTGTATATCCATACTCACTCACCAGTAAAATACTGTGTATAAATATATCACGAAATGTTGATGTTAATGCAAATATATTGTTGATGTATATCTGTCACAACATATTGCATATTGTATATCGGTTTAACTACGTCAATTTCATCAAACGTATCGTCCATGTCATGCAAAACTGTAAATCAAATGACCTTTGATGAACGATTTATATCATATTTAGGAGGTATACAAAATAACAGTTTAAGTGACGTGTTAGATATAAATGATACTGATATTAATGAACTACAGATAATACGTCGCTCGTCTTATTATTATTTTTAATAAATTTAAATATTTCGTCAAGAAAAACAAAGACCGTTTTAGTGTATTAAGCACAAATATCCAATCCTTAAATTCAAAATTTAGTGAATTAGAGGCATTTGTAGAAGAACTAGATCGTATACATGTTAAATTTGATGTAATATGTTTACAAGAATCATGGAGAGCGGAAGGCGATGATTTCTCTCAATTTGTGTTGCATGGTTATAATGCTATAACCCAAGGTAAAAGTTGTAGCAGTAAAGGAGGTTTAGTAATATATATTGATATTAAATATAAATCAAAAGTACTTGTAAACCTTAATATATACGAATACTGGGAAGGATTGATTATTAAAGTAAATGGTAGTGATTTGTCAAAAATATTAACCATTTGGGAACGACCAAGAATACAAAATGAAGAGACAAATGATTTCATAAATGAATTTTCATCAGCTGTAGCATCACTGGAAAATAATAATCATGAACTAATTATTGCAAGAAATGTTAATATAAACTTACTCAAAATAAATGAAAATTATACTTACAGTAATGTTTTTGATACCTTGACATCATACAGTCTTTACCCCTAAATAACTCTTCCCACTAGATTTACAACAATAGACAACTTTTTCTGTAAACTTGGTCAAGTTGTATTAGAAAGTACGGCAGGGATATTAATTAAACGATTCTCTGGTCATCAGCCATACTTCATGATCTTAGACATCACCAAAAAGACAGAACCTCCTCCTAAATATGTAAAAAATTAATTTATTAAGCACAGAGGCAATGCAGAACGTTAGACATGAAATTAAATCAGAAGAAATTTACAATAAACTTGATAAAATCCACAAATGCTGATCCAAATTATAATTATGATATAATATCTAAAGAGATTCTACGGTCTAAAAATAAGTAAACACATGCCAAGCAAATTAATACAATTTTATAAATATAAGCATACAAAATCTAATCTGCATGGATTACTCAGGGTTTGCTCAAGTCAATTAGGTAACGAGATAAACTTGATAAACAATTAAAATTAACTAACCCAAATTCACCAAACTATGAAACAATTAGCATTAACCTCAACACGTTTAATTTAATATTAAGGAAACGCATTCGTGCAGCAAAACAAATTTATGTTGAATCATGTTTTAAACTGTACAAAAACGATATAAGAAATACTTGGAAAATATAAAATTAACAGATAAAAAGTATTGCTAATAAATTTAATACTTTTTTTTACAAACATAGCTCACACTATTGCAAATGATATTAAATATTATGGCAATAAAACTTTAATTATTATTTAAATAAACACAAAGATACGATATTTTGATTTCATAACATTGATGAAGAAATAGTAAAGAAAACGATACAACGTCTTCCTTCAAAAAACAGTTGTGGATTTGATGGTATTTCTTAAAAATAAAAATAAAATTAATTGAGCCCTCAATAATTAAATCATTAACTGTATAAATAAATCAAGTGTTAAACACGGGAATTTTCCTTGATAAACTAAAAATTGCCAAAGTAATTCATATATTTAAGAAAGATTATCCAACATTATTCAACAAGTATAGGCCCATTTCTCTACTTCCAACGTTTGCTAAAATAATAGAGAAACAAATTTTTACTCAGTTATCAGCACATTTTAATGATACCAATCTGCTTTTTTGAAAATGAATACGGTTTTAGATCTAAACATTCAACTGAATGTGCTGCAATAGAATTAGTAGATAACATTATAACACACATGGATAAAAATGACGTTCCGATTAACATATTTCTCGATCTTTCTAAAACTTTTGACACTATTGACCACACCATTGTATTAAATAAATTGAGATATTATGGCATTGACGATGACGATCAAAAATTATTTAAACAATCGGAAATGGTATGTTGAAATTGAAGAAATAGAGTCTGCAATTCTACCAAAGCAGTTGGTGTCCCACAAGGTTCAATCCCTGGGCCATTGTTATTTATTACATATATATATATATATATATATATATATATATATAAATGATTTCTCACAAGCTAGTATCATATTTAAGTTTATAATGTATGCAGATGACACCACGTTATTTACTACTATAACATCTTTAAGTAATAATATACAATATAACACAACTGAATTTTTTATAAACAGTGAACTCTCCAAAATTGTTGAGTGGCTATATATAATTAAACTCCTATCATTAAATAAAACTAAATCTAAATATATGATTTTTCATGTCCCCAATAAGGTACACAACCAAGGTACACAACCCCTTACACTAAAAATAGATAATACATATAGTGAAAGTGGATGAATTTAATATCCTATGGTTAACCCTGGATTAAAATTTAAATTGGAAAAGACATACAGAAAAAAATTATAATAAATGTGCAAAAATTATTGGCATATTAAATAGGCTAAAACAAGTATTACCTTTAGAATTTATATATATATATTAATCGTTAATATTATCTTGGCTTGGGGATACAAAGGAAACAGATTTATGAAAATTCAGAAAAAGCTGTTCATATAATAACGTCAAGGGGATACAATTCTCACACAGAGCCACTTTTTAAACAAGTTAATTTGTTAAAAATAGAAGATCAATGAAAATTACAAGAATTACAATTTTATTTTAACTACGCTTACAAAAATCTACCTGTTTACTTATGATACTGGCAGATTACATCAGATGTTAATATACACCTTCATGACATCTAAAACGTAGTATAACAGGGACACACATCTAAAAATATACATACTGCCAGAACTAAACATGAATTTGCAAAACAATGTCTTAAATATGTCTTTAATATATTATATGAATATTTTTTATATTTTGGGGTCAAAATAAACTTCTTGTTCTTGTTCTTGCACTCGTCGGGATGCGTCGTACTACACATATTATTAATATGTCAAGGTCACATGTGGAATTGGGGTTTATGTCTTAATTTCTAGTGATACAGTGACACTATCCTTCACGCGGAATGTTCTTACTTCATCGGAGGTTCCAGTGTTGTTCATTCTTACAAGCCACAAACTTGAGAAATTAAAAAAACCTTATATGAAGCCAAACCTATCACTGCTCAAAGGATTAGATGCAGACCATTCACATTCTGATCACTGTAAATGAACAGCGAGTGCGTCACTGTGTACAACTTGATTTAGGTGAATAATGATGGCGCAACTGAACGCCGAGTCATATTTAAATTAATGGGATGAGAGTGACACGTGCAGTGCAAAAGATGATTAAACTTTAAAAACGACAAAAGGTACAATCGATGATTTATTGATTAACATGTTTTTAATTATATTCGTCATGGAATAGTATCCAGTATATGTGATAATTATACGTAATAGTCAACGTTGGTCGATCGCAACGTAATGTTCAACATGACTGCTGCAAATAGGAGCATCGATTATTTGCAATCATTTGCAGATGTGTTTTACATAAGCTTCTGACCTTCGCATTAATTGCAATTACACGTAATAGCTATAATGAAATATCAAACTGAATTACCTTGCCAATTAATAATATTTATCGTATTTATTCGTATAACATACCCACTTACATTTTCGTGACACCATCGTCCAGTTATCGATGTGACAAATTATTATCTTCCACCAAGTGGATTCTGGTGGGCGTTTTGGAGATATAAAACATGCAACAG
>OZ023210.1:38580308-38602808 GCA_963995525.1 Escarpia spicata
CCTTCAAGCGAATCATACTTCTGCCATCTCGCCCCTCATTCAACATCTTCTTATTCCCCGAGACACATATTCGCAATGCTTTGCCTTGTTGATACAAAGACACATCGGTTCCTCATGCAGAGTGTGCCTCAATCGCGCTCTACATCGACAAATCCCTGCTGTTCGCCCACTTTCATTTATGCCTACTTTACGTGTCCTACGTGTCTATACACTGATATATTTCCCTACATATCAATCGGTCCGTTCATCTATCCGTACATGTTGCTAGCAGGTTGGTTGGGTGGCTAGCTATCAACTATGATCGCCAGACGTCCACGATTAGTTAATGCGATACCTTGTCGTCGTCAGCTTCGTAAATCATTCGGCAGTGCTGCCGAGCGCGGCCGGTGATTAAGTGGACTACCAGATGCCAGTAGCAAGACTCGCCGCTCATGTGCGCTCTGAAGAGGCCATCGGCTGCTTCAATCAGTTTCCTGCTTGCTGATTATCGAAATGAGGGTTTGTAGACAATGTCAGAAATCCACCAGTAAGCGAAGGAACAATGGGCCACCCTCGCGCGTCAGGTTGCGTTGCTGATTATACAGTTTCAGTACTCCTTAACTGACCGTACTGCACAAAGGTTGAGGTTAAATTTAGCCCGTTATCCAATCACCTCTTTGTCATTCTAGAATCGGCGATTTGTACTTTGAACAATTGTGGCTGACGTTAGACGTATTGTTCGGGAAGCAGAATTAATAACTAGAAAGTGCACGCTGCTGCATGGCTCGTATGAATGGTCGAACTAGTGTTTATGGGTGTGTGTGTGTGTGCGTACGTGCGTGCGTGCGTACGTGCGTGTGTGTGTTCACATGCGTGCATGCGTGGGTGCGTGTGCGGGTGTGTATCCGTGATTACTGTGTACGTTAGAGTAAGCAGAATCAACTCCGCTGGATAGACCATTTCGTAAGAATGTCAGACTCCAGCCTCCCAAACAAGTACTGCCTTCCTAGCAAAGCCACGGATCGAAAACCCCCACTCCTCAGTTTAATAGGCTACATACAAACATACACCGGGAAACTACCCGAAGAAGGCCACATAAATTTCAGCAACTGGAAGGGCTTGGCCGCCGACCGTCCATTTTGACGCCGCAACATCCTCCAGAAATGGCCCATTTCTAGTCGGACCATCCACTGTAGGATGCGGAGATGCGGCAGAAAACAAATGTAACGGAGACGAACCAAGACCTAACCGCACTTGCATCAGGAATCTCATGCATCATTGCACACAAATCTGCAGATCAAGAATCGGGTTCATAGGTCACCTTAGGACACAGGCCCGACCCTTGGTGCCATCATTCTCGTTCCGAGGACAGCCGGTGATGATGCATATATAATGCGTAGTGTGAACTGTATTTGAATGTGTACGATACTCATAATGAGAATTGTAGAGTTTTCCATCAAGTGGTTGTTACTCGCTAATCCAAATATATCGATGTACTTGTATATATTGTTATAAATATGATCATGATTAATACGAAATCACAGAAATGACGGGTAGGACTAATAACATGTTCAATTTCTTTACTGCATTATACAATAATTATACTCTTCTATATAATTAATATCTTGTAGCAATTTTAATAATGTTTTCTGTACCCGTGTGTTTTAAGCTCACGACCTTTAGAATATTATCATGAATAAAGAATGTCTATTTTTATTATTACTGTTGTTATTATTATTAAATATGTCACTATTCTTGATAATTGCCATTGATCAATTCACAAGATCGCCCATGTCATGCGTCAGCGTTTGGTAAACATTTTGAAAAACATATGAACTAAACTTCTTTTTGTCACAGTTTGACTTTAGAAACGACCCGTTAAATATTGCCTCAAGACTGTACATAATGATAATTCGACAGCACACATTGTCTAGGGTAATAACATGCTCTTATAAACCAATTGGCGTTTTTATGATTATTTTCCGAGAACACTTTGAACACACAAACCATAATTCAGATACTAATTCTACATTGCACACTTCATTGATTGCGTGTTATGTCTGACTGTCGTTGAATACATTCCTGTCCTTTTTATCCCGGAGTATTTATCGTTCTAGCGTGTGAAACGGCGGAACAGTCGTTCAATCATAACCTTCTATAATCATTATACCAAAGCACGAACATATCACATAAACACATTCAAACACACGTGCGTGCGCCCGAAGGCACACATACAAATACACATACATTCAATCATACGCGCAGGTTGACACAAACAAACGCGCGCGCACGCACACGCACACACATGCACATACACACGCACACACAAGGCGACAACTTGTTCACAGGCCGAGGGAATTGATTACTGTGTTTGATTGAAGCGCTCATGTCAAAGGTTTTTCCCATTTATTATTATTCTGTTCGTAGTCGCTATTTCGGCCTCCATCTGATATATCGTTCGTGCGAAGGTCCGTACAAATCATTCCTGGGCCGGTTTCAAATTATTGAACGACAAACGGCTACCATGTAAACAATATATCACGTATAAAAGTGTGTGTACGTCAAGGTCGCTAAGCACACTGTATTTGAGTAATTTTGTGTCAACAAAACCATAACATACATCTTAAAGAATTGAACTTGAATGCACAGATTTTGTAACGTAAGGCATACTATTCCAACCTCCCACTAATTTGTTTTAAGTTGCCATATAAAACCGTACTGAATCACTATTCAACACCCACAAATGAAAATAACGTTTACTGTACAATATACGTTTTTTTTAATTGTCATTGGAGGAACACATCGTTGTACGTGTATATATATAATTGCGAATTTTCAAAATATTCAAATACTGAAGGTGGCTGGTTGTTAGGCCAGTGTGCCAATAGAAGTCACAGAAATGACCATCGAGGCACAAACCATGGGTCCGGGGGTGAATCAGAACGTGAGTCGTTTCAGTAGATCCAATCAAAAAACAGGGCGTACACACACTGAGTCCACGTGGTAACAACCAACCTACACGATATTAGTATTGATGTACTGTATACGTATTGCGCGCTTTCTCTGTTGATAGTGTGTGTTCGTGTGTGTGTGTGTGTGTGTGTGTGTGTGTGTGTGTGTGTGTGTGTGTGTGTGTGTGTGTGTGTGTTCGTGTGTGTGTTCGTGTGTGTGTGCGTGCATGTGTGCGTGTATGCGTGCGTGCGTGCGTGCGTGCGTGCATGTGTGCGTGTATCCAGTACTGTCTACATATCGTGATTTCCAGTGTATCGAAGCCGCACGTATGCATGCAGACACGCATGAACACCACATGTACATACAATAACGCACACGAACACGTGCACAAACACACAGACACACAGACACACAGACACACAGACACACAGACACACAGACACACAGACACACAGACACACACACACACATACACACTCACACACACACACACACACACACACACACACACACACACACACACACACACACACACACACACACACACACACACACACACACACACACACACACACACACACACACACACAGGGACTATTTCACGGACGATGATATTAGCCGGAGACAGCACAGTGCTACAGAATCACGGTGTGACCGCACAATAAGGCATCCTCTGAATGGACGAGAAAGACAGAAGAATTGCCAAGTTAATTTCAAACCAAGCTGACGCTATGACACAGGACAGAGAAAGTGTCTCCCTCACCACGCAATGAACATAGGAGTAGACAATGAATACTAAACCGCTGTATGTGTAACGTTGTTCACCTCACAGACAATGTATGCTGTGCTATCAGGCAGTAACTTTGGTCGTCCATCCACGCGTGTTCCAGATAGTATTACGTCATTTACACAAAGACGCCGATAAATCTGTCTCTGTCGCCATTACTCGATATTTTGGTTGCTGTTTTTCTCTGTAAGGTAAATCCTTAGGTATTGTACCCTATAAAAAGAAATGGCTATAATTTCGCGATAAAACAAAGAAGGATCTGCTAACAAAATTTGATCGAAGGCGAATATATCAAAGTACCGTCACGAAGCACTATGATTGTATCTGCATAATTTTGGAGACAGAACAACAAATAAAAATGTTGTAGATGTTCCAATATCAAAACCCTATCATCAATATTGTATCAGGTGGTTTCCAGTATTGTACCAGCTGGTCCAATATTGACACCTATGATTTAATATTGGACCGTTTTCAAAAACAATAATAAGGCAATTTCATAACTTTTATAATTATGTTTTTAATTGTTAACTAAAACTGAAAATTAGTTTGGCTCCTGCAGTCAAGGTTCATTGTTTGCACAGATCATAAACAAACTGTGCCTCGGGAGTTCCTGCATAGAATAACCCATCTACTGCATACTTGGCACTGTTCCATATCCTCTTTACACGTGTATTGTATTTTGTTGTGTTTCCCTTCTTTCGATTAAAGAAATCTACCGTCTTTTCTTTTCCATTTGCATCATCATTGGCCTTCTTCTTCTTCTTTGCCTTGTCGAGAGACATCTTGTTTGCCTGTGGTTGGGATTTGAGTATTAGTTTTTCTGAACATCCACTTCAGGAGATTGGGTTTCCTGACCGGCAGAGGAGCTATTTCTTCAATTGGCACTCTTCTGGGTGATTGGAAGTCACAATCCCCTACGTAGATAGGATGCCGCCAACTGTTATGGGCTAAAGAGGAAGGCAGTCCACTTTGGTCAGTGAGAGTAGAAGGCTACCAACTCTCGTAAAAAGTAAAAGAAGGCTGCCCAGTCTTGTGAGGAGTGAAAGGCTGCCCACTTTGCTCTGAAGAGGTGGAAGTCTGCCCATTCTGGTCGGAGGAGGTAGAAGGTTGTCCTCTCTGATCGGAGCAGGTAGAATGTTGTCCTCTCTGGTCGGAGGAGGTAGAAGGCTGCCCTTTCTGGTCGGAGGAGGTACAAGGCTGCCCTCTCTGGTCGGATAAGCTAGAAGGTTGACCTCTCTGGTCGGATGAGGTAGAAGACTGACCTCTCTGGTCGGAGGAGGTAGAAGGTTGCCCTCTCGGGTCGGAGGAGGTAGAAGGTTTTCCTCTCTGGTCGGATGAGGTAGAAGGTTGCCCCATCTGCTCGGAGGAGGTAGAACAGTGCCCTCTCTGGACGGAGGAGGTAGAAGGCTGCCTTTCTGGTCGGAGCAGGTAGAAGGCTGCCCTCTCTGGTCGGAGGAGGTAGAAGACTGCCCTCTCTGGTCGGATAAGCTAGAAGGTTGACCTCTCTGGTCGGATGAGGTAGAAGACTGACCTCTCTGGTCGGAGGAGGTAGAAGGTTGCCCTCTCGGATCGGAGGAGGTAGAAGGTTTTCCTCTCTGGTCGGATGAGGTAGAAGGTTGCCCCATCTGCTCGGAGGAGGTAGAACAGTGCCCTCTCTGGACGGAGGAGGTAGAAGGCTGCCTTTCTGGTCGGGGGAGTTAGAAAGCTGCCCTCTCTGGTCGGAGGAGGTAGAAGACTGCCCTCTCTGATCAGAGGAAGTAGAAGGCTGCCAGGTCTAGACGGAGAAGGTAGAAAGTTGTCCTCTCTAGTTGGAAGAGGTAGAAGGTTGACTTCTCTGGTCGGAGGATGTAGAAGGCTGCCCTCTCTGGTCGGAGCAGATAGAAGGTTGTCCTCTCTGGCCGGAGGAGGTAGATAGCTGCCCTCTCTGGTCGGAGGAGGTAGCAGGCTGCCCTCTTTGGCGGGTGCAGATAGAAGACTGTCCTCTTTGGTCGGAGCAGGTAGGAGGCTGCCCTCTCTGGTCGGAGGAGGTAGAAGGTTGTCCTCTCTGGTCGGATGAGGTAGAAGGCTGACCTCTCTGGTCTGAGGAGGTAGAAGTTTGCCCTCTCTGGTCGGAGGAGGTAGAAGGTGGTCCTCTCTGTTTGGAGGAGGTAGAAAGCTACCCTCTCTGGTTGGAGGAGGTAAAAGCTACCCTCTCTGGTCGGAGGAAGTAGAAGGCTGCCAGGTCTAGTCGGAGAAGGTAGAAAGTTGTCCTCTCTAGTCGGAAGAGGTAGAAGGTTGACTTCTCTGGTCGGAGGAGGTAGAAGGCTGCCCTCTCTGGTCGGAGCAGATAGAAGGTTGTCCTCTCTGGCCGGAGGAGGTAGATAGCTGCCCTCTCTGGTCGGAGGAGGTAGCAGGCTGCCCTCTTTGGCGGGTGCAGATAGAAGAATGTCCTCTTTGATCGGAGCAGGTAGGAGGCTGCCCTCTCTGGTCGGAGGAGGTAGAAGGCTGCCCTCTCTAATCGGGGGAGGTAGACGGCTGCCCTCTCTGGTCGGAGTAGGTAGAAGGTTGTCCTCTCTGGTCGGATGAGGTAGAAGGCTGACCTCTCTGGTCGGAGGAGGTAGAAGTTTGCCCTCTCTGGTCGGAGGAGGTAGAAGGTGGTCCTCTCTGTTTGGAGGAGGTAGAAAGCTACCCTCTCTGGTCGGAGGAGGTAAAAGCTACCCTCTCTGGTCGGAGGAGATATAAGACTGCTCTCTCTGGTCGGAGCAGGTAGAATGCTGACTTCTCTGGTTTGAAATGAAAGGATGCCCACTAAGTCCTACAGCAGAGCAATCAATGATACTTTGGGATAAAATATGTTTTAAAGGGAATATGCCTGTTACTGGGTTTCCTGTTTCGAGTTATAGCATCTGTGAACACTCATTTTATTTTGTAGAAAACATATTAGGATCTATATTTTTTATGGAGTGGGAAGTATGGGCTTTCGAACTCCTGATCTAAACCATATCATACTGGTAGGCCTTATGCAATTATTGAATAGAAAAGATAGAGCCCACGCTCCGGATTACCCCTATCTCACATATTTATAAAAGTAATTAGTAAGAAATGTGTAAAACACTGACCCTTTTCTTCACTGACCACAAAGCAGTCGTAGTGACCAACGTCTCGCAGTCTCGCTGTGGACTTGACGTAGATAGGACTCTCTTCAGCAAAATCCCCCATCCCGTACTTGACGATGCTGCGGAAAGTATCGCCCATAACGACAGTGGGCTTCTTGAGGACCATGCTCTTGGCAAACACCTCCATCTCCCCTGGCATTGTTTTGGGACTGGACATCGCATACAGCCTTTCTGCCATTGACTGGTAATGTATTGCGCCCTGTGGTAGATCAGCATTGATCGCATTTAGAGGCAAGGCATAGTATGACTGGAAGTTAGTACATTATGTACTCAATAACGTCTGCCCTAAGTTTATCAGCAAATGTCTTCTATTTGATTTTGAGTATGGTGTCCAAAGGAAGTTTGTTTTGGTTTCTCACTGGGTTTGGAGGAGAGACGGTGGACGACAAGTCATGCTCTTCAAAGACGTTCCTTGAGCATGACCAGATTAACATCTCTTGAATCCATTTGCTGCTGTCGTCATGGTCGCTGCTTTCATATAAGCCTGGCAAAACTTTCCGCACACATTGTATGTGCTGATTTTTCTCCAAGGATTTGTCCACGACCATTGTTCAGTTGCTTGGTTGTAGTATGTTTTGAGAGGTCTGAAGAAAGCCATTTCTAATGGTTGCGTCCTATCCGTGGAGTGGGGTGGCATTGAAATCTTGATGATGTGATGGCGTCTCGCAATTTCTATTGTTTCAACATTTTTGGTATGCGCATTGTGACCATCTAGTGTCAGAATGTATCGCCTCTCAGCGGTGGGTTTTGCACAGGAAACGAAATGTTGGAGCCACCTCACGAAAACCTCCCTATCCATCTATCCTGACTCGTTGCAAAAGACGAAGCCTCCCAGCGGAGTTCCCTTTGCAAGAACATCGACCATTCTTTTTCTTTTGAACAGTATCATGGAGATAGGTAGATTCCAGCAGCATTGAAGCAGCATACAACTGTGGTGTTTACACCTCGCTCTCCATTTGTTGTCGCACCCACTTGTTTGGCACCTTTCTTGGCTATCACTTTTAGAGGTTTATGCACTGTGCTCAATCCTGCTTCGTCGACGTTGTAGATACGTGTGGCGTCAATGTGATGAACCGCGACTGTTCTTTCCAAAAGGGTCAAAGAAGTGGTGGAAAACTTCTTTGTTGCACCCCTCTTTGTGATCCTGAGAAGTTGATTCTGTTTGACGTAGTTTCAGTTCTGGGTGACTTTTTAGAAAACCCGAAAATCATATTTTCCCAGCCGTTTCCTTCTCTTTGTTGAACATATGGGGAATGTTATTCCGCTCTGCTACCTGGAATGCAAACGACATTAAGTCTTTGCGTGTAATGCCGAAGAGATGGTCCTACAAACGCAGCACATATTGCGCAAGTTCTCTTTCAATGTCATATGTAAGTGTACAATGTCTGCCAACACGTTTCTTCTTACCATTTGCGAATTGATTTTGTGACAGAATGTGTCTGTTAAATGTAGGCTTAGGGATACGAAAGAGTCCTTTCCATTGCCTCTTCATTCCACCGTCCATATTGCCTGAAACAGTTTACATCCATCAGTTTATGTAAACACACAAATTCCATGCTTAACGCTACTTTCTAGAGAGGTTGACACATAGACAGAGATTCTTATCATGTTGGGCTTTTTAAGCATGGCATTTGCAAGAGTAATTAAATGTATATATTGTACCACATAGTTTATAAATCGTACCACTGGTACAATATGTACGACACAGAGCGGTACAATATCTACACGTGCTACCGACGATATATGAGGACCCATCTTTAAAAATGGCGAATCACAGTTAGCTGAGGCTGCCGTTTGTTTGCGTACTTCAAACTAACGTCTTATAGTAAATCACACCTTGTTCATTTCAGTATTATTATAACAGTGACCATAAAACATGAAATTACTTACCGCTTTTCACGTGGAGTCTGAAACGCCAGTGTTTCCGCCAAATGTCCAAAATGAAGTAAGTTTTTAAAATAATGACCAATCAGAACGCTTCATACATCAGCTTTTCTTAAATCAAAAAGGTACGATTTGTAAGCTAATACAATATCTAAGGACTTACCCTAAGCGGTTTTAAAACTGCTCTCGAGCTATTTCTTCAAACGATCTCAGAATTTATGCATCCATAGGTTTTGTTTTTGATGAGGGTTTGTTCCGATGATAAGTTTGGCGGTATCGGTTGGAATTCAAATGGATATTTACTGATTTTGTATGTAACGTAATAGTTACAGCAAATCCCTGAGCGATTTACTTGAAAACGCTGGACGGTTGGAGATGTGTATGTAGATTCAGATTCAGACTGTTACTTACCAAGTAACATTTTAAATGTACGAGAAATTCTTGGCGTTGTGGCATCAACATACATACACGTTTGTCTTCCCTGCCCTCCCATCATGCACACGCAAATTATACAATCAGAAACATTATAAAACTATGCGAAAACCAGTATAAATTTAAATCAAGGCCGACTGCCATCACATTTTAAGACAATGGTACATCTATTGAACATTATGAACATTACCAACAAACATTTAAAAAGTATACATGTAACTAAATAAATAATACCAAAATGAAGAAATAAATTAGCTGCCGATATAATAACAAAATTGACAGTTAAAAAAGTATTTACATACATGTAATGTAGTTAAGTTAGTAAATTAAAAAAATATAAAATAAAAAAATTTCAATAAATAATGGCGACATAAAATCTAAACAAACTGAAGACAGTATCATGGCATCTCGCGTTTCAAGTGATTCACAGCCTGCGGATAAAAACTCTTTTTAAGTCTAGTGGTCCTTGTCTTTATACTAATATAGCGCTTGCCAGAGGGAAGAATTTCAAAAGATGGTTGGCTGCGTGGGTAGTATCCCGTACAATGCTCTTGGATTTTCGCGCACAGCGAGAATGGTAAATAGATTCAATGGATGGCAACTCGCGCCCAATGATTCTAGACGCATCCTTCACGATAACTTCTAGCCGTTGTTTCTCCCCCTGACTGGCGCGGCCAAGCCACACTAGAATCTAGAAAGTGAGGATACTTTCAATGATTGCGCGGTAGAACCGTATCATAATCTCCTGAGCAATGCCGAATCTTCTGAGCAGCCTCAAGACGAACAGGCGTTGATATGCCTTTTTGTAATGCACAGTATGTTTGTGGCCCAGCTGAAATCGCTTGAAATTGTAGTTCCAAGGAATCTAAAAGATTCAACCCGCTCCACCTCCACGCCATTTATAGAAAGACGGCGGATGGGAGTGTTCTTTTTGTGAAAATCAACAATCATTTCTTTAATCTTTGAACAGTTCAATTCGAGGTTGTTATCCACACACCAGCCAACCATTCTCTGAACTTCCTCCCTGTATGCCGTCTCATCCGCATTCTCAATGCAGCCCTCCACAGTGGTGTCATCGAAAAATGTGATCACAAGGACCGATTGATCCACGGATACACAGTCATTTGTGAAGATAATAAACAGGACAGGGGATAGCACACAACCTTGTGGGGCACCAGTATTCAGGATAAGAGGTCTGGAGATAGTTGACTCTGACAGGTTGAGGCCTGTGAAGAAGAAAGTTAAGGACCCAGTGACACATGGCAGGATGTACATTCAACAATGAAAGTTTATCGAACAGCCTGAATGGGATGATGGTGTTGAATGCTGAGCTGAAGTCAATGAACAGGATCCTGGCATAGGTTCCTGGCCTCACCATGTGCTTCAGAATGCGATGCAGACCTAAAGCTACTGCATCGTCTACTGATCTGTTTGCTTGATATTCAAACTGGTGCGAGTCCAGGAGGCCGACGGTGCCCGACTTAAGGTACCTGAGCACTATGCGCTCGAACACTTTCATGACGACTGAGGTCAGTGCCACTTGACCTCAGTCGCACTGGATGTACTTGCTGTGGACATTTGTATACGAATAGTCTTGTGTATTAATGTTGCTATTTTTTCAAAATGTCATAATCATAAACGTCGTAATTCCATCGGTCAACCTTTCGGGCCGCCTGGGATCCAACCACGGTCGGGTCCGGTAGTCCTCTCGGGGCCGCTGATTTTTCAGAAAAACAGGAGATAATTTTGTGGTAGTATGTTCAATTGATATAAAAGCCTAATAAGTACTAGCGCTATCGAAACACAACAGGCTGCGTTCATCACCATTTGTTGGATGACTACAGTAACTGGCCCATACCCTAGCAAAATTAACAAAACCGAATTAACCATAACATATCGGTATCACTGTTTATTAGTGGACACTTCTGTGTACAGCAAACATCTGCGCAGGGTGCACGTTGTGAGTACATTATGCAAGTTTGTATGCGCGCAGATATATATGCTTTTGAGAAGTACCAAGCTCAATAATTATCGCGTAGAACGGCAGGTATTCGGCAAAGTTATCTCTTTTCTGCAACTCTGCGACGGCGGGGAGAGTTGGAACAACTGTCGCCTCGCTGTTGAAGATGTCGGGGTGGAGTTCTATAAATGCCACATCTATGGCGCTCGGAATGGCCCATCATCGTTTTGTTTTCTATGTCACACTTTCAGTAGATACTAAAAAACACTTCTTTGAGCAGCTCCTGGTGGTTCCGGGGAGTTGTAAACGGTCGCTTAGCACGGTGTAGTGCTGTCTACCCGTTATCATCTTGTTGGTACAATAGTCTAGCAGTTATATTCGAGTGACAGCTTTCAAGGTAACAGACGTTTTTTACAGAAGCTTCATCGTGACCGGTGTTGAGTGGGTCGGATTATCGTGCATCGCTTTCTCCTTGTCTGCGGGGTACACCGGTTCGTCAATGAACTCCTCTCTTGCCGAGTCTTGGGGATCCTGCTTACTGCCATTACTGGGCTCGCCATCTTCAGCTGACACGTAATAGTCTCCATCATCAGGCCATGCACATTCCAGCTTCTGGCTGTAAAAATTCCAATCGCCGCTTTAAGGTATATAACAGCTACTTTGCCCATTCCGTATATAAGTATTATGTTCTTACTATGCACAAGTGGGAGAGGATGTTCAGACCAACTGGCAAGACACTTGTGTACCTTTCTGCAATGCTGAAACAAATGACAGAGGACACAGGATCCTTTGAGTTTGCAACATACAACGAACTAATATTGGCTAACACGTTTGGTTCATACAATCATCCAGATGGAAAATATCACAACCAGATCGACTACATCTAGGTGAAACGGCGCTTTCGCACAGGCGTGAACATTGCCAGGACACGAAGCTTTCCAGGAGCAAATATCGGAAGCGATCATGACTTGTTGATGACAACCTTCCACATTCGCCGGAAGAGGATCAGCAAGCCAAATCACACAAGAATCAAATTTGACATCAACAGACTTAAGGATCCTACTGTAGCATTCAAAGCAATGATAGGTGGGAAATGTGCACCCCTTACCATCCTGGATGACACAAACATTGACCTGAACTTGCTGACCAGCACTTTCAACAAAATAGTGACTGACGCAGCTAACGAGATCATGGAAATGATCATGAAAGATGCCTTGGAAAACCATCAAGGCACTGTCTGTATTGGAGACAGGACAATTACCAACCTTCAATTCGCTGATGACATCGATAGCCGAGCAGGAGAAGAACAAGAACTAGTCAACTTGGTGGAGTGCCTTGACAAAACCTTTACAGCATACGGCATGGAGATCAGCGCCGAAAAGACCAAACTGATGACAAACAACACACATCAACAAAGAGGTCAAAGTTAACGGACAGAGACTTGAAACAGTGACAAGCTTCAAGTACTTGGGATCAATCATCACAGACGAGGGTTCCTAACCTGAGATACTTGCCAGGATTGCACAGACAACAGCAGAACTTACCAAGTTGAAACCCACATGGAATGACAGTAACATTAATGTCATTTCGAAAACAAGGCTGATGCGCTCCCTTGTCACGTCCATCTTTCTATACGCTTGTGAAACATGGACCCTCTCAGCACATCTACAAAAGAGGATACAAGCCATGGGGATGAGGTGCTTTCGGAAGATCTTGCGCATATCATACAATGACCACGTTACTAATGCAGACGTTCGCAACAAGATCAAACGAGCCATCGGACCGTACGAAGACCTCCTTACAACGGTCAAGAAGCGCAAACTGAAGTTGTACGGCGACATCTCAAGATCATTTGGCCTTGCAAAGACCACCTTGCAAGGTAACGTGAGAGGGGGGGGGGGGGGAGAAGAAGAGGTAGACAGAAAAAGAGGTGGGAACACAACATCAAAGAGTGGACAGGACTGGAGATCGCCGACTACCAGAAGGCTGCGAAGAACAGGGAAACGTGGAGAGAGCTGGTTAAAAAGTCGTCAGTGGTGCCCCAACGATCTTTACGGGTTATGGGAAAGTGAAGTGAAATTCTTACTTACAGTTGGAATGGCGTTCGACGTAGTCCTCACCACCAGGATACACACACAATAATGTCGACATGAAAAAAGTGGTTTTTAACTGAAATGGGCGCACCCAAGATGTATATATTGGTGGGTTTCTAAACGGCTATCACTCTCTATATTACAGGCCCGTAGCATGGATACTTTTCGGAGATGCGTTTTGACGGAAAGCATTTTGGTGAATTTGTGTCAGGTGTAAATGTTTCAGCCGGAGCCTCAGCTCCTGTCCATCGGACTGGCATCGAGAGACGAGTGGCGGTGGAGGGTGATGTTGCACATTGTTTGCGGTGACGTTCTGCAAGTAGTATCCTAGCATATATGGGCCTGGATTTTCATATGGACCATACAAGAGTGTGTGATTTGGTTACAACCCCAATTTAACTTGCATATTGTTCCGAACATACACCACCTGGGCAAAATCGCTGTGCCCAAATGAACGTATCTGAAGTAGAATAATCTGGGTAGGAATTAGCTATATTATCTAAAACCGATCAGTCACAAACTAAGTTAAGGAAATGGTATTTACAGTTATAATCGTACACGGGGCCCTACATTATCAGTGTATGACTAGGGGGATGAATGTGTGGGAATATGAGTTATATTTATTTTACTGTGACTGCCTGTGTGTTTTAAGTACTTTTTATGTATTAACAGACCAGAACACAAAGTTCACTTTTGAGATATCCAATAAAGTATCTTGTATCTTGCCCTTAGGGCCGCGGATGCCGGGTAGAATGCCGGGTGGATGCCGGATATGCTGGGTAGGCCCTCCGGGATTTGTGTCGAGTCCGGGTCGATACGACGCCTACGGTACTAATGTGACCCAGCTCTATGATAGCATTTCACCACCACACTATTCACACTATTCACACTATTCACACTTCCAAGTTACCCTATATAACGATCAAGGTAAATTATGTCGATGCTTTTCTACAACGATGCACTCTTCTTAAAAATAGCTGCTCCTACCACTTCATATGTTCATACACTAGATATAATATGATCAACTGCCTGATTTGCCACCGGCTAACTCAGCTGATTAGGGGATTGTCAATGTGTTAAATATGTACGCAGTGATCACCAACGTAATCCCAATGAAGCTAAACCGGTTTCACTAAGCGGTTTAACTCCATGGGAACACAACTTAAAAAGTGTTATGATCTCTCGCCTATAACATTCTATAATGAGTCACAACTTCCGTTATTCACACTTTTGAGTATCAAATGCATCGTGAATACCGTTGCCATCACTACTACAATCGTCTTTGTGTATTCATCGTCATTGTCGTTGTCGCTGTCGTCGTCGCCGTCTCTGTCTTCGTCGTCGTAGTCGTCGATATTACAAACGTCATTGATGTATTCGTCGTTGTGGTCGTCATCGTTGTCATCATCGTCATCGTCGTCGTTCTTGTCGTCGTCGTCGTCTTCGTCGACGTAGCCGTCGACGTCGTCGTCGTCATCGCCGTCGACGTCATCACCATCGTCGTCTTCGTTGTTTTCGTCGTGTCCATCGTCATCGTCGTCGCCGTCGTCCTCGCCGTCGTCGTCGACATCGTCATCGTCGTCGCCGTCGCCGTCGTCCTCGCCGTCTTCGTCGTCGCCGCTGTCTTCGTCAACGTCGCCTGTGCTTACAAAACAAAAACTGTCACTTCCAAGAAGTATTGGTTATTAAGAATCCTGAAGTCACACGACGACACAACGTTGACATAATAAATATGCATACCTATATCTTCGATGAAGAGAAATCCCGAAGGGTTTCTATGCGAGTTAAAACATCTTTAGCGCCACATCTACCTTAATCTACAGACGGGTCGTCGCAGATTTAGGAATTAGCACGACAACTGAGAATCTCATCTGTGGGACAAACGAGCGATGTCCACGGTGTCGAGTGTGCTGCAGAGGTAAGGGGACGCATCTAGAGGCCAGCCGTAATGGGTTTAGTTTCCCGACACAGAGGTGGCGTGTAGCCTTGTTGTTTATGCTGCTGCTGTTGCTGCTGCTGCTGCTGCTGCTGCTACTGCTATTACTAGGGTGGAGCTGGAACATAGTTGCACGGTTGCTCCCGTAACCTGGATGATGTTCACATAGAACCGTTTACGAACTGCAAACCATTTCTTATCTATTCCAAATATTGGAATTTTAGCTAGCTTAGATAGTTTAGCATTTCATAACCGTTGCGCCGAATTCGAAACCAGGTATCCAGGCGGAAAGCACATCGATGTACTATTTCCACCTTCAGAGTAGCTCTTCCAAACCGCAGTTAAAACGCTTAAAATAGCACATCCCGACCGTCAACCGACCAGTTTCCGGCAACATTCCGTTTCTATCTGTCATTGCGTCGTAAAAACCTAACAACATCGTTGCGGGCGTTTCTCTTAAGTGGTGCCAAGTTAGTGCGGAATGTTCCACGCAAGCGACGCCATTAAACGCTATAAGACGTCACGGCGTCACGCGACTGCACAGGACGCGTGCCACAACACAGCACGCTGCGTGCACACGTGCTTTATCGGTCAAGTTTACTGCCCGCTTGACCGGCCGGGGGTAACAGCGCGGTAAATTAGCAGCGCTTCGGATAATTGAAATCGGGGGCAATTGAGCGACTGGTGTGCGTGGCAGTTGACCGTTTGGTTGGCTGCTGATGACGTCACGAATGACGTCATCGTTTGCGACGATCCGCTATGACCAGCGGAAATAAAAGTCGTCACAAAATGCCGGTGAGAAAATAAAAAGGGCGTCGCGGTGAACAGAAATAAGTAATAAGAATATGGTGTCGTGTAACAAAAGAAGGGGGAAATGGAAACGCGCACATAAAGAAATACGCTAAAATCAATTGAGCAGGAAATAACGGTGAGATGTGAGCCCGATTTCATAACTATAAATACATGAAATAGGCGGTTTGGAAAAATGCATGCAAATTGGCCAGATGAAATAACAAATACGCCATTAGCGGGAGACTAAAAGACCAGACGAGATAGCGAATACTTGTCCAGCAGTGAGAGGAAAATGGTTGTTTTAAACTTGATGTACCAAGGACAAAAAGGAAAACTTGGAAATCGTGCTTTTAATGTTGCTGCACCGAAACTGCGGAACTCCTTCCAAAAAATGTTCGCAGCTGCAACAATGTCAGTGTTTTTAAGAGCAAACTGACGACTCGCTATTTTAGAATTGCGTACAATTAACTTATTAATTTTACTAAATAAAATAGTTTTACACTTGTTAGGTAATTATATAAAATATGTTGGATGTTTCTATTGAAATAATTAATTTTACTCATTTTATAGTTTTATCTTTTTATATTAATAGTTGTATTACGTTGAATACTTGTTTTGTTTTAACTTTCTACTATGCCATTTATTGTACTGTATTGCACCATAGAATATTATTGTATAAATATGGTGAGATAGAAATCTGTAAATATTTACATTTACATCAATAGAGGCACATCACCTTACAAGTCAGGCAATCACGCGCAATCCTTACAGCAGAAGGAAAAGGTGAATGCCGATAAATACATGGCGCAGAGAGAGAGAGAGAGAGAGAGAGAAAGAGAAAGAGAGGAGGGGGGAGAGAGAGAGAGAGGGAAAAGAAGAAGAAGAAGAGAGAGAGACAGACATACAGACATCAGACAGACATACATAGACAGAGACAGAGAGACAGAGAGACAGAGAGACAGAGAGACAGAGAGACAGAGAGAAAGAGAGACAGAGAGACAGAGAGACAGAGAGACAGAGAGACAGAGACAGAGAGAGAGAGAGAGACAGAGGGACAGAGAGACAGAGAGACAGAGAGAGACAGAGAGACAGAGAGACAGAGAGACAGAGAGACAGAGAGACAGAGAGACAGAGAGACAGAGAGACAGAGAGGCAGAGAGACAGAGAGACGTACAGAAAGACAGACATACATACAAACATACAGACAGACAGACAGACAGACACACAGACAGACACACAGACACACAGACACACAGACACACAGACACACAGACACACAGACACACAGACACACAGACACACAGACACACAGACACACAGACACACAGACACACAGACAGACGGACAGACAGGCAGACAGACAGACAGACAGACAGGCGACATACATACATAGACAGAGAGACAGAGAGAGACAGAGAGAGAGACAGAGAGAGAGAGAGACAGACAGACATACAGACATACAGACAGACAGACAGACAGACAGACAGACAGACAGACAGACAGACAGACAGACAGACAGACAGACAGACAGACAGACAGACAGACAGACAGACAGACACACAGACACACAGACACACAGACACACAGACACACAGACACACAGACACACAGACACACATACACACATACACACAGACACACAGACACACACACAGACAGCCAGACAGGCAGACAGACAGACAGACAGACAGACAGACAGACAGACAGCAGACAGACATACAGAGGCGGAGACGGAGACTACTACGCTCTCACTGTGTAAACAGTTGCCTCAACTTGGAAGACATTAACTAAAATAGAAGTAGCTGTATTTACTACATCCGCCAACTTCTGTGTAAGTCTAGACGACCAAGCGTTTGCATCTTCTTCTACCATGCAATATACTACGTGGTTTGAGCCAGAGAAGCTGCACGAAACGCAATTTCGTATGTGAAAGAAGTGAAAACGTTCTAATTTATTCAAAACGTGCACAGTATGTGCACGGCAAAAAACCTATTAGATAGATAACTCAGTCTAGAGTAATGTTGATTTATCTTCAAACAGAGCAAGATAGTTCGCTGATGCAGCGATGTCGACATTGATGACATTACGTTCGGATTAATCTACTATTTATGTAAAAATAGAGAATAAATGTCAGTCCTGGAGCGATGCATTGCACGTGATCTCCAATGATACACTCTTTTGTGTATGCCCCTTAATGTCATATTAATAAACACGGACCTGTTAAGTATCCGATGTGCAGAATCCGCATCGGCGTTGATTCGCCGGAAGGTGAGCATCAACCTGTCAGATGTAAGCATCTAGGAACAAAGAAACACAATATAGAATGACATGCACTTATGCCTTGTAGCTCGTGTATAATAATACCCTCAGCCTAAAGCTATGCGGTTGTCATACTGACGTCTTTACCTTCGGGTGCGTATCTCGGTTACTTGGGCGTTCAGCGAATATAATACAAGGTATTCAGTTCGTTGCATCTGGTCTGTGTACTTTTGTTAAAATCTTCATAAATAGTGACAAAATATTGATTATGTTCGTTTACTTAGGAGTAACTTGCAAAACTGAATAGCTTCGACCAGATAACAAAGCGTGTACTGTCTGTAAGCTTTTCTAGAAAAGTTTCGGTTCGGACGAACCGAATTTAATTTAATTGTTTGTTCTATAATGTCACCAACTCCAAACAGCCCGACCTGGTGTATCTAGTACTCGATAGGTCAAACTAGACGTGCACAAATCGAATTGCGTATCTTTATCTAGGTTGATGTCTTGCTACACATAGGAAATCCTTCATATAATCGGATCCCAGTCGTTTTTTGTTTGTAGTGTTTATTGTGAAGTGTTCGCAGTCACAATCGACTGATCGTTAAGGCTGCAATTCTGCACGCCGGCATATCACGGTCAGGCGAGTAGATGGTATCGTCCGGCGGTGGTCTACGGCTATTACGTCTTCGTCCTGTATCGAACCTACCTGTCCTTCACGTCTGAGTGGTGGGTGGACCCTGAGGACAACGAGTGTCTGTATCACACTGTCGCCATCTTAACGCGGCATTAAGTGCAAAATGTGATCAATCAACTCTCAGAGAAGGAAGTGCGCGACTATCGATTGATGGCGTTTTTGTGCACTTTACTGGAACAAAATCAGGACATTTTATCTATTTGAATTCGAATGGGATATTGTGTCCGGCGCGGCATCTGGGATAGAAGTGAATCCCGTTTGCAAAAGCAAAACGAACGATTCGTCTAGATAGGCGAAATTTATTTAGGCGAGGTATTTTTATAAGACTGATGGCGGCATCGTTCAATTTTATATTTTGTCAAAATCCTCGGCGCAGAGTTTATACGATACGTGAGTACCCGTAAATTTAAGTTCCAATATACAGACTGCACTTTGTGCGCATACGTATTGGTTCTGTTGTTCGACGGGAAAAATGTCTAGAGTCGGGTTAGGACTGCGTGGTGTGCTCATTCTTAACTCGCCGATTACATGCTTGCCGACCACAAGAATGCAGACTGGACGGTTGCCGACAGGACGATAGCCGACTGCACAGGCACCTGCAACACCAACACCGACTGTATGCACGCCAACTACACGCACACCGACAGCACTACCCAAACAAAAATGTTTGGTTGAAACTCAGTTGAAACTCAATTGAGTTCCAGTTGAAATTCAACTAACTCTCTATGAATAGTTTAATTTCAACTGTTGAAAGTTGATTTCAACTGCTGTTCAACCTGCGTTCAAAAGTTGAACGCAAGTTGAAAGCAGGGACTTGGTCATTTTCAAGAATTCGTTGTAGTTGAACACAGGTTGAAAGCAAGGACTTTGTAATTTTCAGAAATTCACCCACGTTGAAAACAAGTTAAAAGCATGGACTTTGTAATTGTCAATAACTCAGTTTGAACACAAGTTAAATGAAGTGATTTTGCCTTTCTCAAAAACTCATGTTGAACACAAGTAATGCATTTTAATTTAATTTTAATATGTTGTTTTAAAATTAATTAAAATAAGGATGATTGATCCATGAAATTATTCAAACACTCAAACAACAACATGTACTGATCCAAAGCTCGGTGTCGACAATATTTGTAATATTCGCAGACATGTTATTATTTACTGCGAATCTACTTTGTACTGCAGTACTGCCATTCTTGAATACAATGACAATTAGAACTTAGAGGGAATCAAGAACTTCATGAAAAGCTACGTTCTTAGACATTCTGTTGTAAATCTTTATATATTTCTAGGTTATACAAATACCATAATTTTGGCATGAGTTTATTAGAATACCTTTCATACTACAGAAACTAGTTATTTATTCGTAAAACATGTAGTTGAATGTGCGGCAGAATAACTTAATGATCGTCCCCGTGGCTGCATGTGCCTGTGGCCGTGGCTGTGCTGTGTGTTCCTGTTTGGCAGTGTGAATGTATGGCGTGTTAAGTACTTACATTAGGCGCCTTCTGTCATTTTATGGCCTACGGCCACGGGCCACATACTTTCTGCCATGTATTTTACTTTTGCGCCATATAAAAACAATTCCTGCTTTATCATCAAAACTTTGTCAACAAGTCAATGAGGGATGCATTTTTATTGTAAATGTGTGTACGTTGATCCGGATGGAGGTGTTAACCTATCGACTATCAAAGCCACTCATCGTCAACAATCAATATTGTACAGAATGTATCGCACGCATATTTAATCAGATTACATTAAACAATAAGTTTTGTAGTACCTATTTTCAAATCCTCGTGCTGATGAGAAACCGGGAATTTATAAAAGTAAAGTAAAATTATTTTATGTGGCCTTATGAGACAAGATATGTTTAATTAATATGTTACACATTCTGTAGATACTAGGCATTGTACAATGCGCTACCTTAAGTGAAGCAATTCAATATTTGTACATTAATATTCCAGATGCTGTCAGAAAGAATGACGTGGCAACATTGCTACTGACTATAGCATCAAGGATACATTCGGAAGCACTTCAAGACAGCTGACGGGAGTGATGTTACACAGCTCTGGATGGAGAATGAATGTAGCAGAACAGAATTTATGGACAGTCATAATTAAGCCCCCTTTTCATAAAATATTTGTGTATTTAATTTTGGTTTATAATATTTGAATGGGATACTCACATTCTCTTTTTGAAGCAGTTTTATATTTGTTATGTTCCTTAATGAGATATTACCGTATTATTGTTATTGTTTGAACTTCCAAATTTCACTCTCAAGTGATTGACGAATGTGTATCGAGTAATGCTCATTTTATTATTAATGCTTGGTGCTTACTATTGAAATGTTCAACTTATAAGACCAATAAACATAAGTGTATGTGTATTATTTGGTCTTATAACTTGAAAATACATACATTTTGTAAAGTAGGCGTAGTCGGCCTATGAGTGGCTAACATGGGCACAATATCTTTAGACGACTATGAGCCGCCCTCGGCCTGATTGACTGACCCGCAGGCAGATGCCAACAGCGGGCTGATAAGTTTGCCGCTCTCGGCCCGCCGTAGGTGTGCTCTCTACGTAGCTAGTTGGCTGGATTATGGAAGATGCCCACTAGCTAGTTTATAAAATGACCAGTGGTCAGCCACTGTTTTATATAAAAGAGTTGTCAGAGATAAAAGGAGAGCTGACAGGCACAGACTGCAGTGTGCAGTTGAGAGGGTTTCCCTCCAGCTTAGGCTGTCATGTAAGACCGAGCTGGCATTGGTCAGGGATCAGAGTCTTTTGGCAGTGAATAAAGAATGAGATTGCATGTAATTTGTAATAGTCAGTTTGTATCATATTTATAATTTGTCTCCTTCCCCATTGTTGTAGCGTGTGAGTCGCGAGCGAGAGGACCCCTTTGACAAATTGGTATAGAATCCGGGTAGGGGGTGTGTAGTGTGTAGAGGGTTATCATATTTCAAAAATCCATGGTTAGCTTTATTTTTCTATTTAAGCATACACCAGAATATGGGTCAGGAATTTTTCAAAATCTTCTTGGTAATATGGGTAGTTTTATTTTTTGAAATGTGGTATTACTTTGGGAAGAAATATTTATATATGTAGTCTACAGTACAGTAACCGACATGCAGGCCAGCAAGCCGAACTGCAGCTCACACCCTGCCCAGCATGCAACGACAATGCTGTGCAGGATTACACGACACAGTGCGAGATGCCAGAATGCAGTGCGGGATGCCACGACACAGAGCGGGATGCCGTGTAGGAGGCTGTGGGAGATGAAGGTTGAGATGCAGTGTGAAATGAAGTGCAATATGATGCACGAGATGCAGTGCTCGATGATCTCGGTTGAAACTCTTAGCTTAGATTCAACAGTTGAACGCGGGTTGAAACTTAACTGAGATTCAACAGTTGAACGCGAGTTGAAGGTCAACCCAAGTTCAACACCAGTTGAAACTCACCCATAGATGAAACTCAGCTGAGTTTAAAGTTTTATCTTTTTTTGTTTGGGTAACGCTGACTGGACGGACGATCGCCGATTGAACGGACGTCGACTGCACGGACGTTGCATATACTTTGG
>OZ023210.1:38607808-38737808 GCA_963995525.1 Escarpia spicata
AGGAGGACAGCATCATTTGTGAGGGTGACAGGCGTTCCCATCTAGAGTGAGGCACTGAGGAGGACGCATCATTTGTGAGGGTGACAGGCGTTTCCGTCTAGAGTGAACGCACTGAGGAGGACATCATCATTTGTGAGGGTGACAGGCGTTCCCGTCTAGAGTGAGGCACAGAGGAGGACAAATCATTTTTGAGGGCGACCGACGTTCCCGTGTAGAGTGAGGCACAGAAGAGGACAGCATCATTTGTGAGGGTGACAGGCCTTCCCGTCTAGAGTGAGGCACTCAGGAGGACCGCATCATTTGTGAGGGCGACAGGCGTTCCCGTCTAGAGTGTGGCACTGAGGAGGACAGCACCATTTATGAGGGCGACAGGTGTTCCCGTCTAGAGTGAAGCACTGAGGAGGACAGCATAATTTGTGAGGTGGCAGGCGTTCCCGTCTAGGGTGAGGCACTGACGAGGACAGCATCATTCGTGATGGCGACAGGTGATACCGTCTAGAGAGTAGGCACAGAGGAGGACAGCAACATTCGTGATGGCGAGAGGCGATGCCGTCTAGAGTGACCGACGAAGAAGAAGAAGTCTGACAGTCAGGAAACAATTCCAACAAATCTAGCACGATACGAAGGTCTCTCAGCCGAATAGGAACTGGATTTCAAAATTTGGGTTTCTGCTGGACAGACACGGCATATATTTCATAGACGTTGATCACTATGGTTCTTCTGATCCAGCTGCCATCTACACTGTAACAATTTATTAATAGTATTTTTCATATAACACATCGATTTCGGTGAAATCAAAGTCCATGAAGTGTTTATGAGACAAGAAGGCCTCAGTGATCCGGCTCTCCTCAGTGCGATTATAGATCAAATAAATGTATAACATTTATTTTTAAAAGTGAACTGTGATTTTTGTTTTCACCTAGGCGTATGAATTTGCAATAAAACAGAGTTTAATGTACTGATATATATATATTTTAAATGGAAGTAATTTTCAATATACACATATGCATGACTAGTTCAGTGTGCTAGGAGAGAAAGATGTAAAAATATGTCGGCGAGGAGGAGGGACGCCAAAAATATGTTTTGTACCCGTGCGCCGACAAACCTAACTACGCCAGTGGGTGAAAGTGTTGGAAGGAAAGTCTTTGCGTTTTAAATGCATGACAAATCACGAAACCAAAGCGCGGGGTCGCGGAGTCGCGGGGTCGCCGGGGGGGGGGGGGGGGTGGGGGGCGGGCGGAGGCACGGAGGCGCGGGGGCGCGGAGTTGAAGGCGTGGGGAGTGGGGCGTGGAGGCGTGAGGGTTTGGGGGAGTGGGGGCCTGGGCCTTTCGTTTTGTTTGAACGAGCATCAGTGGGGGATTTAGCAGGACGTATTTTATGGATCCAGGATATGTGCATTCCTCCATTTTCCCACCTGCAATCCGTACAAAACCGCAGCCAAACCCTCCTACCGTTTATGTGGTGAGTGCGATCTTGGCTTATTGATGTGAGTGTTGTCACCTTTTTGCTTTTGTCAAATCCTACAGTTATTATTAGCCAAAACATTATTGATATATAAGTTTTTTGCTAGCCGCTGAATAGCGCCACTATACGTGATCTTCCATAGTTATCAGTACTAGGTGGCGCCATCTGGAGAATATGATGCCAATTAAAATAGAATGCGTGTGCGTGTGCGCGTGCTTATGCGTGTGCGTGCGCGGCGCGTGCATATGCATGTGTGCGTGTGTGCGTGTGCGCGTGTGTGCGTGTGTGCGTGTGTGCGTGTGTGCGTGTGTGCGTGCGTGCGTGCGTGTGTGTGCGTGTGTGTGTGTGTGTGCGTGATGATATATATATATATATATATGTGTGTGCGTGTGCGTGTGCGTGTGCGTGTGCGTGTGTGTATGTGTTTGAATTGCTTTTGATAGGCATATACCAGACTAAGGATGCCACTGGCTGGGGCGGTTACGATTCCAGAAGATACTGTCTTCGTATATCAGTCAGTAGACTTACACATTGCTGACTCACTCAGAGCGGGATAAAGTCGTATATTTTGGTCAGTTCGGTCAGTAGACTTACATATTGCTGACTCACTCAGAGCGGGAGAAAGTCGTATATTTTGAATGCAGAACCTCGGATACATTGGGCGTTCCCTTCTAACTGGTGTTTAATCAGGTGAAAATACAATACCATTCATAAGTATCCATATCGTAGGCTTCTTGCCTTAAAACTGTGCGAGGTGACCCTTTTGTAGGCGTGTAGCGTGTTCTATTTAACAAATGCCCCTAACGAATGACTCAGAGTAACGAGATCTGTATAATGCTCCGCATCAGTGAGCCTCACTTTTGGTAACAACCGCACAACGAACGGTATAGTGGCCCCACTAACTGGGTTACAACTAGGCAGAAGGAATTTTACATATCCTCACGTATCGGTGCTTCAATTGGGCGTTAATTCTACCCACGACACTGACATACAGATATACTAACAGTCGACGCTCAAATACATTCGCCAAGGTAGGTTAAAACCGAGTATTTAAAGAACATACGTACTATATAATTGGTTAGGCAAGAACGAGACAGGGCCTATATGCCGTAGCATAATACCATCGGCACGCCAAAACAAAAGCACCAATCGTTTTGTCAGCTATTTTAGATGTTTCAACGAAAGGACCATTGTACGTGCGTAGAGTCGGGGTGAATCAGGTTTACGTGGACACGTCTTACCTTTGTTAGACAATAGAGGAATAGTAGCTTCGGTGACAATAACAATACAGTATCGAGTTTATGTACTAGGTTTAATTCCCGAGGCATGTATGCATGTGTGTGCTGTCTTAGCAAGGTGTACAAGAAGCCACATAGACTCATCAGTTCAGCTAATCCTGGCCACAGATAGACCCCTCGAATCAGCTAATCCCGGCCTCACCCTGCCTCAGAATGACCTTCGGTTCTCCGAAACTCGGCCTCAGAGTGACCTCTCGTTTGACCCAAGGCTTGCCAAAAATAAGCCAAACCATAGGAATTTAATATATAATATGTACAAAGCGTTTCTGCGGCATATGTGGCGCCCTCTTACGGGCAGTTTTGAAAACACATTTTACATGATAACTTAATATACTGGCACTATACTTAAGCACGGTACAGTTCCCCCAACCAGGAATTTAAATTTCAGTTTCGACCCTAGACCGGAAGCCTACCCACACATTAGGCTTAAAACTCATAACTAGTTTTAACAAGATTGTCATTCAAAACAAAACCTACTATGGCAATTCATTCGCATATTGGGTGTCCAGATATGTTTCCTATGATGTATGCATACCCTGCCTTTATGAGATATATGTGTGAAAGTTTGTAAAATGTATTAACACAGCTAGCATTTACAGAACAAGTAGCTCAAACGTTTAATTCATCTATTAATCATCACACCACGCGCGCACTACACAGGAGATGAACTTCATCCGTACGTAGCTAGACGGGGACAAACCACAATAACTTTTGTGTTGGCGGTCATATTAATCTATCTCATGCTAGATTGATAATTTAACTATGTATTTTCTTTAAAGTTTCACAGCACATGAAACATTAATTAACAGACCTAGTGTGAACAATTCTTAACAACGGCTTACGTCGTTTTAAAGAAAAATCCAATTAACCCTAACCCTGTAGTTTGTATTATTCTATATACTTTGATAGCTTCATAGCCGCGACCGGGTTCATCACTGCGACTTCATCACTCAATTCGACGGTCGCCATGACGTCATTCGGCCCTGTAGTCGTTGTTGGTTGCTTGCTGCTGATATCTTCACCGCTCCAAGGACGTAAGTACCATCGTTCATTACACGACGGAGGTATCCGAAGTCACATTTTGCAGAAGTGTTATTATTATTATTTTATACCTGTCAACATGTTTGAATTCCGGGAGATTCATCGGCGGTTCAGTACGCTTTCCGCGTCGCGCTGTCTATTCGCGCTGTCTCTCGGATCGTGACATCGGTGCTGTTAAATATTTCTCGTCGGAACAGCGGCTCAGCACGTCTCAGCATGTCTCCCATGATGTCGCGCTGTCTCGGATGGTGACATCGGAAGACGGGGGAGGGGATGCTGTTGGAGATTTGAAACGAAAATCCGGAAGATTTGCTTGTATTCTGAGAGACAGGGAGATACACAAAATCAGGGAGACTCCCGGAAATTCCGGGAGAGTTGGCAGGTACATTATTATGTTGAATCATATCGTTTCTGGACGGCGGCAGCGAGGACACGCGGGTGACAAACCAGATTAGATGACAGTAGGGTCAGGTTATTACGATGTCTCAATTGGTTAATGGACGTATCATAGCGTTTTCCTTCCACGAATCAAAGCACTTACAGCCACAAACCGAACCACACAGCAAATTGAATAACTATGTGCAGTACACATTCTGGAAGAGTGTCCAAATATGTTGACAATAGAGCAAAGTTGTCGGCAGACACACCTGTTACCCAAGTGAGGCAAAGTCAAGAACCTAACTAATTTTAACGCAACAGAGAACATTCCTACAATAAATACCATCCCGGAAGCGAATTGCGAAGTGTACCCGGTATAGCATCGGCGATGGTACGCTATGCCCATCAGCTGTTATCACTGGTTGAGAGCTGCGGCGATTAACGAAATATCAACAACTAGTCAATCAGTTGTTGTTTTGTCAAATAACAACTTTAAATGGACGTATATGTTCGTCTACCCGGAATTAGCGGGAGCAGTAATTTATAACTGGAAGTTTTCTGTGTTGACTATGGGAAAGTGAGCATAGTTGAACATCAAAGGTATGTCAGTTAACTTAGCCCGACTCGGCTGTGTTGTCTATAAACCTTGTTTTGAAACCTGATGTTTTGTTTACTATTTGAACATGCCCCCAAAATGGCGACCGTTGTTTCGGGCTTACTAAACACAATTTGGCGGGCAGTATACCTTCGACAAAGTTAGTATAGTCTTAAGAACATTATATTAATTAATACATTAAAAACGTGGAACAGACTACTTCATTTTAACAAGGCAAAGTGTGTGATGGAGTGCGACAAGAGCACTGGGAACACGTATTGCTCTATGTTATGATGCATTTGTGTGCGTGTGCATTATGATTAGTGTAACATGCTAACATAGCTACACTCAAAGATGGTAACCACAGTTTTGTTGGAAGCTTGATATGGCATATTTGCATCTATGTAGTTTGCTAATTACGATAACACGACATGTCATATTGCTCCAACATAACATTGTGATGCATAAATGAAATATTTATTTTATACTACTTTATATTTAGAGAATTTAAATCAACACTACTGGAACTTTGTAATCATATCGTCGATAATCTTGTAAAGCCTGATGCGTTCTCAAAAAGTGGGATAGTACCCCTTCCAAAGAAAATAAATCTCACACTGGCAACAAACTATCGAGGTATCAGCTTTACAACAATAATAATTAAGATTGATAATCGTCTCATACTAAACAGATGGAAAACTGCCATTGAACCTCTTCTGAGATGGAATCAAAATGGTTTTCGTAAAAGTCGATCTACAACTGGCCACATATTAGCTCTGCGCAGAATTGTCGAAGAAGCATATGTCAACAACTTGCCTGCAGTACTGACATTTATAGATTTAAAAAAGGCATTTGATTCTGTTAACCGTGACCAAATGTTCAAAATCTTACGTACCTATGTATTGCCTGCGAAGATTGTGAGTGCTATTGAAGTCCTATAAAAAGACACGACAGCATCCGTTATTTCACCTGACAGAGAAACCGAGTTCTTTGGCATTAAGGCCGGTGTTTTACAAAGTGATACATTAGCTGCAAACATATTTATTATAATATAGAACTATGTCATGCGACAACCAACGAAAGAATCTGGTCTTGGCTTTAACATCAGAACACGGAGAAGTAGACAGTTTCCAAAGAAACACATCATAGACCTTGCATTTGCTGATGATATAGTCCTGGTAAGTGCAGGAAAGTTGATAAACAAGTGGAATTACTGATTGATAAGTATTATTCTTGCGTTAATATCATTCATAAAGTTGCAATAAACATATATTGAGTAGCAGTTGTGCTTAAAGTTAGTTAGTTAAAAGTATTTTAGAACACCTTAGTATAGTGAGTGATAATAGGGTAACTCACTTAGCCTTCGTCGATAAGTTGTAAACAAGATTTAACAAACCTGATTATGTGGTAGAATATATAGGAGATAAAGTAATAACCATCAAACTACTTACATCAGATAATATCTGTGTAAACCAGTACTTGCTAGATATTTTGATTAGGTAGCACTGTTGTTAAAATTAAACAAGGGCGATAGTCGGGCGGCGCAAGTTCGTAACCTAAATAAATAAAGCAGCCTAGCGTAACATAATTGATTGTATTTAAATTAGGTCACTACCGGTAATGTTAGCGTTCGTGTCAGGATAAATAGTAGGCTGTGTAATTGAAATTTGTAACCTAAAGTGTGCTGTAGTACACAGGAAACAGTCTTTATAAAGACTAAGTTAGTTAAGTTATTAAATAAATTCTGATCGGGATATGGCGCCTTGCAAGCGGCAAATGAAGGCAAAGCGACACTTGGTGTGCGATCACTGCCACAGCTGGGTAGATTTTGCATTGTCCGGCTGTGGGAAGTCATGGGCAGAAACCATAGAGGAAGGATTCACCTTTCAGTGCATTGGGTGTTGGAAGGTGGAGTGTCTGCAGAAGGAGATAGTTTGGTTGGCAGATATTGTGAAGGGAATGGAGATGGGAATTAGCAAGGAGGCAGGTCGAATGGAGAGAGACGACAGGGAGAGAGGTGAGAATACTGCAAGACTGAAGGAGAATAGCAGTGGCAAGAAAACTGAGGAAAAGAGATTGAGAGGAGGGAAGGTGATTGGAGGGGAAGAAATTGGAAAATCGACAACAGAAAACGTGACAAGCGTGAAGGTGACAGGGAAGAAAGTGACCGTAGAGAAGGAGGGAGGGAAGATGGGACGGGAGAGGAGGGAGGAAAATGTGATGGGACGAAAGAAGAAGGGACGAAAGGAAGTGAGAGCAAATGTGATAGAAGAGAAGTCCATAAAAGGGACGCTGACAGTAGGAATGGTGACAGGAGAGAAGACGACAGGGGGGAAAGACAACAATCAGGCAGATGCAAACCGAAGAAGGAGCTATTCTAAGGCAGTGATTGAGGGGGCAATGAGGAAAGAGAGGGTGTTTATGGGCGACTCCATTATGAGAAAGACAGACAAGACACTGAGCGAGGGGAAGGACGTCGTTGTTTGTTTACCGGGGGCTAGAATTGAACATGTGACTGGCAGGGTAGAGAAGGTATTGGGACATGGCAAGGGGGGGTCTATACTGGTTCATGTGGGAACAAATAATGCAGACAGGGATGGAACAACTGCGATAGTACAGAAGTATAGACAGTTAGTGAGGAAGCTAAAGAAGACAAGAGTTGAACAGGTTATTCTGTCAGGATTTTTGCCAGTAATGGGAGGAAGGGGGGCAACGTATAGAAACTGCAAGAGGATGGCGATCAATGCACAAGTTGAGCAGATGTGTGAAGAAGAGGGAGTGGGATTAACAGATTTATGGGGATACTTTGTTGGGAGGGAAGATATGTACATGAGAGATGGCCTCCATCTTAGTGGAAAGGGGGCAGCAGTTTTCTGAGAGAACCTGCTGCGATCTGTTGACAGTGGGACAGGTTCATCTATTTAAACTCGCAGGGGGGACTCACAGAAAAGCCTGAAAATGGAGGCATAGATAAAGACAGCACAAATAAATCAGCAAATAACAGTCTGGAATACTCTTCTGAAGCTGGATATAAATATGTTTGTTTAAATGCAAGGAGTATAGTAAACAAAAGATATGAACTAAACATTATGGTAGAAGATATTGACCCTCATATAATATGTATAACCGAATCCTGGACCACCACCAGATGCTGAATTGGGACTGACAGGATATGTAATGTTTAGAAAAGATAGAATAGGAAGAAAGGGAGGTGGAGTTATTTTATATATTAAAGAATCTATCCAGGCTTATGAAATAAAATTAGAAAGATTCAATATAATAATGTACCTGCCAACTCTCCCGGAATTTCCGGGAGTCTCCCTGATTTGGTGTGTCTCCCTGTCTCTCAGAATACAAGCAAACCTTCCGGATTTTCGTTTCAAATCTCCAACAGCATCCCCTCCCTCGTCTTCCGATGTCACCATCCGAGACAGCGCGACATCCTGGGAGAAGAAGCTGTTTAGTGTAACATAGTTACAGGAAACTTAACGTTAACAGTTGGGTTAGTTTATCGAAGTCCAAACATAAGCATAGAAGAGAATGAAAAAATACAAAACGCTATAAGGGAAGTAAGCAAACGGGACTGTATTATTATGGGGGATTTTAACCACGGGCGTATACAACGGAAATCTCTACAGAGTATGGGGAGTGAGGACCACAAGTTTTTAGTTTTAGTTCAAGATACATTCCTTTCTCAACATGTGCTAGAACCAACCAGGGGTGAGAATGTGTTAGACATAGTTTTGTCCTCACAGAATGAATTAGTTGACAATGTCAAGATATGTGAGCCACTGGGGAGTAGCGATCACTACCAGATACATTTTACCATCAAAGTAAAATCAGAAAGGAATAGTAAAAAGCAGTATAGGAGAAGTGTCCACAAAGGAAGGCATAAGGCCATGAGGAAATATTTAGCAGAGATAGACTGGAATAACACACTGAAAAATAAGACGGCAACAGAATGCTGGAATATATTAAAGAGTGAGATTAAGTGCATAGTCGATAAATTTGTTCAAAAACAAGCAAAACGGTCCAAAAAGAAACACTTATCGAAAGAAGCCATTAGAAAAATTAAGTATAAACAAATGATGTGGAAGTCATATAGATGTACTGGAAATGATGAAGACTACAACAGTTATAAAGATGCACTTAACCAAGCTACAGCTGAAATTAGAAATTCAAAGAGAAGCTATGAACAACAATTAGCTAGTAATATAAAACATGACAGCAAGATTTTTTATGCGTATGTTCGAAGCAAACAGAAAGTTCAAGATAAGGTCGGTCCTCTAGAAGATAGTGCTGGAAATATAATATCAGAGGGATTCGTAATGGCAGAAGACCTGAATGAGTACTTTAGTTCAGTGTTTACCAGGGAAGATATTAGTTCACTGCCAGTACCAGAGGTTAAGTTCATGGGGGCAGATTCAGACTATTTAGGACAATTAATTGTAACCCCGGAAATGGTAGCTAAGAAAATAAGTGCTATGAAGGATAATAAATCACCTGGAGTGGATGGTATTCCACCCAAACTACTGTTGGAAATTGTACAACAAATTAGCATACCACTTGCAACAGTTTTCAACTTGTCATTAGAAGAGGGAGTGGTTCCTTTAGAATGGAAAGAAGCAAACATTATACCGTTATTAAAAAAAGGTTCGAGAAACAAGTCAAAGAACTATAGACCAGTGAGTTTAACATCAGTGATTTGTAAATTATTAGAAAGACTAATTAAAGATCACGTGGTGGATTTTCTTGTTAAACATAACTTGATAAACTCATTTCAACATGTTTTTTTTAAAGCGAGGTCATGCTTAACAAATATGTTATGTTTTTTGGAAGACATCACTAAGTGGGTAGATGAGGGATCACCAGTAGATATCGTCTACGTAGATTTTCAAAAAGCTTTCGACAAAGTACCACATCAAAGATTACTGCTTAAACTAAAGGCCCATGGCATAGGAAATGGTATAATAAACTGGATAGAACAATGGCTGATTGACAGAAGACAACGTGTAGTAGTTGATGGGGAGGATTCAAACTGGAAATCGGTATTGAGTGGGGTACCACAGGGATCAGTATTAAGACCTATGTTATTCTTAATATATATCAACGATGTGGATGATGAAATAACAAGCAAGGTGTTGAAATTTGCGGATGATACAAAAGTGTTTAGAAGGAGTAAAAGTGATGGAGATAGACATCATTTACAAGATGATCTTGACAGGTTGATCAAATGGTCTGAAAAGTGGCAAATGTTGTTCCGTTTTGGGAAATGTAAATGCCTCCACACAGGACATGGGAACGAAGAGGTAGAATATATAATGGGGGGGGGGGGGGTACTGTAATAAGTACTACTGTAAAAGAAAAGGACTTAGGGTTAACCATTAGTGCTGATATGAAGGTTTCAGAGCAGTGCGGAATTGCAGCTTTAAAGGGAAATCAAATCCTTGGATTAATTAGGCGAAATATAGCGTATAAGGAAAAGAGCTAATAATACCGCTGTACAAAACAATAGTTAGGCCTCATTTAGAATATTTGTATTCAAGCGTGGAGGCCATATCGCAGGAGGACATAGATATGCTAGAAAGAGTGCAGAGGAGGGCAACTAAAATGATACAAAAACTGAGGGATCTTAGTTACGAAATACGCCTAAAAAATGCGGTTTAACAACACTAGAGACCAGGAGATTGAGAGGAGATCAGGTAGAAGTGTTTATAATATTGAAGGGTTATGAAAATATTTATAGAAATATTTTTTTCTCAGTTAAGAAAGGTAGAAGGACTAGAGGACATGAACTTACATTAGCAAAGGAGCAGAGTAGATTGGATATAAGAACGTTTTCATTTTCACAAAGGATTGTAAATGAATGGAACAGATTACCTGCTGATTGTGTGGGTGCTAGTAGCGTGAATATGTTTAAAAATAAAATCGACACATACCTCAGACGGGCGGGATACACATAGATAAAATGGTCGGACTCTCGATAAGCCAAAGGGCTTCCTTGTCCACCTGCCACCTAGAGTTAATTCTCTGGGTGGCAATCTTGTTAAATCTGGTTAAATCTTGTTAAGTGATAACATCAAGTCTGCACAGAGATTACTGGAAAATGTCGAGAACAACGCATAAACTGTTGTACTGGCTATAAATGTGAATCAAACCAAGATAATCACCATCAACATAAATTATTAATGTAAAGTAATAAAGACGGCTAATGGTGTCGTACTTGAGGAAGTCGACGATTTCCGGTATCTAAGTTCCATTTCAAACATTTTATATTTCAATACGGCCGTCATCTGGAAATAATGGAAGTGGCACAACTGGATTCTTTGACATTGAAATATATGAACCACATATGGATTCCCCATTTGTAGTCTTCAACCTCAAGAGGCACTAAAATCATGATCGTAAAACGTATCTGCAGGTCAGTCATCTTGAATTTTAAAATGGCCGTCATCTGAGGATATGGCAGAAATGGATTCCTTGACCCTGAAACTGGTGGTTTAGCCACAAAGAACATGTTTATATGTTGCTTAGAAGCTGAGATATTTGGGTGATGAATTTCCATGGCGGCCATCTTGACTTTCAATATGACCGTCATCCTTTGATACTGAATATGACATAAATTGATTCATTGACCCTGACCAAGAATATGTTTCATGTTGCTTAGAATCTGAGATGTCTGGATAAAGGATTTCCGTGTTGGTCATTTTTTAAATCAAGATGGCGGCTAGGTACCATGTCGATAGTTACACCAGTTACGCCAGACGGAAGTTACACAAGAACGTTAAGAAAGTGCCGAAATGTCCACTAGAGCAATAGGCTTACAAATGAAAAACTATATGGAAAAGTAGATAAACTCACACACAGGATTCGCAGGAGGCGCCTACAACGAGTTTGTCATTGCTATATAATACCGAAGAACCAGTGTCAACATTCATCCTGTGGACACCCACACGTGGAAAGAAAACAGAGCGAAACAGAAGAAAACATACACAAAACTGATCTGCGAAAACCATAATATTGAAGAAAAAGTCTTTCCATCCTTGATGAACGATCGACCCATATGGAAAAAAACTCATCTACGCTCCGGCCTCCGCCGACCGATGATGATGATCCTTAGAGATTTGTATTTATCTCACAACCGTTGTCTGACAACGTAATCGCAAGCAATTGATTAAATAACATGTCATCATCGTATTGCACATTAATTAACCACCAATACCATACTTAGATACGTTTCAAATAGGCCAGTTCGACATAAAACACTACCTTTTTGTTTGAACCCACGTAATAAAAAAAAAGAACCACAATGATAATTGTTATGATAGTTTGTGATATATATATATGTATATAGTTTTGGAAACGACATGCTGAGGCCTTCGCCCAACCACGGGTCACTACGGCTGCACAATGATGATGATATATATATATATATATATATATATCATCATCATTGTGCAGCCATAGTATATATATATATATATATATACATATATATATATATATATATATATATATATATATATATATATATATATATGTATCTGTATCTGTATTTTGACTGGCAAAATGTCCTATGGACACATCACGCCAGTATATATATGTGTGTGTGTGTGTGTGTGTGTGTGTGTGTGTGTGTGTGTGTGTGTGTGTGTGTGTGTGTGTGTGTGTGTGTGTGTGTGTGTGTGTGTGTGTGTGTGTGTGTGTAATTGTATTGATCACATATCTACCAAGTAGTGTTGATTAGGCCTATTTGTTGCTATTTAATTAAACACATTTTGTGGAAGAGGCTAGTTGTTTTTACTATGAACTGCTGACTACGACTACAGTTAATGCTAGAAATTGGCTGTTTGATGTATTACTCATTTGAAGTATGATATTTACTCATCTCAATTATGCAATTTAATGTTCAGTTAAATTTGTTTTATATATTAATCTTGTCATTCTGCCCAAATGTTAATACATTTTAAAACTTATGATACTCGACGTCGGAATAGAATAAACAAAGTTTATTTAGACATAATCTTAAATAATTGACCCTACTGATACACTGTTCCCCTCATTTCTAAAAAAAAAAATTGTTCCTTTAATAATCCACATTAGAATAGATTTAACAACAAGATTTAACAAGATTGTCACCTACAGAATTAACTCTAGATGGCAGGTGGACAAGGAAGCCCTTTGCTTATCAAGAGTCCAACCCTTTTATCTACATGTATCCCGCCCTTCTGAGGTATGTGTTTTTAAACATATTCACACTACTAGCACCCACACAATCAGCAGATAATATGTTCCATTCAGTTACAGTCCTTTGTGAGAGTTATCTTTCTTAACTGAGAACAACATATTTTTATTAATATTTTCATAACCATTCAATATTTTAAACACTTTTATCTGATCTCCTCTCAATCTCCTGGTCTCTTATAAAAAAAACAAATTCTATTAGGCGTTTTTCCTAACTAAGAACCCTCAGTTTTTGTATCATTTTAGTCGCTCTCCTCTGTACTCTTTCTAGCATATATATATGTCCTTCTTGCGATATGACCTCCACGCTTGAATACAATATCATCCCTCGTCTACCCATTTAGTAGTATCCACATGTAAGTTCATTTTATGGATATTTGGTGAACCTTTCCTTGTAGATTTGTTTGTACTATTTCTTTTAGGTGGCTCTATGTATCCCTCTTGTGCATCTAGTTTAAATACTCAACTGTGCCTGTACCTTCACCTATGCACCTCCATACATAACTTCTGTACCAGTGTATTGTAATGTAGTGATGGTCATTCTTCTGCAATTCTTGCCATCCATTATCGGCAGTATACCCGATAACACGAACTGTCCAATGCGTGCCTCTTTCAGTGTGCAAACCAGTCTCCTATACTTATTAATGATGGCCGTCGTACCTTACTTCTCAGCAATATTGGTGCCAACGTACACAATAATTGATCCCCCGTTGCCATTACCCATGACCTGGCCTACTCTTTCTGTGACATCCTCTATATTTGCCCCTGGTAAATATACAGTCATATCCTCCCCCTTGTTTATTGTCATTTTCCTCTCTTTCCTCTTAGCTACTGCATATGCATAACTCTTGCCTTATTTCTGTTGCAGCTCCTCAACACCGACCTGTTTACCTTTCTTTTGCTGAACACTCTGTCTTCTTCCATCTGTCTTTTTCTCAGTCTTTTGTTTCACAGTTTTACCATCTTCCTCTGTGGTATCTACCTCTTCACCAACTGATTCGCTGTCGCGTCTCACCTCGTTCTCTACAGTCTGACCACCTGTTGATCTATCGCCACTGACCCGTTGTTTTCCTCTGTAGAACATTTTCCCTCCGTCCCTCTCTCTTCTTCCCATTTCCTTGTTCCTTCACACCAGTCACCTTCCATCCTCTCAGTATCCTTTCTTCAGTCTCCGTGTCACAACTCTGCTCCTTCTATGTCGTAGTATTCCCAACTCTCTCCGTGTCATCCCTCTCTGTTCCATCTACTTCCATGTCTCACCTCCATCTCCTTCGCTATATCCGTCAAATTACACACCTCCTTCATCAGACATTCCACCCTCAAACACCCCTTCTTCTTCTACTTCTTCTTCCCCTTGCTCCCTTGTGGGGTGCTGTCACTTGGTAGCTTCTTCTACATTTTTATCAGTTCTTTCCACCTCTCACTCTCTCTCTCTCTCTCGTCCGCGATGGCCATCCATTCATGTCTGTTCACGCCAGCGCTCCCCAGGTCTCGTTTTATGCTGTCCTTCCATCGCAGCCTTGGTCTTCCTCTCCTTCGTCTGCCACCCTCTTCTATTTTCCATGCTCTTTTCGCCAGGTTGTCTTCACCCATTCTATGTACATATCCCGCCCATCTCATTCTGTTTCCGGCTACTTTCCTCTTTAGGTGTTTTTTCATTCCAATCTCCTCTCTCAATTCCTTCATTTTCCTTCTATCCTCTCGCGTTACTCTACATATTCTTCTGACCCAGTTGTTTTCTGCTACCTGTAGTTTCTCCTCCTGCCTCTCTGTCAGTGGCAGTGTTCCCAACCCATATATATATAGGCTGGTACAACGCAGGCTTCCAGCACTTTTCCTTTCACTTGTTTCTTCAGTTTGCTGTCCCAAATAATGCCTTCTACCCTCAAACACCCCACCCACCGAAAAGTGAATCCGTCTTCTTTGATCTCTGTCATCCTTGCTGCTGATTACGTCAGTGCCAACCAGCAGTACCCCCTGGCTGATCGCTTTGCGAAACTCTGAATTTAAGCTCAGCCTATGAAATTGCTCACTAGATCAGTAGTTGGCTGATCTAGGCTGATCTAGTTTTAGCCATTATTCGAATACACAATACTGTTCAGCTGCTCGTGCTAATGGGCGAACGAGTAATTATATATTGGGATTCCCAGAAGTCGTTTATCCGTCTTCAAATTGGGGCGTGTATTTGCGCTGTTCTCACGGGTTATGCAGTCGCGACTGGCGAAGTCAATTACTAGTTTGACTCAGCTAACTTCCGCACTTTGTGTAGGGGATCTTCCAGGGCTAGTTTTGCATGGCAAACAGCCCTGGCTTGCGAGGATGGTCTCTGCCCATGATTTTGGATAGCTTGATGCCAGCAGATCATGTTTCGTTGGCTTGGGCACATCTGCCCCAAGGACTGCAATTCCAGTTGGGATAGTGATTCCTGGCTGTTTCTCACAAAGACATCATTCACTCTTTCCATCAGCATGGGCATTTGGGTTTGCAGGTAAATCTGCTGCTCCTTCTTGACCAGACATCCGCAACGTTAACAGGATTGTCTGCGCTAGGGCTTGGCCAGAAGTTCTATACCAGAGCAGACAGTATGAGCCTTGCTTTCGTCCCTATAATAAACAGGACATACAGTATTGTAATAACATTCTTACCAACAAAACGCAACAGACCCATCAGCATCTATATCTTGTTAGTAAGCTGCTGTGAATTACTGGTCGGCTTTCAGTGAACTTTGAAACGCCATTTTCCAAATGAGAATAATGTATAAATATCTTCTATAATTGCACTCGGTAATCGTGTTTAAAATGGTGACTGTTTGAATCATACTCAAATGGCCAAGTATTCATAATCAGACATTGACAAAATAATATTGATCTTTATAAACAAGGCATCCCATTATGACAGTCCTCCACACTTGCATTTATCATCACTCGTTTTTGTCATGTATCTTATATATGGTATATACAGTGACTGTATTTTGTTATCGTTAATATTACATCGAGAATTTGTTACACTAAAATAGGTGAATACAGTTGTGACGTATTCACGCCATCTCTGTGACATAGTTAACACCTGACAGTCCTGTCCATTCAACCACCATCCTCCTCTGGGAAGTATTCAGCTCCACACAGCATATACTACGAAAATAGTATCACTGTCTGGTAATCATTTATATATCCGAGTGAACTGGAGCAATGTGGAGTGAGCAAAACTCCACAAGCTTTGAAATGGCAGAGACTTAAAATATTCTGATGATCTAACCACTATGTTACCATGCCACAATACGTTAGTGGTGCTATTATTAGAATGACTGAGGTCAATTTTTTACAACTAAATACCTATTGCAATGTATGACTTCTGTCCTACCTTCATAGAAGAAGTGCTGTCTTTTGGAGCAGTACTTGAGCAGGTAACTGTGAAATACTTCAAGTTGTCCAGTGTGGCAGTACTTTGTCAGGTGGGGAAGGGCTTGCAGAACATGTCGTGATGTAATGGTGGAAGTAGGAGCAACCCTCTTTCGTGGAATCTGTAAAACATGACATTGTGTTTGTGCACTATTACGGTAAAGCATTTGCTAAATTATCACATTACTGAAAACAAGATAATGTAGAATTCCTTTTTTTCAAGTGAGAAATCAACAAGAGTTTCCATGTGAATAATGCAGTACATACTGACTTGATGTGATGTGCAGCAGACTTGCTTGATGTAGTAGGCCCTGGGGACAGCGGAATGCGAGTGGACAATGGTTGTGTAAAGGTCTGCAATAGAGACAGATACTGAATAAAGCTCATGTCTGGATTAATTATGGAGTGTTTGTTATCATTAATAATATGGCCATATAGTGGGTCATTCTATGTGAAGGTAACCAGTAATTCTGAAATTGGTTATACTCATCTCTTCAGTTTTTGAATAATCAATTTGGTGATATCCCTTGAGAAGATGAACATGAAACCAAAATAGGAGCCTCTCAGCTTCAGTAATTTTGGGCTACAGCAATTTGACATTTAGAACTTCAATTTATAATTACGTTGAGTTTAAAAATTAAATAAAACAATCAATATTTTAAATGTTAATATATATTGCCTTATTCAATTTGTATGTTTTGGTAATGAATAAATAAAATCATAATATCAATAATGTTACTTTTGTATTACTTTAATTCTTGTTACTATTTTATGTAGTTGTCTGACAACCAATTAAACCATATTGCTACACTGCTACACTGCTACACTGCTGCACTGCTACACTGCTACACTGTTGCTTGGTTGACAGATAAGTATCAGTTCAAGTACAAATTGTAAAACCAGTACAAAAATAATATTGTGATATTTTTCACACCAATGGGGGTTTAGGTTCAATAGTCTGCAAGCAGCCACTAAACCCGTCTTATGTGAAAAATATAGTTTGTCGCAGACATACTATCAATTCTTATTTGATTTGGAATTGAACTGATAAAACATACACATACATTTGAATAGAAAATAAAAACAGATTGAATTGGAATTGAATGAACTGATCAAAACAAATTACGGTAAACCTCGCCTAAGTTGGATTCAATCGGATCGAGTGATTTAATCCGAGTTGCACAAAAATCTGACTTAGCTGAAGTTGACATATCTCAGCGCCAAAGGCAACCCTCTAAAAGCCCTTAGGTAACTGTAAATAACGCGGTAACTCTATAAATGTTGATGTCCACAAGCAACATACAACATCATGCAGTATTAAAACAGTTTTATGCTTCATTTTGGCACGGATCTCTAAGGTTATAGCTTACCAAGTGATTTTGTTGAATACTGCGATCTGACTTAGGCGAGGAAAAACACTTTATCTCGGATCAAATGGACCGACTCAGTTATTCAGAGTTAGGCAAAGATCCGACTTACACAAAGATTTTTAAGGGAAATTCATTACAAATAAACCGTTCCTCGGAATTTGTGTCCGAGTTGAGTGAAGATCCGACTTAGGTGAATCCGACTTAGGCGAGGTTTACTGCATTTACAATGATTTCTTATAGAAATTTACATTTATAAATGGTAACAGTCCCAGTACACACACAAAGGGTTTATCATCCAACAACACCTGAGTGACATGAATCCAGGATAAAAACCCTTCTGTACTGCCCCTTTACATAACCCAGGTTGGTTTCCTTTGTTCATAATTTCTCTTATCTGCTCTTTCAGTCCCTAAATTCTCTATTTACACCAGTTTTATTACCAGCCTAAAACCTGACTGGTAATTGCAATTGGTACTTGTCTACCAAGTGGTTTATGGAGAAGTGGGTTTGAACGACTTGATCACTTGATCTCAAGTGATGGGTGAGCTAATTACCTGTATTGCAGATTAGGCTTTCAAAGTAATTATTTTAATGATTTGTTAAAATTAGAAACAGGTGGTGAATTTGCGAATACAAAACATAACACATTTTAATGTCTATACTGTATATTGATTGAATTTAAATAAATAAAAAGACACCAAATAAAAAAAATCAAAGATTTACCTCATACACTTTATTTTAACACAAAAGTACTTTTATGATATATAAAATAGTAATAATAATATAAACAGTGTGTTACTTTTTTTATAACGTTACACTGTGTCCGTTACTTTCTTTCCTCTAACTATAACAAGATAGCTGTGCATCTGGAACCTACGAATGTTTGTAAAATCAAATTAAAGTTGTCAAATTGTCAATTATCACTCCAAATACACCGGTAGAATTGTCATTAACTTTTAATGAAATAAAACCGTTGTCACTGTTATGTAATGGGAGCTGATTATCCAGCATTTCCATGCTGCTGATTGATGGGTAGTTAATGGAACCCTTATTATTAGCTTATCAATGGTCATCAGTCAGTGATTTCTATAAGACAAATGTTCAACAGAATGTATTTACAACAAATTGATTTTAACACACAAACACATTCTGTCTAATGGGGTCATAGCGACAATTCCAGACTTTTCTGCCCGGTGACGTTAATCAAAGTGCTATATTATCGCTCACGCGAATTGATTGCCGTCGGCTTTCTTCTAGTCTTCAATGTGTCATGTAGTCCTATATTATCTACAGCATATATATGCCTTTGTTCACGCGGCCGTGATACCAATCAAAGTAAGACCACGTAAAATAATAACCGACTAATTCCCGGTGGAAGGCATGCATTTCTCAGAGCCAGAACCGAGGCTAAGGCCTAAGCCTATAAGTCTGTCCGAGGTTCAGTTCCTGCCGACACCATGCCAAAACTAGAAAGGGCACTTGTGTAGAATCCGGACCCACCTCGAGTTCGCCGTTATAATTTGAGGTTTGCCTATTTTTTATGCATCAGTGCGTTAGTTTAATTATTCAGCATTATCCCAGACATATTTATGTTTAAGAATATTGCGTGTTAACGCACTTTTGAGGCGTAAATAGCGCCCCGGTTTGCAGCAACATACGCCGCTATATTGCTCATTTTACGAGCGCGATGCGGTAACGCACTACCGCAGCGGTGCAGACTAGCGCAAACCGGGTCTCTATTTGGGCTTCAAAAGTGCGCTAAGACACAATATTTTTGTAATATAAATATGCCTGGAATGATGTTGAATGATTGAACTAACGCTCTGATGTATCAAAGTTAGGGAAAACTCAAGTTATAACAGCGAAATCGACGTGGGTTCTGATTTTACACAAGTGCCCTAGAAAGTTAACTAACGTATATAACGTCAGATCCTGCAATATGAAATGGTACAAGATTGTCATTTAGGTACTGGTAGCACAGTAATTAACCAATATTGACTTATTAATTATATTTTTATTAAATGAATGGTTATGTATATTTAACACCATAATTCATGTGGTTTTACAGCTTGCATAAATTATACAAATATCTTCATAATCATGGACGTTATGGCCTTTTACTGAAATATGTCAGTCTGTCGAGGTAGCGTGTTAATTAGCCAATATTGACTCATTAATTAAGTTATTATTATTATTAAATGGTTAATATATATATTTATTACCGTAATTAATGTGGTTATACACCTGCATGCTACATAACTAAAATTAACTAATTAATTGCATTAATTTGGTTATAATTAGTACTAAAAATATTGTAAATTTATTACTCTAGTCAATGTGTTTAAAAACCTTGAAAACCATATTTAAATATATATATATATATATATAAATAAAGTTATTACATTTTAAAGCAAATATTTATCCACAGAAAACACAAAAATGGGTTCATTTTGTCATTGTAAGCGATGCACAAAAATTATGCTGTTTTGCCGTCTTAAAATTGCAATATATTTTGATATAAGCCCTAATATCTTAATAAAAACAGTTATGTGATCCTTAAGCTATTACCTTTAATATAAGCCCGTTCCCAATGTTCTAGCATGATATTTCATATTTTGTTGAAGTGCCTACTACATTAGGTACTTTTGCAGTTTTCGCACCTCAGAAAAAACCATGAACACGGTCACCTACAGTAATAATAATAATAATAATCTTTATTTTATATAGCGCCATATCCATAGCGTTCATAGCGCTTTACATAAAACTAAAATATAAATAGTAAAAATTAAACAAATTAAATATAAAAGTAAAAACAATTAAGATAGTAATGCCGTGTAAACATAAATATATTAAAAAGAAAACAATTATCATGGTAAAGTAAGTAGTTAAAACGTTCTTTTTGCTGTTAAGAAGATCAAGATAAAAATATGAATAACTTAGAATAAAAATGTTTCTGTGGTCTTTCAAGCAGAATACGCCATAATGAAAGGGTAAGTTTTTAACGTAATAACGTAACCAAACTTCACATGATATATCTAATACACCTATTCTATGTGCATGCACTTGTCACGTGATAAAAACATAAATTTACTGTCTTTTGTCGATCAAAATGTACAAGAAATTCACTCGTTTTTTGTGTATACATTATTTCCATCGAAAACTCCGGTAGGTGGCGCCATTTTACGGTTGAGTTCAGACGTGGAGATAGATCATACTTTATATTTCAATAATATTGTCAGAGCCAATAAAACACTCGATATTTAATTAAATAAGGTTACCTTAAATGTAATGTTGACAGCATCTGAGAGTATTTATTACGATTATCGGCTTGTATAATTACTGCTGCGTTTTAATGTTGTTTATCAGAGGTAATTTAGCATGGTTATGATATATCATAATTGTTGATATTAATTTTTTTTTAAACCATTTGTTGCAAAATTTAACGATGTCTACTATTTTTCATTTATGCAGTATGTTTTGGATTACTTTTAATTTATAGGCTGTAGTGTGCTATCCCTTCTATACACATTAAAACTATTTTTTTAATAATACTATAATTTAACATGCAAGCAAATATCGCCTTTACAGAATGATCATTAGTAATACATACATATAATGTACACACATTATATGTATGTATTATTAATGGTAATTCTGTAAAGGCGATATTTAACAAGATTATTAACTCTAGATGGCAGGTGGACAAGGAAGCCTTTTGGCTTATCGAGAGTCCAATACTTTTTATCAACGTGTATCCCGCCCTTTTAAGGTATGTGTCGATTTTATTTTTAAACATATTCACGCTACTAGCACCAGCACAATCAGGATATAATCTGTTCCAATCATATACAGTCCTTTTTGAGAATGATAACTTTCTTATATATAATCTACACTGCTCATTTACTAACGTAACTTCATGTCATCTGGTCCTTTTATCTTTCTTAACTGATAAAATAATATTTCTATAAATATTTTCATAACAATTCAATATTTCAAACACTTCTATCTGATGTCCTCTCAATCTCCTGCTTTCTAGTGTTGTTAAACCACATTTTTAGGCGTATTTCGTAACTAAGATCCCTCAGTTTTGGCATCATTTTAGTTGTTCTCCTCTGCACTCTTTCAATAATATCTATTTACTTCCTGCGATATGGCCTCCAAGCTTGAATGCAATATTCTAAATGAGGCCTACCTATTGTTTTGTACACCGGTATTATTATTTCCTTATACATTATGTTTCGCCTAATTAATCCAAGGATTTGATTTCCCTTTGAAGCGGCGATACCGCACTGCTCTGAAACCTTCATATCAGCACTAATGGTTAGCCATAAGTCCTTTTCTTTTACAGTAGTACTTGGTACAGAACCTCCCATTGTATACATCTTCGTTCCCATGTCCTGTGTGGAGGCATTTATATTTCCCAAAATTGAACAACATTTGCCATTTTTCAAACCATTTTATCAATCTGTCAAGATAATCTTGTCAATGCCGTCTATCTTCATCACGTTTAATTCTTCTAAGCAACTTTGCATCATCCGCAAATGTCAACACCTTGCTTGTTATATCATCGTCCAAATAGTTGATATATATTAAGAATAATATAGGTCCCAGTACTGATCCCTGTGGTACCCCACTCAAAACTGATTTCCTGTTTGAAGCCTCCCCAAAAATGACTACCCGTTGTCTTCTGTCAATTAGTCATTTTTCTATCCAGTTAATTAAGCCATTTCCTATGCCATGGGCCTTTAGTTTAAGCAGTAATCTTTGATGTGGCACTTTGTCGAAAGCTTTCTGAAAATGTAAGTAGATGATATCTACTGGTGAACCCTCGTCTACCCACTTAGTGATATCTTCCAAAAAACATAACGTATTTGTTAAGCAAGACCTCGCGTTTAGAAACCCATGTTGAGATGGGTTTTACACGTTATGTCTAACAAGAACATCCAGCATGCGATCTTTAACTAGTCTTTCTAATAATTTGTAAATAACTGACGTTACACTCACTGGTCTGTAGTTATTTGACTTGTTTCTCGAACCTTTCTTAAATAACGGTATAATGTTTGCTTCTTTCCATTCTAAAGGAACTTCTCCCTCTTCTAATGACACGTTGAAAACTGTGCTAATTTGTTCTACAATTTCCAATAGTAGTTTGGGCGGAATCCCATCCACTCCATGTGATTTATTATCCTTCATAGCCCTAATTTTCTTAGCTACCATTTCCGGGATTACAATTAACTGTCCTAAATAGTCTGATTCTGCCTCCTTGAACTTAGCTTCTGGTACTGGTAGTGAACTGATATCTTCCCTGGTAAACACTGAAATAAAATACTAATTCAGGTCTTCTGCCATTAAGAATCCCTCCGATATTATATTTCCTTCTAGAGGACCGACCTTATCCTGAACATTATGTTTGCTCCGAACATACGCATACAAACTCGTGCTGTCTTGTTTTATATTACAAGCTAATTTTTGTTCGTAGCTTCTATTCGAATTTCAGTTGTAGCTTGCTACTTTATAATGTTAATGTTTTATTAGTTTTAATGTTATTGTTGTAGTCTTCGTTATTTTCAGTACGTCTATATGACTTCCACATCGTTTGTTTGTACTTAATTTTTCTAATGGCTTCTTTCGATAAGTATTTCTTTCTGGACTGTTTCCCTTGTTTTTAAGGGAACAAATTTATCGACGATGCACTCTATATCACTCTTTAAGATATTCCAGCATTCTGTTGCTGACTTATTCTTCAGTGTGTTGTTCCCGTCTATCTTGACTAAATATGTCCTCATTACCTTATATCTTCCTTTGTGAAAATTTATCCTTTTTATTATTTCTTTCAGATGTTACTTTAATGGTAAAATGTATCTGGTTGTGATCACTATTTCTCAGTGGCTCACATATTTTGACACTGTCAACTAATATTGGCAGAAGGTCGTTGGTTTGCCATTAAAGGAAACTTTTTTTGAATGTCTTGTTTTATTATTTAAATATAAAAATACGGGTGAAATCAATAAGTATAATATGGCGTGGCAATCCACATTCAGCGTAGGCCCATAAGCTGGGGAATGCGATGGGTGCATATACACCACTGCGCGGAAGGAAAACGTTTCACACGAGGGAAACCAGTTCCACTTGAGATCTAAATGGAGGTTGCAGCATAGTATAATGTTTCAAGAGAGGTGCAGCATAAGGTTTATGGGAGCAGGTCTATAAAATAATGTACCCCCAAAACATTATGGGCCTGATTTGGTTGTAGTCTGATTCTGAAGTTCCACATGGATAGCACTTCTGTGCCATCATATAAAGCTGTGAATATAATAACATAGCGTTTGAACTTCATGTGGATGAAGGCGAAGTGTCAAATCATACGAGAGTGCGGCACACCAAGATGTCAAATCCGGGAAGAACCCCTCTTGGACATTTGATTTATCAATTTGACCGGCCACATGAACAAGGTTGACTGCAACTATCGGAAGAAACAACAACAACACACAGTTCTTTTTAGGGCCTTTGCAAAATATAATGAGACATGTATAGAGTTTATTAATAAGTTATTGAAGGATTCATCAATTTATCGTTAAAAACCAATGTAGTGCACATTATAATATAATACATAAATTATAAATTGCCAAAGAAATGAACATTATGTTTTACAAATAGATACAGTAATCTGCCAAACAATATTTCATACAAAGGGCAGTGGTGCAGTGGCTAGAGCTTCGGACTCTCGACCGAGAGAACCCGTGTATGAATCCTGTGCTGCGGTGTTGTACCTTGGGCAAGTTTGTTCACCCAGTGTTGCTCCAGTTTACTCAGCTGTATGAATGAGTACCTGGCTATAGACAGTTGTGTATATAAAGTACTTTATATAGCTATTTTGTATTAACCCACTTAGTTAAAGTTTTAACATTGTTAACAAGTAAACTATTAACAACAGTAATATTCTATACTAAATCCAATATAGTGGTATTATATGGTTTCACAATTAACTAACAATAATTAAACAGAAAATATTTCTGATAGGGATCATACATGGCCTAATGCCAACTTAACTGCACCATTTTAGGAGAATAACCGAACTGGATCAGGATGAAATCCAGTAAAATATTTATTAAGACCTTTATACAGTCTTTCATACTGCTGACATTATTTATGTTAATAATAAAACATAATAATAAAACTTTATTTTGACACCGTCAAATCCGGGATGGCTGCCCCGGTCACGGGTGAGTGCAAACATTAACATTCTAAATAGCTTAAAATTATAATAAGTCCAGGTAAATAATAATAACGATAGGCTATAAAACATGTTAAAACTGTAGAATGTTCTCCTGTGTAAATTATTTTAAATATATATTTACAAATTAAACTGCATTCGTTAAAAGTAATATTATATGTGTGAAATAAAAAAACACTAATACCATCAATACTACAATGATAATAAATTAATTAAATATAATGAATATAAGTTAATATGTAATATGTGTGTTAAAAGTCCAATGTCAGTCATGTAAAACCCATTAAATGGAGAAGAACAAAGAAAAGTCTTTAGTTGATCTTAAAGTGAGGGAGATTGCCGTTGTTGCGCATGTTCATGGTAAGTTTGTTCCACAGAGTGGGGCCAGCAAATGCAAATTCACTCTAGGAACTTCCAAGAGTAACCCGCTTGCAGAGCGCAGGGAACGGCGTGGTGTATGTTGGTGTAATAGTGCCGTAAGGTACTCAGGCGTATCATCGTATAACACCCTGTGCACAAGGACGAGTATTTTAAACTCAATACGCCTTCTGACAGGCAGCCAGTGAAATTTCCGCAATATTGTCATCATGGACTGCCGATCGCTCCGCCGAATCTGCATGACAATTCGAGCCGCAGACCGCTGAACCATTTCCATGCGGTGAAGGTGACGATCGTTTATTCCGAATAGCATCGCATTACCATAGTCAAGTCGCTATGTCACTAGTCCGTGGACCAGACTCTTACATGCACTGGTGGTAACAGAATATCTTATCTTTGCATTTTGTGAAAGGGGATAATAGGCGTTGCGACATACGTTTGACGCCATCGATAGATCAGTGTCAATGACGAATCCGAGATCTCGGATAACGGAGGAGGTGTCAATGAACTGGCCACATATGTTGACGCGGCTTAACGATATAGGAGTACGCAGAATTGGCGAACGGATGACAATGGCTTCTGATTTGTTGTCGTTCATCACGTGTCCGTTGTCGTAGAGCTATATTTTCAATTCCTGTATGCAGGCTTCCGTAAGCACGAGGGCTTGTGTGTGGTCGGTTGGTGGGAAAGTGATGTAGGGCTGAGTGTCGTCTTCATATAGGTGATGTTGAATGTTGTGCTGTTGTAGAAGTTTGGTTAAAAGTGCGATGTACACGTTAAAAAGTATCGGTCCCAGGACAGACCCTTGCGGCACTCCTGTCATTGTGGTGTTTATTTCCGGCACGCCATTCTTTACACGTACTACACATGTTCGATCACACAGATAAGATGTCAGCCAGGCAAGGACGTCGCCAGATAACCCGAATCCACGCAACCGTCGCAGCAGTATGGTATGATCGATGGCGTCGAAAGCCGCAGTAAGATCCAGTAGCACTAGGAGCACACCCCGGCGACTATCAATCGATTGTGAAACGTCGTTGTGTATACGCACGAGTGCTGTTTCCGCACTATGGTGTGCACGGTACGCACTCTGGTAAATTCCGTAGATACCGTTCTCCTCCATGAAGTGTTGTAGTTGTTGGGCAACGAAGCGATCAATCGTCTTCGCCACAAACGTGATGTTAGAGATTGGGCGGTAGTTGGTGAGTACGATGGCGTCAGAGCCTCGTTTCTTCAATATTGGTACTACAACAGCATGCTTCATAGATGGAGGGACCACAGCAGACGATAGCGAGACATTGATGATGCGAGCTAGGACAGGAGACAGAGCATCAATATGACGTTTCACGAGCGATGTTGGCATTGGGTCGAGTTCACACGATTTCTCAGCAGATGCCAACAGTAGCCGCTTCACATCCGACGGCAACGCAGGTTCAAAGACATCTGAGCGAGCAGTCACACCTGTTGTCGTGTCATCAGCTGGCAGCGGAAACCGATTACGACAAAGCGCTTCCACCTTTTCTGTGAAGGTTCGCTGGAATCTGGTAGTAAGGGCCGCGTGGGATACGTCTGCCAATTCGGATAGAGTCCTGTCTGCGTCTCGACCAAGAAGTGAATTTGCGATATTATAGATGAGGCGCATATTGCCGCCAGCTTTCACAATAATAATGGCGTTCGGCACGACGGGGGTCGCTTTTCTTCAGCTAGTTGATTTGTGTGCCACGGGGTCATCGGCCTCACCGTGATGGTCCGTGCCACGATAGGCGCGTGCGCGTCAACGATGGTGCGCAGACAGGTATCGTAGCTCGCGTGTGTCCGTCTCGTCAGCATCAAGGTCAAACGATTCTAAGTCTGCTGCGAAACTGCTGTTGTTGATAACTGCATATTTCTGATATGTAACGGGTCTGGTTTTGACTGGAAGAGCCCACTTTCGACGGCGTAGTGATCGGTAATTAGTGTCGAGGGCAAGTAAAAACTGTTAAAACTGTTGAATCATTCAGTAACTGCATGACAAACACACCTGTTCGCCACACTTATAAAATTCACCTGTCACTGTATAATTTAAATTATAATATAGCTAGCAATTATTATCAGGAAAAAACTAACATTAAAATGCAGCAGTAATTACACAAGCCAATAATCGTAATAAATACTTTCAGCTGCTGTCAACATTAAATTTAAGGTAACCTTATTTAATTAAATATCAAATGTTTTATTGACTTTGTTTGACAAATAATATTTTTGAAATATAAAGAGTGATTTACCCCACGTCTGAAATCAACTATAAAGTGGCGCCACCTACCGGAGTTTCCGATGGAACTAATGTATATACGCAAATACGAGTGAATTTAATTTCTTGTACATTTTGATCGATAAAAGACAGTAAATTAAATGTATTTTTTGATCACGTGACAAATGTATACTTGTAGAATAGGTGTATTAGATACATCATGTAAAGTTAGGTGACTGTAGGTGACCGTTTTCGTGATTTTTTTGAGGTACGTAAACTGCAAAAATATCCTACATAATTGAATAGCACATCCTAATAGCAGGCGATAGCAGTGGTACTACGCCAGGCAAGAATGAGACAGGGCCTATATGCTCTATATGCCCTAGGATATTATCCTCGATACGCCATAACAAAATCACCAATCGTTTCGTCAGCTATTTTAGATGTGATTCAACGATAGTCAGGCCCGTAGCCAGGGGGGTTCACGTGAACCCCCCTTTTTGTGAACCCCCCTTTTTCCAAAATGTGAATCCCCTCAAAATGGCACCTTTAAAATGTGAACGACTAATTGTATTCCATGTTTCTCAAAGGAGTTAACCCCCCTCCTAAAAGCTGCTGGATAGTGTTCAAGCATTACAAGGAATGCCAAGAAAGGCTGTTTCTGTTTTGTACATATGTTAAAGGGAGAACCCTTAGATATTAAGTGATCATCACTGAATGTATGAGAGCCTGGCTGAGGGGTCTGTCTCCAATGCCATGTGTGAAAAGGGCAGTCACTAGAGGAATGTGTGTCAAAGGACCAATGCATCCAATTAGCCATGCAGAAGGACTTCACACTATCCCAGGGTCTCCTGCTATGTAAACGCGTGGGGTAACAAATGTACAAGAAGCCAGTTTTACACCAAACGTGACATTACGAGTCCTAATTGTAGACACTCAGAGGTGACAGGTGCAGACAAAACACTCGTGAATGAACGGGGTGACGATGATTTAACAATTATGAGCACATAAATTATGACATTAAAATGATTCATTAAACATTAATTATCATTAAACGAGAGGTGCGGCTTTTTATTTTTAGTATGCTGATTAAGGTAACTACCGACTGTCAAATAAGCTATTCTCAACAATCAACAACTTAAGATGTGTACCGAGTGTATTTCTTACTAGCTGCAAACCCGGTAGACAAACTCATCTGGCTTAACACAAAGCATCATTTTCAACTATTGCGCTGGAACGCGAATTTCAATAAATAATTGTATTAAACCAATACACAATAAAGTTTAGCTTCACCTATTTTAAAATGCGCGTCCTGATAAGAAATTGTATAATTGTGTGGCTGCATGGGTGGCGAAATACTGTGGTTGCTAATTGCAAGTTTGTAGAAAGGGGAGCCTTATCGCTTATTTATGAAGGGCATTTATTATAAATTATTGTGTCCATTTTGTGTTGTGTATAGTTGTAAAATAGAGTTTGTGTTTCCTGGAGTCAGTGTGGTGTACAGGATATGGTACTTGATTGTTTGACACTTATAATTTAATTCAAATTCCGCAAGAGGACAATAATTTTGTCTAATCTAACTTCTATTTACCGTGCATGTTTGATAAAAGTGTGTTAATTTACTAACTTAATTATGTTTATGATACATTATGGAACTCGTGCACATCAGATCATATAAATATAATGTATTAATTTAGTGAAAACCAGATTGTAAATGTCACACTTTAACTGTTTATTCTGAAAAATAACTTGGATACACCCACACTCCTCGGTGCCTCGTTTATTATATCAATATGAACATATTCAAAACAATTGCAAACATGGCGAAGGGTTTCGAGTAAATAACTCAGTTATATTAACAATATACTATCACTGCGTGTTGGCTTTTACGATTACGCTTGGGTGTAAATTAGGCTTAATCAGGCAACAAAATGGGACCAATCTCCACAGACCTCATATGAATCCCACGTTGTCTGAAAACGCATCCCCAAACGACCTCGTTATGGGCCTGCTGATGATGCTAATGTGGTGGTTGTATATATATAAGATGAAAGATTATAAGACGAAACCACATGGTCCATCAATCTCACACCCACTTCATTGTCCTTCCAGTTAGAAATGTAACCTTCTGCATTATGAGCCCCCACGTGAACATGTGGGGCCCTCTGTATTATAAAAAATAACCTCACATGAACTTGTGGCGCCCCTGGATTCTGAATTGGTAAAATGTGAACCCTCCATTGTGAAAAGCAGGCTACGGGCCTGATAGTTCTGACCACTGAACGTGCGTAGAGTCGGGGTGAATCAGGTTTATGTGGCCACGACTTAACTTGGTTAGATAATAGAGGAATAGTAGCTTCGGTGACAAATAACAAAACTGTATCGAGTTTATTTACCAGGTTTAATTCCCGAGGCATGTATACATATGTGTGCTGCCTTACCAAGGTGTACAAGAAGCCACACTCGGCCTCAGATAGGCCCCTCGGTTCAGCTAACCCCGGCCACAAATTGACCCCTCGAATCAGCTAAACCCGGTCTCAAATTGACACCTCGAAACAGCTAAACCAAGTCTCAGATGTACCCTTAAGTTCAACAACACCCTGCCTCAGAATAACCCCACCCATAGCCAGTTTTAACAAGATTGCCAGCCAAAACAAAACATACTATGGCAATTCATTCGCACATTGGGTGCCCAGATTTGATATATGCATACCCTGCCTTTATGAGATATATGTGTGAATGTTTGTAACATGTATTCACAAAGCTAGCATTTACATAACAAGTAGCTCAATCGTTCAATTCATCTATTAATCATCACACCACGCGCGCACTACACAGGAGATGAACTTTATCCGTACGTTGCTAGACAGGGACAAACCGCAATAACGTTTGCGTTGGCGGCCAGTTTAATCTACCTTGTGCTAGATTGATAGTTTTTCTTTAAAGTTTCACAGCACATGAAACATTAATTAACGGACCTAGTGTGTGCAATTCGTAACAACAGCCTATACTGTTTTAAAGAAAAATCCAACTAACCCTAACAACCCTTAACTGCGTCCCAATCTGGTGGCGCTATAGTTTGTATTATTCTATATACTTTGATAGTTGCATAGCCCCGACTGGTTTCATCACTGCGACTACGTCACTCAATTCGACGGTCGCCATGACGTCATTCGGCCCTGTAGTCGTTGTTGGTTGCTTGCTACTGGTATCTTCACAGCTCCAAGGACGTAAGTACCATCGTTCATTACACGATATATGTATCCGAAGTCACATTATGCATACGTGTTATTATCATTTTAATTATTATTTTATACCTGTCAACTTCCGTGAGATTCATCAGCGGTTCAGCACGCTTTCCGCGTCTCTCGGATCTTGACATCGGTGAGTAATATTATAGAGGTTTTCGATGACTCTACAATACTACTTCGGTGCTGTTGAAGATTTCTCGCCGGAACACCGGTTCAGCACATCTGAGCACGTCTCTCGTGATGTCGCGCTGTCTCGGATGGTGAAATCGGAAGACGGGGGGGGGGGGGGGGGGGGGGGGGTTGTTGGAGATTTGAAACGAAAATCCGGAAGATTTGCCTGTATTCTGGGAGTCAGGAAGATACATCAAAAATCAGGGAGACTCCCGGACATTCCGGGAGATTTGGCATTATTATATTGAATGATAGCGTTTCTGGACAGCGGCAACGAGGACACGCGGGTGACAAACCAGATTAGGTGACAGTTGGGTCAGGTTATTACGAAGTCTCAATTGGTAAACGGATGTATCATAGCGTTTCCCTTCCACGAATCAAAGTACTTACAGCCACAAACCGAACCACACTCCGAATTGGATAACTATGTGCAGTACACATTCTTGAAGAGTGTCCAAGATATGTTGACAATAGAGAAAACTTGTTTGCAGATATTCCAGTTTCCCAACCGAGGCAAAGTCAAGAACCAGAGTCATTTTAATGCAACAGAGAACATTCCTACAATAAATGCCATCCCGGAAGGAAATTTCAAAGCGTACCCGGTATAGCATAGGCGATGGTACGCTACGCCCATGCGCTATTGTCACTGGTTGAGAGCTGCGGCGATTAACAAAGTATCAACAACTTGTCAATCAGTTGTTGTTTTGTCAAATAACAACTTTAAATGGACGTATATGTTCGTCTACCCGGAACTAGCGGGAGCAGTAATTTCTAACTGGAAGTTTTCTGTGTTGATTGTGGGAAAGTGAGCATAGTTGAACATCAAAGGTATATCAGTTAACTTAGCCCGACTCGGCTAAATTGTCTATAAAGCTTGTTGTGAAAGAGAATGTTTTGCTTAGTATTTGAACATGCACCCCGGGTCATGCCTTCAAATTGCGACCATTGTTACGGGCTTAGTAAACACAATTTGGCGGGCAGTATACCTTCAACAAAGTTAGTATAGTATTAACATGGCCAAAAAACGTGAGGCTAGGAAAATTAGAACCATCTAAAATCTTAAAAAAACACTCTCACCACATTCTGGATTTTGGAACTTTCAATGTGGGTAGCTGTGCCATGCTGAGATTGGCCTGATAAGCCACATACAAACACACATCAAATAACGACAATTCATGGAAAGATCATCTTCGCTACGAGGGATCGCTGAAGAAGAAGTATAGTCTTAAGAACATTATATTAATTAATACATTAAAAACGTGTAATAGACTACTTCATTTTAACAAGGCAAAGTGTGTGATGGAGTGCGACAAGAGCACTGGGAACACGTATTGCTCTATGTTATGATGCATTTGTGTGCGTGTGCATTATGATTAGTGTAACATGCTAACAGTAGCATACACTCAAAGATGGTAACCACAGTTTTGTTGGAAGCTTGCTATTTTGTTTGATCAATATAATGATATGGCATATGTGCATCTATGTAGTTTACTAGTTACGACAACACGACATGTCATATTGCTCCAACATAACATTGTGATACAAAAATTTAATATATATTACTTTATACTTAGACAGTTTAAATCAACAGTACTGGAACTTTGTAATCATATCTTCAATAATCTTGTAAAGCCTGATGCGTTCTCAAAAAGTGGGATAGTACCCCATCCAAAGAAAAGAAATATCGCACTGGCAACAAACTATCGAGGTATCAGATTGACACCAATAGCAGCTAAGATTTATAATCGTCTGTTACTAAACAGATGCAAACCTGCCATTGAACCTCTTCTGAGGTGGAATCAAAATTATATTTTCGCAATTATTGTCGATCTACAACTGGCCACATATTAGCTCTGGGCATAATTGTCGAAGAAGCAGATGTCAACAACTTGCGTGCAGTACTGACATTTATAGATTTCAAAAAGTCATTCGATTCTGTTCACCGTGGCCAAATGTTCAAAACCTTACGTGCCTATGGATTGCCAGAGGAAATTGTGAGTGCTATTGAAGTCCTACAAAAAGCCACGACAGCATCTGTTATTTCACCTGACGTAGAAACCGAGTTCTTTGACATTAAGGCCTGTGATTTACAGGGAGATACATTAGCTCCAAACATATTTATTATAATATCGGACTATGTCATGTGACTATCAACGAAAGAATCGGGTCTTGGCTTTACTATCAGAAAACGGAGAAGTAGGCGGTTGCCAAAGGAAGAAATCACCCCAGATCTTGCATTTACTGATGATAATTATAGTCCTGATAAGTGATAACATCAAGTCTGCACAGAGATTACTGGAAAATGTCGAGAACAATGCAGGGACTGTTGGACTGGCTATAAATGTGAATAAAACCAAGGTAATCACCATCAACATAAAATATGAATGTGAAGTAATAAAGACGGCTAGTGGTGACGTACTTGAGGAAGTAGACGATTTCCGGTATCTAGGTTCCTGAATACGCAGTGCAAGCAAAGAAGTTCACAAACGCATTGCCCTAGCCTGGCAAGCATGTAACAAGCTAGACCATGTGTGGAAGGAAAACGTAATAGTACAGCGGCTAAGGGATTTGGTTGTGCACTTTTTGACAAAACCATGAAAAATGGCACACATATAGTTTATGATGTATATATTCATCTAAAGCTAGGTACCGATCGCTATCGACATGGTACCTAGCTGCCATCTTTATTTTTAAAATGGTCGCCACATAAATCCATTATCCACATATATCAGCTTCTAAGCGACACCAAATTGATATATTATCATTGTGAGGTATGTTGTGGTTGATAATATAACTGAGTAAAATTGTGCAACGGCCTGAATTATTATAATCGTGAAGACACCTGCCATTTAAACCGGATATGGATTCCGAAACCCAAAAGACAATAAGAAATCATGTTCCTAGAAAGTATATATGCATGGCAGCCATCTTTATATTCTACGTGACTATCACTTGATGGTTGTAGCCTATTTACTTTCATTGACACGTGTATTACGGGATTAAACACAAAGAGCATGTTTTATGTTGCACGGAAGCTGACTTAAACCAAAATATATGATTTTGGATGTTGGCCAACTTGAATTTCAACATGTCTATCATCTGGAGATACAACACGTGGAAGAAGTGGATTAATTAACCCTAACATGTTGGTATAGACGTATTCTATTTTGTTTAGATAATGAGATTCTCGGGCAGATTATTTCCATTTCAACCATTTTATATTTCAATACGGCCGTCATCTGGAAATAATGCAAGTGGCACAACTGGGTTCTTTGACATTGAAATATATGAACCACATATGGATTCCTCATATGTAGTCCTCAACTTCTAGAGGCACTAAAATCATGATGATAAAAAGGAATATACAGGTCAGCCATCTTAATGTTCAATATGGCCGTTATCTGAGGATATAGCATATGGCAGAAATTGATTTCTTGACCCTGAAAATGGTGGTTTAGCCACAAAGAACATGTTTATAAGTTACTTAGAAGCTGATATATTTGGATGATACATTTCCATGGCGGCCACCTTGACTTTCAATATGTCCGTCATCGTTTGATACCGAATATGACAGAAATGGGTTCATTGACCCTGGAAATGTTGGTTTAAAAAATCAAGATGGCGGCTAGGTACCATGTCGATAGCGATGGGTACCTAGCTTTAGATGATTATATACATCATAAACTACATATGTGCTAATTTTTATGCTTTCGTCAAAAGGTGCACAATTCATCAAATTCGTGGCTCTTAGCCGCTGTATTATAAGAAGAACCCTCAAATTGTCAATCTTCAGTGCTACAGTTTAAAGTATCTTGTTGTACGGAGCAGATACCTGGACTCTCACAAGAGAAATAGAGAAACAAACTAGACGGAAGTTCCACCGGATCGTTAAGAAAGGGCCTAAATGGCCACTGGAGCAACAGGCTTACAAGTGAAGAACTATAATATTTAACAAGATTTAACAAGATTGCCATCCAGAAAATTACTCTGGATGGCAGTTGGACAAGGAAGCCTTTTGGCTTATCGAGACAAGTAGATAAACTCACACACAGGAATCGCAGGAGGCGCCTACAACGAGTTGGTCATTGCTATCGTAATACCGAAGAACCAGTGTCAACATTCATCCTGTAGACACCCACACATGGAACGAAAAACAGAGGGAAACAGAAGAAAACACACAGCTGATCTGCGAAAACCTTGATATTGAAGAAACAGTTTTTCCTTCCCTGATGAACGATCGACCCATATGAAAAAGGCTCATCTACGCTCCGGCCCCGGCCGAACGATGATGATGCTTATAGGTGAGTATTTAGTTCACAACCGTTGCCTGAAAACGTAATCGCAAGCGATTTATTAAATACAATATGATGTTATCATTTTATTGCACATTAACCATCACAAGCGTAATTGGATACGTTTAAAATAGGATACTCCGAAATAAAACACTACCTTTTTGTTTGGGTTCACGTAAAAAACAAGAACCACAATGGGAATTGTTATGATTTGTTGTGATATATATATATATATATATATATATACATATATATATATATGATTGTATTGATCACGTATCTACCAAATAGTGTTGACTAGGCCTATTTGTTGCTATTTAATTAAACAAATCTTGTGGAAGGGGCTTGTTGTTTTTACTTTGCACGGCTGACTACAATTAATGCTAGGAAATGGCTGTTTAATGCATTACTCGTTTGAAATATGAGATTTACTCATCTGAGTAATGCGATTTAATGTTCAGTTAAATTTGTTTTATATATTAGTCTTGTCATTCTTCCCAAATGTTAATAAATTTTAAAACCTGTGATATTCCACGTCGGAATAGAATAAACTAAATTTATTGGGACGTAGTCATAAATAATTGTCCCAAATGATACACTGTTCCCCTCATTACTGTAAATAATGCTCATAAAAATTGAGTAATCCACATTGAAATAGGGTCAACAACTTTTTTATTATTATTATGTCGGTATATTTTCTAACACTCTCTAGGGTTCTAATATTCTATATATGTTTTAATTATGCGGCGCTTTGCGTATTTGCTTGTAGTTTGTCCAGCTCTTGGTCAATTATAACACTGCAGGGGTGAAGCATAGTAAACCTATACTACACCGGGTATATTTAGCAATTTCGCATCCTAGAAATAACTTATGCAGTGACTATCAAATATCGACATTCTTATGCTCGTTTAGCGTTGGGAGCGTTAAGATCAGTTGGAGCCATTGGATCAATCGGCCTTACTGGATACACCGGATTCACGTTTTAAAAAGTAACAATAATGGACAGCGGGTCTCTGACTGAGGACTTGCCTAATTGTAATAACTATCAAATATCAGTTTTGTTTATTCGGCTGTTTTAGCGTTGGGGGCGTTAGGAGCAGTTGGGGCGACTGGGTCAACCGGCCGGACTGGATCAACTGGAGGAACTGGAGAGAATGGACGATCCGGGCCACAAGGATTTACTGGGTCAACCGGCCCGACTGGAGGGACTGGATCAACCGGCCGGAATGGAGGAACTGGAGAGACTGGACTATCCGGACCACGAGGATTTACTGGTTCAAGTGGACGGATTTGACATACTGGAAGGATTGGAGCAACCGGGCCAAAAGGAAATACTGGAGTGACTGGGTCAATTGGACGGCGTGGAAGGACTGGAGCAACAGGCCCACCAGGAGGACCACGTGGTTTCACGGGTACGTAGGTAATGTCATTGGCAATGCAGTCTTGTAATGTTTTGTGGTTCTGCGGATAAGTGCTGATATGGGGCTGATTTGTGCGTCTAATTTCCTAAACCTACAGTTTTGTTGCCAAAATGTGTTTTATTTGTGTGTGTGTGTGTGTGCGCGCGCGCGTGCGTGCGTGCCAGCGTGTGTATGTGGGTGAGTGTATATATATATGTATATACACACACACACACACACACACACACACACACACACACACACACACACACACACACACACATATATATATATATACACACACACACATATATCGTTCTAATATCATGAAAATACTTAGACTACTGGTGAAATAAATACTTTATTATTAACGTTTGACTAGCCCACTATAATTGTATGTTACGTCAATGTATGTATGTGTCATACTATACTGGCATTTCACTTTACAATTAATTCCCATTGACATTAACTTCTCCAGTAAATTATAAATTATATATATATATATATGTATACGTGTAATGGAAAATGCGTTCTGGTCATAATAGTTTTAATGACATAAGAGTATAGCGGATCAAAACAATATGAATATTTTGCAGACCAGTTCAACTACAACGATGACATTCCGCCCCCCCCCCCCGCAAAGTTCCTATCCTGCAGTTCACCACACATGTAGGCAGTTCACCACCTCTATGCAGAACACAACTTCTTTCTTTACGTGTAGTTTCAATAACGTCGCGTTTCTTTGTTCCTTATTTAGCACCATAACCGAGTAAGATTTGGCCTCGTAATCATTGGCTCTGCGCTCTTTCAATTTACTTGTATCGAACATTTTAGCAACGAATATGCAGCACAATTATATCACAACAATAATTCCGCAAATGAACGTAACACGATAACATTTCTTAACCAAAGTTTGCAATCTACATCACCAGAATCGTCCAGTTCAGATACGTGAGGAATTGAGACAGTATCAGGCACATAGGCCTACTGACATTGCACTATCACCGGGGGCTTCTGTCACTACTGCGACATTTGATGCAGCAGTTGACAGTGTTTCAACATTACATGATTTCCAGTCATCCACTAAAGCATTGACCTTCTGTACAAACAGCGGTGGTTTGCGCATATTCGATATAAACGAATTGTTAACATTTGTTCTCATAAACTAAAATTCACTCTACAGGAAAACCTAAAAATCCCATGTCATCTACATAACCACAAACAAAAAAATAAATCATTACTCCAGGGGTTTCTGGTAAAATAAATCACATTGGAACAAATTGCAACAAAAGCCTTTTTGTCTTTTTGAAAGTAGAAATATAGTTGATATAACGTATCAAACAGCTCATATATACAGCTTGCTGAACATTATTAAGCACAAATAAAAAAACTTTCATTTGGCATATCCAAAACGTATTTTACGTGGTAAAGGCTTCCGTCGAACGTATCACGTTGTCTTTGTCAATACCGATCAAGGAGCCTCTATTTGGACAGGAGGCGTCAACGAGCGAGAAAATGGCAGTCTGCACTGAAGGTTTTTGTCCGCCTTTCGGGAGGCAAGCGCATGCGCCTGCGAGACCGGTAGCGCGTGATGTTAGCTTATTTATTCAGTCACCTCATATCATCAGAATAATCACCAATGCGTCATAAAATGAAAGATATTAACGTGATCGTTGAAGTTTTTTACCTTTCACAATTCAAAATAATGAAATTTGCAAACAAATCATGTAGAAACGTTGCAATTATTTATTGAGCCATCTGAACTTCGTCATGTTTTACCAGAATAATAATCAGACTATACCACTTCTTATATAATTAAAATATTGAAGTTATCGTTCAAAATGTTGAGCAATGATAAATGCAAACAACTGCAATTTTACGCGCGTGTGGTTTGACTTGGCGCAACTCCAGAATGGCGGACGAAATGCTTACGTACTTTTCTCGAACAATGGAAATAGCGCGCGCTGCACCGTCTTGTATTGATATACGGTCTTTGGTACCGATGCCGCTGAATGACGTCATCGTACACGTGAGGCAGTTCGTAATTTCCCTCGTCTCTGTTGATGGGTGTTCTGGTCTTCCTGATCCAGATGGCTTCCTTTGTGCCGAACTCTTCGGTTGGGTTCCTTGTCTTTCGCTCCCTCCAAAGCTATAATGTGGTTTTCAGTTGTCGCATGGTCTGTAAGGACGGATTTATTGATGGTAGACATCAATCTTTCTACCATCAATGAAATACTTCGTAATTCCCCTCGTCTCGGTTGATTGATGTTCTCGCCTTTCTATATGGCTTCTTATTTGTTGTGTTCATCTGTTGGTTTCCTTGTCTACTATTTTCGCTCCCTCCCAGTCTATGATATGGTTTTGTGTTTTGGTCTGTGAGGACGGATTTGTTGATGGTCGACATTAATCTTTTTTTCTCGCTCCTCGTGTATTTCTCTTTCCTTCTGTTGTCAACGTCCTTTCTAAGTTTCCCAAGTCTAGTTTTGAACAATCGTCCCGTCTCCACAGTTCTTGCATGGTATTTCTTACACCCGTTCGCCTTGTTCTTATGATCTATTTTTTTCCTTAGGGTGTACCAATAGGCATCTGAGGGTGGTGTGGGGACGCAAGGCTGTTGCTATCCCATACTTCTTCAGTACTTGGTGTACCCTCTATGAGACTCCCTCCACATATGAGATGACTACTTGGTTTCTGTTGTTCTAGTCGTTTTCTTTTGATTACTTGGCTTCTGTAGGTCTTGCCGTTTTTTAATCTTTTTCTTCCTGTTGCTATCCGTCACCCTTTTCAAGGCCCAGGATGGACACACTTCCAGTGCTCTTCTTACGTATTTCTCCTCTTCCTTCTCGTCCCCGTTTAGCGAAGTTATCGTCTTACACCGGTTCTTCAGGGTTTTGACGATTCCTAACTGTTGGTGTTTGGGGTGGTAGGACGCAAAGTTCACGTATTGGTCACTGTGTGTCTTCTTCCGATAAACTGTAGACTTCACGCTGTCATTTTCCTTTCTGGTGAAGTAAGCGTCAAGGAAGGGCATGCTGTTGTTCTGTTCTTCTTCTCTTGTGAAATTACCTCTAGAGTCAACAGTGTTCATGTGTTGTTGTAATGTCTCTAATTTCCCTGTATGTACTAGGCAGATAACATCATCCACATGTCTCTTCCCGTTTCTTGGTTGGTAATCGTCTGGTGCTGTGGCAATGATTTTCTGCTCCAAATTCTCCATGTACAAGTTCATAACAATGGGGATACAGAACTACCCATGGTTACACCAAACGTCTGCTGGTAGATTTCACCTCTATATAGTCTCCAAGACACATTTCAACAGCTCCATGACGTTGTCTACTGTTAGGTTGGTTCTCTTCATGAGTGTCTTGTCATTCTGTAGTCTCTTTCGGATTACTTCACATGCTTCTTTGATAGGTGTCTTGGTGAACAGTGATACAAATGTTTCGCCATCTTTCACTTTTAGCTTTGTCATTTCTTTCACAAATTCTAGTGAGTTCTTTGTGTGTTGTGCTGTTTTTCAAATAGCTGATGTAGTATGTTGGCCAAATCTCTGGACACTATGTATGCTAGGATTTGTGTGTAGTCCACTATTGGTTGGAGTGGTACGCCCTCCCTATCGATGTTTTGCGAGCTGTACTTGCGTGGTGTTTTTCTGGAGTTGGGGACACATACCATTAGTGGTCTTTGGAGATTGTCCCTTCCTTCTCCAAAGACTTTATCATTCTGATCAATTCTGCGTTGTACTTCCTTGTCAGATCGTTCTTTAGTTTTTAATAGGTCGTGTGGTCGTTTAGCTTATCCTTCATTTTCTCCTGGTATTATTTGGTTTCCGTAACGACTGTGGCCTTCCACTGCTCCACAGGGAGTATGGTGGTTGATTTCTCCTGCTGTAGTTCTTTTAGAGCCGTTCGTTACTGTCCGGTTAGGTTCGGTTTTGGAGCCTTAGCTGAGTTTAGAACTCCCGCGATGTCGGCATGAAGTTTGACTTTTTGGTTTTGTGGAAACCTCCATGTTGCTTGTTCTACCGCTACAACGAACTCCTCGGCCGGTACTTTCTCCGGTATTACCGCGTAATTTAGCCCCTTGGCTAATATCTTGTTCTGATCCTCGGACAGTTTGTGTTCAGCCAGGTTTATCACCCACTTTTCAGTTATTTTCCAGTCAGATCTACTTCTGTAGTTCTGTCTCTCTTCGCTTCTACACGGTGACTCTTCTGTTGATGTCCCCTTTTTGTTTTCTCGTGCATGCACCCGCTTACATGCGCGATGTGGCGAGTAACGTTTTGTTGATCTTCCCTTGGCAACGAAGTAAACGACTTCGTTTCTAAGGCGAGTTTTCGTTTTTAAACGTGTCCAACTTGTTGTTTTTGACACATATTTGCTCTCTTGTTAATTCCTTTCCGGCTGTGTCCACTATTAACCTCGCATTTGCCGTATTATGGGGACTTCAGGCTGAGACTGGGAGGTGTTGCATCGATGTCCTTGCAACGTAGCGTAACACAAGGTGATCTCTATGACACAAAACCTTTCTGGCCAATTCTTCGAGTTTTCTCACATGCACGATGACGTCATACGACACAAGTACTGATAAACATTGGTTTGTTACGTCGACGGAAGTCTCTACATTCACGTATTGTATATGAACGCATTTGCATCATATTTACAGTTCTAAGATTGGGGAATTACTAAATCATCGGGACCCCGCAAGTAGCATTTTCCTGCGCGAAAAAAACAAAAACGAGCTAGATATTGTTTCTATAAACTTCAAACATTTCACATGCATGTTCGTATATACGCACATACATTCAGGGAACAAAACCACATGCATAAACATTAAAATATTTTAATATTGACTTTTTGTCAATGAACACAACCATTGGTATCAAACAGAAACGTATGACTTGCTTGAATTAAACGTCCAGTTCGTCTCCCATCCACTCCTGCACTTGCTGGTACACCCGCATGCTATGATAGCGTGCTGCTGAAAATGTCGGAAGTAAGGTCTTTGGGTGAATGTGCAAACTCTTGACTGTCACCTTCTCACAAAACCATCTGCACCTCAAATAAACCACACTCTCTTCCAGTTTCCGTTGTAAAGGCATACAAGCACCACCTCACCTTCTGCTACAACATGCTCTGTTTTTCTTCAGAAATGCTCTTTTTTTCCGTGGCCGCGTAGCCGCGAAGTGGTGTTACATCCTCATATAGCATGGGTGATATTGTTACACATATATTCTCCTAGCTGTTACGTTACGGTATCTATGTTTCCCACACAGTCTTTCTTTGTAGTTGACGTTGGCTCACTATGTAAGAACAAGTTGTGGCCATTTGAGCCAGCATGAACGCAGAGGAGGACAACATGTAGTTATCAATATTAATTTCACCAGTAGCTATGTACCAAATAACTATGTTACTAGAAGTCATATCGACAGTAGTCACTATCACGACACGGGTATAATTGACACAAGTAGTAATTTAACCAGTATTCAAGTCTCCAGTAGTAAAGTCACCTGAAGGCGTGTGTCCAGTAGTCATTTCACCACAAATAGTCATTTCATCAGTAATAATGTATCCAGTAGTCATATCACCAGCAATCATGTTACCAGTACTCGTTTCATTAGTAGTCATGTCTCCAGTAGTAACGCATCAGGGGGGTCATGTCTCCAATAGTCATATTACAAGTAGTTATATCATCGGTAGGCAATTCATGGAAGTTTGATCACGAGGGCCTTGATGATCCGAACATGAATGGCACTTGTCACAGCAGGTCTAGATTTGCCGTAGGGTCTTGGCTGTCTGCGTAAATGCCACGGTGTTAGGTACCAGTGGTATTTAATATGGTAGTCTATATCAACTTTTGATATGTTTTATAGATATATTAAATGTAACCAAAACAGTTGAAATTGCTTCTGTTCCAATTTGTTCCAGGTTCAACCATAAAAGTCCTGGACTAAAAGTGGGGTGTGAGGTTCAACCATAAAAGTCCTGGACTAAAAGTGGGGTGTGAGGTTCAACCATAAAAGTCCTGGACTAAAAGTGGGGTGTGAGGTTCAACCATAAAAGTCCTGGGCTAAAAGTGGGGTGTGAGGTTCGAGGACCGGGTGGTTTCATCTAATATTCAAACACTACCTTAGCATCACCAGCAGACCATTAGCGAGGCTGTTTCTGAGATTGGGGGAGAGGGATTCATATAGGTGGTCTGTGGAAATTTGTCCCATTTTGTAGCTGATTAAGCATACTTTATTCCCAATTTTATTCATATAAGCCAACAGACAATGATGTTATGTTATTGACACAACTGAATTATTTACTAGAAACACTTCACCATATTGCAGTTTTTTGTATATATACATATAATAATATCAAAAACTCCCCGAGGAGTGTGAGTGTTTCGAAGTTTTGTTAGAGTAAACACTTAGTGTTACAATTTGATGACATTAAAAATGTGGTTTTCAGTCAATTATTGAATTATTTATGTAACTGATCTGCAGCGCGAAATGGCCACAATTTATCAATAGCATAATTCAGTTAGTAATTTAATAAACCTTTATAAAATGTTTACCATAAATCAAAGGTTAGAAAACATTTACTGATGTGGAATTTGAATTAAATTATATGTATCAAAGAATCGTGTACCGTAACCTCTAGGCCACACTGGCCGCAGGAAACGTTATCTGTATTTGGCAGCTAACACACGGAATAATTGAGAATAAAGCTTCTTCACACTTTCTTGCCGAGATTAGGCCCCCTTTCTGAGATCTTTAACTGTGCAATCAGCAACAACAGGATTTCAGCAACGACAACCGTTGCTGAAATAATTCACGGTTTCTCACCAGCACGCACATTTTAAAATAGGTGCCGTTAAGCTGTATTTGTTATTGTTCAAATAAAATTTATTTGTGTCAAGCTAGATGAATTTCGCTACAGGTTTGTCGAAATACACTCGTTACACATCTGAATTTATTGATTGCTGAGAATAGTCCTTTGATACTCGCTAGTTAGCTCAATCAGCATACTAAAAAGCACCCTTCATTTACATTTTAACAGAGTTCTGACGATAAGCCAAGAGTTATTTTTATATGGCCCAAGACACTTTAGCTGTGCTCGTATTTGTTCTTTAATCAGTGCTAAATCATTGTCACCCCTTTCACCCACCAGCATTTAACACGATACTTACAAGAACCATTGTCATTATGCAGGGAAATGTCGATATCAAATTGAGTCACTCACATAAATCCTTTAGTATAACTCTGTCTGTTTTGTCTGCACCAGTCACCTCTGACTGACTACAATTTGGAGTCATGTACCTTTGGCCTTCTTGAGTATTTGTTATCTCTTTAATATCTGTATTAATCAGGCTGCCCTGTCATGCGGGTATTGTTTGAACAACATCCAACAGCTTTTAGGAGGGGGTTCACGCTTTTGAGAAACAGGGAATACTTTTAACATAAACAATTATGGGTTCATATCTTTAAAAAATAAATTTACGGGGGGCTCTCACATTTTGGAGAAGGGGGTTCACATAAAGGGGGATTAACGTGAACCCCGTGAACTCACCTGGCTACGGGCCTGTTTATAATAATATTATATATATATATATATATATATATATATATATATATTATAAACGCACACTCGCACACACACAAGCACGCACGCGCGTACACACACGCACGCACACACACACACACACACACACACCGTACACTGAGCAACGGGTCAACAGGGCCCGAACGGACGACAAGGGGAGCGTGGATATAAAGGATATACAGGTACGCTGTAGATCCTATATCCCATTCAGTGTGTTATTAATCAACTTTATTTAATTGTTTTATCATGTTTAATGTACCCATTGTACTGTCCAGACTCTATAACTGCTAAGGAAATAAACTTATTATATATTTATTGTTATTATTATTATTACTCAATGAGTAATTGACTATATAGCTATTGCTCTTCAGCACATACTCATAGGCACCGGAACCTGGGGGCTTGGGGCACTGAACCCCCCAATATTTTTGGTGGAGGACTGGAAATAGGATTAGTCCCCAATATTTAGGGAATGGGTGCATGTTTGGGGCAATTTGACGTTTCTGATTAGCCTGAAAATGTTTTGGCGAGCCTCAAGCGGGGGTGCAAAATCGAGGTTTTTGGGGAGCCTCGGGGGAGTGCAAATCTACATTTTTTGAGAGCGTAAAGCCTGAAGGGTGCAACTGGACGTGTCTGGTGAGCTTTATAAATGTTGAACGTCGCCGCGAAAAAGGTCAACACCAACCCCGCCCACCCTCGTCTTCCGACGTCATGATCCAATAGCGGAGTGGTGCTGAAGCTCCGGCACAACCCACCAAATATTAATTTAATTCCGGCGCGTATGATACTACTACTACTACTACTACTACTACTACTAATAATAATAATAATAGTATAACCATTACGTAAACTCTTAAGCGACACTTTGCATATGGTGTTTTATGTGTTTAAAGACCATTGAGCCTCTTTATTATGCCATCGAGTTCATCCATTTTAGACACCGCATGTGTCTTGCCAATCTTATTCGGATTACAACATAAATCTCAATAATATAGTTAATGTTGAATAACCTGTACCGGCAGATAATTAATGGCATTGCATCTGGTGAGGTCTGCAACTCTGAATACATAGTATTAGGATTGTTGTTGTCTTCATTTTCATATAATTTTTCATAATTTGAATTATGACTCAAACTGTCAACGTAAACATTAATTGTCTTAATTGTATGTAAGACCACTTGATCATTTTGATGGACTGTCGACATGGGGACATAATCAGAACGATTGTTGCTGATATAGTTATCAATTCTCATGTTATAGGTTGTTACAGCTCCAGTGTTATTACCGTATATGACGTAACTCTTGACAACAACAGTTTCAACGGTAACCGCAACATAGCTTTTATTTTATAAGACGAACCATAGCCTTGCGATTATTTTAATGGAATACAGATACGTTATGCACGCTAATCAAATAGTTAGGACGGATTTTGTGTGATTTTCTTATGAACAATTACAGTTCTTCGTGTTCATGTCAACTACCAATGTTTTATTTATAACGTGACGTTAAGAAAAAAGGTAAGTTATTATATAGTTCAGTATCCAGTCCTCAGGACTACTCAAAGCGCTTTACACTTTAATCCCTGACAGACCTGCTCAATCAAACACCACCTCGACTTCTCTGGGAAGCATTCAGCCACGCTATTAATGCGCGAAGACTATTCGTACACACATATCCATCACTGTCTATAGCCAGGTACTCATTCATACAGCTGAGTGAACTGGACCAACGTAGAGTGAACGAACTTACCCAAGGTTCGACACTGAAGCACAGGAATCAGAGCCGGATTATCTCGGTCGAGAGTCGGAAGCTCTAGGCACCACATTGTGGGAGCTCAGTGGTGCTTTAATGAGGTAGAAAGGTTAGAAAATGTTCCGCTTCCTCTGAATTTTGACTACGTTTCATATGTGCATGTTTTGTATTCCAACAGTGATTTGATACAACAAAATATGAGTACATAACTTTTCCACGATATTTATATTTCAGGTGCTTCGGGTCCAGTTGGGCGTCAAGGCAGACCAGGAGATGTAGGAGCCGCGGGACAGAAGGGTCCTGCAGGACCAAGAGGTCCAGCTGGAGGACCATCAGGAGCTGTAGGACCAATAGGATATACGGGTGCAACTGGAGCAATAGGACCAAGAGGTCCGTCTGGAGGACCATCTGGAGCTGTAGGAGCAACAGGACCTAGGGGTTCATCTGGAGCTATTGGACGTAGGGGTCCAGCTGGAGCGACAGGGACCGGTACGACACATTGCATTATGCTTAAAGTGATATGTATGTCTAGGGTTATGATTATAGTCCATGACTGCCAATTTTGAAGTTGGTTCTCAAATTGAGGGACTAATTCCCACTATGATTTTCAGTTACACCAATATCTGAGGTCTCCGAAAATTGGTGATGGACATTTCAGAAGCGAAGCTTATTACCTTTTTGTACGCCATCTTGAAACATGGCTGCCATTTTCAAGCGTAAATCGAGCTATTCAAAACTCGTGTCCTACAGTCAAATCTACTGATTGGATAAAGACAAAAATATAGTGGAAATGTAAAAATAAACGCTAATAAAATGGATCTTCTCCACAATATTTTTTTAAATTCAGTTTTGGTAATGTTTTCATAACAAAGATGATTCAGCTTTTAGTTTCTTAGGAAACTATGCGCATTTTGTTACATTTCTGTAATTTCAGATGTCTTCTGTACTGCTTATATATGTTGTAGGCACATCAAAACATAAACGTACCCCATATGGTGTCTGAAACCGGGAACATTACCATACTGACTTCATTTCCCTCTTACACCAAAACGGCGTGGCAGATTTGCATGACATTTTGTGTGAATACATCAACCTATATGTGTTACGCTTTCGTAATGTCAGACACAGAATAAATAAGTTATGCATACGATTTATTAACCTAATAACTACTTTAGAAACCATGCCAACCATTAGCCTATAAATGTTATGTATAAACGTCTGCCTTCGATTATATAAACTCAATAAAATATGTAAATCAAGTTATAGGTTTAGCAGTTACGTTCTGCTATGAACATAATATCTGTTTCCAGATGTGTGGCCCTAGAACATGGCCCAATAATACCTTTAATGGTGATGCCGCAGTAATATATTTATAATCGAGCTTGCGTATGTGGGTAGGTTAACTTTTTCTTCTTAGACGGCTTGGACCTCGAGCGCCAATCTGTCTTAGATTAATTTACGACCAGTAGAATATGACGCAAGACCATATATTGTTTTCCAAATATATGTAAAGATTCTCACCTCATATGGTATAAATCAGTTGTGCGGAATGTAAAACGTAATGTGCACGTAATACTTAACAATCGTACGAAGCACGCGCACGCGCACGCGCACGCGCACGCGGGAAATACTTCTAGAAAATGATCCCTGCATGATGGACTTGGCATCAGGAAACACACCCTAGCACAATATGCTTATGTCTACCCTAGCATAGCAATACTAACATTAGTTAACAATTCTACACTATCACGAGTAGGGCCTATCGATGGAGGTGAACTTCTCAATTCTCTCCGACTTTTGTCATTTTAAACACACAACGGATAGACCCCTATCTACGAGCGCGTTATGGTTTTTATGTAACGATTCATTGTGGTTTCTAACGTTTGGTAAATATTATTATAACTACTGTAAACTACTAAGGCATCCTGTCAGGTGACGGGCGTTTTCGCTAGTTAATTCTAAAGGCCCTGTGCTTTAGTATGTGCATCCGTCCAGCTGTTACACCAGGTAACAAAGCGTAACTTTTTGTTAACTAAAATATATTCCAAAACTCTTGTATGTAAAATACAGAGAGAATGTATTGAATTACCTTGAGGCAGAGCTGACTGACAAACAACTAATTATTAAACTGTCAAACTAATTATGTTACTATTCAGCCATCTCTACATACATTTCTTCGGGTCTTTCTCGGTGCAGGTGAGGGCGGTTCTGCACGCGTTAACAGGTTAGCATGGTCAGTAACTCAGAATGTTATCACTGCTGACTTTTAATGTTGCTAAAACAGAGAAGAAGCGATCGAACTAGCTATCCGAGAAGTTGCTCCCAGTATACGGCGTTGGGAAAAGAGACCTCATGCAGATGCAGCATCAACAGCTGAACGGAATAGCCACGTGTGAGTGTTGACTAATTTGCTGTAACCGTCCGATCAGAAAATGAACTCTTGGGCGGGATTCAGCATAATCTCATAAGAACATGTTGACGTGAAAAATTTTGTGGGCTACTTGCACAATGCAACACTGTCCACTGTCCACTGTGCAAGAAATGTCAGGAAGAATCTGACATTATCGGCGATGGGCTCTATCAACAACATCGTTCGTCTCCACTAGCGTGCATGTGAAGCTTTGATGTAGCTCGCTTGGAAAGGATTCCTTGAATAGGAATGGGTGGAGTTGGATCATCCTGACGATAGTGTAAAGTTTAACAATTCCTCCACACATGGCAGAGTATTTATACGAAAACCTGTTAGAAAACTGTTGCTGCCGTGATCGGTGTTTCATGTACAAAGATCCTGGACTGGTTCGTGGCCTGTCTGGATGTTCTGCGTCAACATCGTGGCCATCTGGCATGGTTCTGGATGACGCACATCGACATGATGAGCAACCTGCTTGGGCTGTTGTGAGGGGCCAGGGAGGGCAACTCGAATTTTCACTTGGCATGCATCCAACAAGTGATTCCCTGGTGCCTCGCTTTGGGCAAGGTGAACTAATCAAGGAACTTACATGTGTATTATGCACTGATGACACAGCCTGAAAAGAGTGTCCAACGGTATACCAATATTTCCTACGAGGATACTTTCCATTCAGACAAGGTAACCCATTTGGCCATATCACATTGGACAAACAAGAAGTTGACAACAAGGATATACAATTGCAGGAGGGACAAAAGGCTGATAATTCAATGCAAAGCGAAGCAAACGGACCTTGACTCCTCAAATATCACACCAATGCGATCACATCCTTGATGAGCGAGCAACGATAATTAAAATATATGGTTATATAACTCATAAAAACTGTGAATTCCTCCGTTTAGCTTCTGTGTGAGAGCCGTTGCAGCAATCTGTGTAGCACGTGGTTCGGGACCATCATCTGGCTGGTCCACCATATATTCTAGGTGCAGTGCAAGAGCAGCTCGCTAGCTTTCTTCATGAGTTTTAGCCAGAGTAAAAGGTGTCTGATGCGTCTTACACTTCAACAACTTTGGTTGGAGAATGATGCCATTGACTCGATGTGCTATTCCTCCCCCTGTCAGCTATTCAACTTGCCTAATGATAGTGTCGTATGTTAACACTGTTGGGATGGAATGACATACATTGGAAGAAAGTAGAACATAATAATTGTCAACATTTGATAGATTAACAATGCGCAGCGCTGTGTCAATTTCTTTCAGAGCCAAATAAGCGCATGCACCAATGCCCGCGAGGTTTAAGAATTTTGATAACCTCAACCTTTCCTGTGAAAGTTTGTTTATATAAGTCACAGAAGTATGACGTGCTTGGATGTCTTCACAGCACCAACACACACGGTATTTATAACACGCTGGGCTATGGACCATGCCTATCTGTTAACGAGAACAGAACCGCCCTCACTTTGCAATCCAAATACGACAGCACATGGATTCGAACGGCATCTTCGATATTTTCCAAAATGCACAGCTGTGAAACAACCCTAGTACGCGTACAGGACGACATATTGCTTTCTCTGGATAACAAGAAGAGCATGATACTGGTGCTGCTAGATCCCAGTGGCGCTTTTGATACTGTCGACCTCCATTTACTGTTCAATCAACTGCACAGAATTGGCGTGCGTGGCATCGTGCTGGTAGAAGTCGTATCTGTCACAGCGAACACAGGCAGTTAAAGTTGGCAACATAATTTCAAGAAGTGTCGACCTAACATGTGGTGTGCCTCAAGGTAGCGTGCTCGGACCTCTTCTGTTCACGATCTACTGCCTTGGACTCAACCATGTGTTTGAACATCATCAACTGCGCTATCATATGTACGCTGATGATACGCAATTATATGTGGACTTTCCCCTGACCAGCCACTTACAATGGCCACCGATCGAATATCTCGTTGTACCACCGATGTGAAAGCGTGGATGTCTTTCCATAATCTCCTGCTTAACGAGAACAAAACCGAGGTGATTGTCATATCTGCAGTGAACAATCGGAAACTTGTTCACCTGCCTGTTGACCAAGCCATTGGTGTATGTGGCTGTGCTGTTTCGCCGAAGCCGGTTATCCGCGACATCGGCGTTCTTCTCGACAACACTATGTCGATGACGAATCAAGTGCGTCGTGTTTGCCAGGTGGCATATTGTCACCTCCGAAGCATCGCGTTGATTAGGAACTGTCTTACCACTAATGCCTGCAGAACCATTGTGATCGCCTTAGTCATGTCACGTATTGATTCCGGCAACGCAGTGTTATAATGGTCTGCCGGAGACGCACTTGCGAAAGCTGCAGATGGTACAGAATTCCGCAGCACGTCTCATTACCGGGACAAGGAGACGAGAACACATAACACCTGTTCTGTACCGTCTACACTGGTTGCCTATACGCCAGCGGATCGAATTCAAGCTGTTACTGCTGGTATATTGTGCAGTGCACCATCTCGGCCCTGCGTAATTTCATCGCTCGTGACATCCTACACACCGACCAGATCACTTAGATCGGCCGAACAAGGTCTGTTGACTGTTTCGAGATATCACCTTGAACATTATGGTCGTCGTTCCTTCTCGGTGGCTGTGGAATGCCCTGCCTCATGCAGTCAGACATGCAAACTGCGTTGCCACCTTCAAATCACTCTTAAAGACACACTTATTTCGACAGGCCTTCAAAGAACCTTTGCAGTCCGCATCAGTGACATTTGTGCAATGTTGACATTCGGTTATTGACTTAAGTTGCAGTTATTAATTTATTAATTAATTGTTTTAATTAGCATATTATATTTATTTATTTTATTTTATTTAAGCATATTATTTATTTTATATATTTAAACGGCTAATTCATTTAACTTGTAAATATATATATATTTATTTTTATTCAGGTTTATCTAACTGACATTTTACATACTTTTTATACGCTACTTTTAAATCATTTTCTTTTACCTTTCTATTTAATATGTTTTAGGTAATTTAATGTATTTTACTTATACTCTACGCTTGTCAGCGCCTTTGAGTAGATTTGTTATCCGGACACACGGCGCTCTATAAATGCTATATCATAATAAATAACTAACTTGCACCGAGTAAGACCCGGAGAAATGCATGTAGAGATGGCAGAACAGTAACATCATTAATTCGAGGCATTCTCTATGTGTTTGACGTACAAGATTTCTTGGAATACATTTTAATTAACTAGACGTTGCGGCTAGTTACCTAATACAACAGCTGGACGGAAGCACATGCTAATGCAAAGGGCGGTTAAAATTGAATATTGCGGTGTCATCTTTAAAGGTATTATTGGGCCATATTTTATAGCAACACGTTTGAAAACAGATTATGTGCCTAGCAATACGTAACTGCCGATCACATAACCTCATTTACATATTTTAGTTAATTAATATATTCAAAGGCAGAAGTTTATACATAACATTGTAAATGGTATGTGGCTAATGGTTGGTTTCTGAAAGTTTGGTTTTTATTAGGTTAATAAATCATTTGCATAACTTATTTATCCTGTGTCTGACATTACAAGTGCGTAACACATATATGTTTACGTATTCACACAAAATTTCATGCAAATCTGTCACGCCGTTTTGCCGTAAGAGGGAAATAAAGTCTGTATGGTAATGTTTCCGTTTTCAGACACCAGATGGGGTACATTTATGCTTTGATGTGCCTACAACATAATAGAAGCAGTACAGAAGATATCTAAAATGACAGAAATGCAGCAAATCGCATGTAGTTCCATAAGAAAGTAAAAAAGTAATCATCTATATCATTAAAAAATTACCAAAACTGAAATAAAAAAAATTGTGGAAAAAAATGCATTTTTTTTGCATTTTCTTTGACATTTCCCCCTATGTTTTTGTCAATGCTGATAACAGAAAGATTATTTGAGTATTGCCGTAATCGGCATTATATTACGAACAACTTTCGCATGCACACCTTTAAGATCCAATCAGTAGATTTGGCTGTACGACTTGAATTTTGAATAGCTTGATGTCCGTTTGAAAATGGCAGCCATGTTTCAAGATGGCGTCTAAAAAGGTAATAAGCTACGCTTCTGAAACGTCCATCACCCATTTTCGGACACTGCAGATATTAGTGTAATTGAAATTCATAATGGGATTTAATCCCTCAATTTGAGAATAAAATGTTGTCTGGCTCATGGACTATTAGGGACGCGCGGTGGTCGCGCGGTGGTTCGAATCCAATGTTCACTTGCCTGGGTTTCGAAATTTAGTCAATTTCGTTCACCTTACGTTGTCTGTGTCTTTCGGAAGAGACACTAAAAGTCGTTGGTCCCTTCTATCTGGTATCTATGCCAGGGGAAGTAACATATCCCACACAGGGGGTAAATGTGTAAGCTGTGTATACAGTATATACGTGTACATACATACAGGATTAGGGGCAGTTTATACGCATGCACATAAGCATGCATGCACCTGGGCATGCAACCACGAACACGAATGTGCACACGAATGCGATAATGTTTGAAGGATATCAGGTTAATGCGATCAGGTTAATCCGAAGTGCTGATTAAACCAATAACTGTTTCCGAAAGTCAACTTTAATGTAAGGCTTCGATAAAAATAAAGATATTAAAGTCGTATCTGCAAACCTTCAGCAAATCGAGGAAATTGCGAGAAATGACAAATAAAGGTATAAAACAAGAGGACAAACAAGGGCTGATTTATGTCAATGTTACATGGGACACTCATAGCTGATGAATTAGGTGAGAGTAAAAATGTTATGAAAATCGGTTCGGTAGTTTCCGATTGCTCTCTGAATATGAATCTGAAGATCCCACTACACATGTTGCATGTGGGTGCATCACAGAAGCCGATCACGGCAATGAACGTGACGTTTAGGGTATGCGTAGAGCAAATTCACAAAACAGTCCTTTGCACGTAGAGCAGTGTTCTCATTTCACTGCAAACGTTCCATTCCCAGCTAGTCTTAATTGTGAGGTTTGAATCAGACTCTTCAAGCCCCAATACTATGTACAGCACTGTTAAAGGAGTTAGCTAGCCGTTGAGTTCATCCATCTGCCTCCCAAAAGCAGACGAAAAGGCGTTGGATGTAGGCGGGTTTACGTTGTACACCACGATGTCATACGACACACACGGATCAAAATCTATTCAGCTAAGACACTAAGCGAGGAGAGGACGTGGTTGTTTGCTTGCTGGGGACTAGGATAGAACATGTGACTGAAAGGGTAGAGAAGGTATTGGAGCATGGCAAGGGAGGGTCTATACTAGTACACGTAGGGATATAAATAATGCAGACAGGGAGGGAACAACTAGAATAGTACAGCAGTACACCAACAGTTAGTGAGGAAGTTAAAGAAGACTAGAGTTGAACAGATTATTCCCTCAGGAATGTTGCCTGTAATGGGAGGAAGGGGGCCAACATATAGAAACTGCAAGAGGATGGCGATCAACGCACTAGTTAAGCAGATGTGTGAAGAAAAGGGGGTGGGGTTCATATTCAGATTTATGGGGATACTTTTTTGGGAGGGAAGACATGAGAGATGGCCTCCATCTAAGTAGAAAAGAGGCAGCAGTTTTCTCAGAGAACCTGCTGCGATCTGTTGACAGGTTGCATTTATCTAAAGTAGATGCGCAGGAGGGATTCACAGAGAAGCCTGAAACTGGAGGCATAGATAATGACAGCAAAAATACATCAGCACAAAGAACAGCCTGGAAAACTGTTTTGAAGCTGGATATACTTACTTTACTTACTTAGTCCCTTGTCCGACTTCGTTGTCGGGTGACATAAGTGACGCTGTAGCTGTGATGTTCCGTCATGCGTGTCTATCAGTGGCTGTGATGAGGATCTCTGGCACGGAGATGGCCTTCCAATTCATAACATTTTCCAACCAGCTAGATATAGATATAAATGCGTTTGTTTAAATGCAAGGGGTATGGTAAACAAAAGAAGTGAAATAAACATTATGGTAGAAGTTATTGACCAACACATAATAGGTATAACCGAATCATGGGCCAGCACCGATATATCAGATGCCGAATTGGGACTGACGGGCTATGTAATGTTTAGGAAAGATATAATAGGAAGAAGGGGAGGTGGAGTTATTTTATATATTAAAGAATCTATTCAGGCTAATGAAGTAAAATTAGAAAGAGAAGCAGATTGCAAAGAAACTGTTTGGTGTAACATAGTTACAGAAAACTCAACGTTAACAGTTGGGTTAGTTTATCGAAGTCCAAACATAAGCATAGAAGATAATGGAAAAGTACAAAACGCTATAAGGGAAGTAAGCAAACGGGACTGTAATATTATGGGGGATTTTAACCACGGGCATATACAATGGAAATATCTATAGAGTACAGGGATTGAAGACCACAAGTTTTTAGTTTTTGTACAAGATAGTGTCCTTTCTCAACATGTTCTAGAACCAAGCAGGGGTGAGAATGTGTTAGACATAGTTTTGTCATCACATCATGAATTAGTTAACAATGTCACAATATGTGAACCACTGTGGAGTCAATCAGATACATTTTATTATCAAAGTAAAATCAGAAAGGAATAGTAAAAAGCAGTACCTGAGAAATTTCCACAAAGGAAGATATAAGGGCATGAGAAAATATTTAGCAACGATAGACTGGAATAACACACAGAAAAATAAGACAGCAACGTAATGCTAGGATATATATAGAGTGAAATTGAGTGGATCGTCGATAAATTTATTCCCTTGAAAAAATAAGGGGAACGGTCCAGAAAGAAACACTTATCGAAAGAAACCATTAGAAAAATTAAGTACAACAAATGATGTGGAAGTAATATAGAAGTAGTGAAAATTATGAAGGCAAGAAGTATTTAACCAAGCTACAACTGAAATTAGACAGTCAAAGAGAAGCTATGAATAACAATTACGTTGTAATGTAAAACATGACAGCAAACGTTTTTTATGCATATGTTCGCAGCAAACAAAACGTTCAGGATAAGGTCGGTCCTCTAGAACATAGTTCTGGAAATATAATATCAGAGGGATTCTTAATTGCAGAAGATCTGAATGAATATTTTACTTCGGTATTTACCAGAGAAGATATTAGTTCACAGCCAGTACCAGAGGCTAAGTTCAAAGGACGGAATCATACTATTTAGGACACTTAATTGTAACCCTGGAAATGGTAGCTAAGAAAATAAGGGCTATGAAGGATAACAATTTGCTGAGACTTCTCTCAATTTCTCAACATGGCCAAGACAAACTCAAAGACAAAACAATATTGTTCAAGCGAGCAAAGTGACAATGTCGACCGCAGAGACAGCGACCGCTACGACTACATTGAAACCATTCTGACGAGGCAACAAGATATGATGGAACTGATGCTTCAGAAACAAAATACCATGATAGCGGATATGATGAACAAATTTGTGCGGTAGAAACAAATCTGGAATCAATGCAAAATGAATTTTTTGCAATAGCAATAGCGAATGATCAAAAACTAACCAAAGAAAACTCTTTGCCAAAACGAACCATTGAAACTCTGACCGACAAATTACAAATCGTAACAACACAAAACGTTGATATGGAAACACAACTGGACGAAATCGAACAATACTCAAGACGACATTGTTTGGTTATAAATGGATTGCCCGACGTAACAGCCGAGACAGATGAACAAACTTTCGTAACGTTTGTCCAGAGCAAATTCCCAAATGTCACGATAAACGTAAGCGACATTAGCAAAGCCCATCGACTACCAACCAGAGACAAACGCGACAACCGTGACAACCGACGCCAAAACCAATGGTCGTAAAATTTGCGACTCATAAAAAAAACCTTAAAGGCACCAACATATGGGAAGGACAATTTATTGAAATAACATCAAACACCATCAAGACAAAAATCAACCTTGGAAATATATAACGACCTCCTAGAGATGTCATTGAGAATTACCAAACATTCATAGACGAATTATGCCATAGATTAGATCATCTGCAAAACCTAACGGGTGAAGTAACACTAGCCGGATATTATAATATTGATTTACTTAAAATAAAATAAAAAAATATAATATGTGAATATTTTGATACAATCACAGCACATGGTTTCTTTCCTAAAATTACTTTACCAACACGTTTTTCAAATACTAACTGCACTCGTATTGATAATTTTCTATGCAAACTCTCAAAAGGTCTTTTTAAATCAATTGCCGGCATTTTAGTCAGCAGCATTTCTGATCACATTCCGTATTTCTTATGCCTTGATTGCAATGCAACTGTTACAAATGTCCCAAAATTGATCAGAATTAGAAAACTAAATACTGACAGCCTTGAATTTTATTTTATATAATTGATGCGTTCAAATATTTATAATAAAAACTAAATAAGGATAGATATACTAATCCCAACGACAATTACAACCTCCTTTGTGAAACTATTACTACTGCTATGGATAAATTCTTACCTACTAAAATCATTAAATATAATAAACACAAACACAACAAGTCATGTTGGATTACACAAGGTATCATTAGATTTATACAATTTAGAGATAAATTGTATTCAAAACTTAAACATACTTATATAGGTACAGCAGAATATATTTCGCTCCAAACAAATTTTCATACACGTAATCAAATTCTTCAAAGAAATATTAACAAGCATATTATTAATCCAGTTTTGAAAGAAATAAGCACGATATTTCAAAAACGTGGTCTATGATTAAAGAAATTATTCAAAAAAAGACAGGGGAAGAAACATTTCCGGATTTCTTTCAAATTTATGGGAAAAAAGTAACAGACAAGACTATTATTGCAAATAAATTTAATTCATCTTTCATCAATATTGGTTCTACACTTGCATCACAAATGACCAATACTGGAGACAACTCTTACAAAGACTATTTAACAGAGATACGTATACAGACTTTCAACTTTAAGCCAATAGACAATAGTACAACGATTATCATAACTGATAGCTTACATCCAAAATCTAGCTGTGGTAAAGATGGTCTATCAACCAAACTACTATAGCTAATTAAAAATGAAATAAGTGAAGCAGTCACTCTAATCATTAACCAAACAATAACAACTGGCATATTTCCAGATAAATAAAAAATTGCACTTTTACAAAATGGTGATGAGACAATGTTTTTATAATGATCGTCCAATTTCTATCTTACCAGCTATTTCCAAGATATTTGAAAGATTTATGTTTAATCAAATAAACGAACATTTCAATTCCAATAACTTATACTGTGAGAATCAATACGGGTTTAGGGAAAACTATTCTACGGAACTTGCCACTCTAGAAATAATAGACAGAGTTGTCCAACAACTTGACCATTCAGCAACCCCAATAAACATATACCTAGACCTCTCTAAAGCCTTTGACACAATTGATCATAACATATTATTACAAAAACTAAATTATTATGGAATAAATGGTGCAGCACTAGATCTATGTAAAAACTACTTACACAATCGTAAGCAATATGTTGAAATTGGCGCTTACAAGTCGGAAGAAGCTGCCACAAATACTAGTGTCCAACAAGGGTCTATTTTAGAACCCCTTCTATTTATCATATATATTAATGACATAATATTTTAAAGTGATCATTTTAAATTCATAATGTATGCAGACGACACCACTCTTTTTTAGTACATTGAATAAATTCCAATTTCCTGATGGCCAAGTCCAAAATCAAAATATAAAATATATGCAGGTGGCTAAAGGCAAACAAACTTTCTCTTAATATTAAAAAACAAAATTCATGGTATTTCAAATGCCCCAAAAGGAAATCAAACTTCCTAAAATAGAAATAGATGGGACAAATATTGAATGTGTACATGATTTTAATTGTTTAGGTATCACCATAAACCAACACCTAAATTGGGACAGCCATATAAACAAAACAGCGAATAAAATCAATAAAATAATTGAAATTTAAAATAAACTTAAACATGTATTACCTAAGAATATATTATCTATAATGTATAATTCGCTCATTCTCCCCAAGATTAATTATGACATATTGGTGTGGGGTTATTAAGCCCATCGCATTTTAAAACTTCAAATACAAAGTAAATACAATTCTCACACAGATCCCATCTTCAAAGAATGTAAATTTCTTAAGCTGGATGACATCTATAGACCCCAACGGTTCAAATTGTATTACAAATTGATCAACAAGGTTATACCAGAATACTTCAGTCGTATTCCATACACATATAACTTTGCAATTCACCAATACAACACACGTGGTAAAAACAACTTATTTATTCCCAGAGTTAATCATCAATATGCAAAAAAGTACACCAGACACAACATTATACAAACTGTTAACAATACTCCAAACATCATCCTTGATAAAATTTATACACATAGTTTATATGGTTTTTCCACTTATACAAAAAATACTTTATCAAGAATTATGAATCATGTTGTCATATATCTAACTGTTACATCTGTCATTCTTAAACTAGACATGACTTCGCATTTGTTTAAACTAAGTCTGTCTGTCTGTCTGTCTGTCACCTGGAGTGGATGGGATTAAACCCAAACTACTATTGGAAATTGTAGAACAAATTTGCATGCCGCTTGCAACAGTTTTCATCTTTTCATTAGAAGAGGGAGTGGTTCCTTTACAAAGGAAAGAAGCAAACATTATAGAGTTATTTTTAAAACGTTCGAGAAACAAGACGCACATGGTGGATTTTCTTGTTAAACATAACTTGATAAACCCATCTCAACAGTGGTTTCTAAAAGTGAGGTCATGTTTAACAAATATGTTATGTTTTTGAAGATATCACTAAGTGGGTAGATGAGGTATCACCAGTAAATGTCATATATTTAGATTTTCAGAAAGCTTTCGACAAAGTACCACATCAAAGACAACTGTTTAAACAAAAGGCCCATAGCATAGGGAATGGTATAATTAACTGGATAGAAAAATGGCTGATTGACAGAAGACAACGGGTAGTAGTTGATGGGGAGGCTTCAAACTGGAAATCAGTTTTGACTGGCGTATCACAGGGATAAATATTGGAACCTATATTATTGTTAATACGTATCAACAATTTGGACGTTGATATAACAAGCAAGGTGTTGAAATTTGCGGATGATACAAAAGTGTTTAGAAGGATTAAACGTGCTTGAGATAAAAAGCATGTGCAAGATGATATTGACAGGTTGATCAAATGTTCTGAAAAGTGGCAAATATTGTTCAATTTTGGGAAATGTAAATGCCTCCACACAGAGATGGGAACGAAGATCTCCTTACATATTATTCAGAAAAGAGCTATTCGGATTTGTCTAAAGGCCGACTTTATGGCTCATACAAGACCATTTTTTTATCAATTGAAAACTTTAACTGTACAGGACATGGTGGACTTCAATAGTATTGTGTTTATGTACAAGGTTTATCCTAATCTTTTACCAGCAAGCATTATGTTGTACTTCCAGAGAATTAATGACAGTCATCATCATATCACCCGTAAGAAAAATTGCAATTACAAAACAAGATTTAGTAGAACTTGTAAAAAGCGGAATGTATCAGTATAAAAGGACCTGAGATGTGGAATGACCTGTGTGCTGATATTAAATTGTGCAATTCTACTGATCAATTCCAAAAGGTGTACAAAGCTTTACTCCTGCAAAGTTAGAATGAATTCATGTTTTTATTTTATGTTTGTTATTATGTATCAACTACCATACCTTGAGGTAGTTTAAATCTAGCATAATGTTAAGTTATATATTGAGTATGTTTTGCACCAGTTCATTTGTATAATATGGGGAATGCTATTTGTAAGTTTATAACTTTTTGCATTTCCCTTCAACATTTTCTTATTTTTCAATGCTTAACTTAATTTTTCATTGTTCCACTGTTTTGGTGGATTAGCTTACAAATGTGCATGTTTACACCTTATTTGAAATTACACTTTGTACTTATGTTGAATTAAATTCAATTCAAAAACATGTACAATATACAATGGGGGGTATAGTAACTGTACCAAGTACTACTATAAAAGGACTTAGGGTTAATCATTAGTGCTAATATGAAGGTTTCAGAGCAGTGCGAGGATGCCCCGAACTGGGGTGAGAGAGTCGCGATTATCGCTCATCGACGCAAATACGTTGGGGCCGACCGGAAAGTTGCTCCAATAAACCCATGACGTGGCGGCATGCCTTCTTCGAAGCTCGAACAGTCACTCTGGACGCTGAATATTGCACACACAAAAGCTTGGGAACGTAACCCACGTTAACGATTCCCACCACGCTTCACGACTTGATTTGCCATTCTCTAGGCAGCAGGGTAACCTGTGTCGTTCAACCCTGGATCAGTCCCAACCTTCGCCAGCGCCCAGATGGCGAAATGCGTACGACAGACGTTTATATAAGCGGACCTATATTGTCATCGTATGACAGGTTTCCATCATTTCTATTGGCTAATACTATATACAATTCAAACTAGGCATTGTGGAACACCCTCTAGGATACAGTGAAACCATCTGCTTGCCTAGAAACGCTAGCAACAGAATACAATGCCCCACTCAGCGCATCTGCAACCAAGTTGATGTAATTACATAACTAAAGCGGTTGGTCAACAATCCGCCTATCTACTGGCTTACCCTTCCCCATTTATAAAATTAAACTAAAATTACATTTAAACATCCACAAATAGCAGAAATGCTACAAACATACATAATATCGCTAGCACAGGAGCGACTCCATACATATAAACAGCAACAAAATTTACATGCCACAAATCAGAATAGCATATGACTTGTTTTATAGTTGATCATTACTAAACGTATCAACATACATACATAATACAAGGACTGATTATATGTACTCGTGTACACATTGACGTACATATGGATACTTAATTATAAATTTCAATACCTATTACGAATTAGAAATAAAGAAATTATGAATACGACAACTGGATTCATAATTTAAAATAAAAAGGTGTTTTGTGTATGTTGAAAAACCCTATAGACTGTAGGTATCAATTTTGTTAATGATACTACTTAGTGTACTGTTAACTGTCTCTGTTACGTTGTGCCTAATGCATACATTTTTTGGCAAATTCATGTTTGAATGTGGACACACACAGATTATTTCTTTCACGTGAGCAGTGCTGATGAATATCATAGATGTGTGTTTGGAAAAACATTGAAGTAGTAGGGTAAAAGATTGTTAATTAATTTATAGTAACATTTTAGCAACTGAACTCTTTTTTGTTTGTATGGCTCTGCCAGTTTAGGTGGTTATTGATTGCGATGCATAAACATTTGAAATAGTAGGAGCAATATAGATTAGATGAAAGAAAGTTTTCATTTTCAAAAAGGACTGTAAATGAATGGAATGGATTATCTGCTGATTGTGTTGGTGCTAGTAGCGTGAATATGTTTAGAAATAAAATCCACACATACCTCAAAAGTGCGGGATATACACGTAGATAGAAAGTGTTGAACTATCAATAAGCCAAAATGCTTCCTTGTCCACCTGCCAACTAGAGTTAATTCTCTGGGTGGCAATTTTGAGTTATCTTTTTAAACACAAATGCATTCAATATCGCTCCTTGATTTATATGTTCTATATTCCTCTGGACACTGACATACGTTACTATGTTCCATTTGTGATGTTTATACAAATGCGACGCCGTGTCGCACAATATGTCGGATATATCAAACCAACATTGGACACAAATTGGATATAGATAATTCGCGTAAACACGCATGTAGACTTTTCGACGACAAGTAATAGTTTGGTGGTCTGACTGGTTGACTGCCAGATTGGTGGACACTGATTTTTTAAAGTAGCTGTCTCCTTTCCCACGGCAAACGGTCATATTAAAGGCTTTCATGATTTAAAAACAATTATTGATTACTATACTGTTACATATTTTCTACATTTTATGTGATTGAACGATAACTGATTTCTCGGTTGTACATATGTAACAATAATAACATTCATGTTATTATAAACCATATCTGCTATTTCACAACAATTACACGAAATGCATTGCTAAGAACCATTTACCACATTTCATTTGGTCCCATAACAGTAATGCTATTTTCAGGTATGACAGTGGGAATTTCGTTTGTGACCCAACTCGTTGTCTTTGTTCTTGTGGCCTTGGTCATCTATGTCTTCAGGAAGTACAGTTGTAGGTAGGTCTATGGCGTATTATGCCCCATCCTGTGTGCGTGTGCGTGTGCGTGTGCGTGTGCGTGTGCGTGTGCGTGTGCGTGTGCGTGTGCGTGTGCGTGTGCGTGTGCGTGTGCGTGTGCGTGTGCGTGTGCGTGTGCGTGTGCGTGTGCGTGTGCGTGCGCGTGCGCGTGTGCGTGTGCGTGTGCGTGTGCGTGTGCGTGTGCGTGTGTGTGTGTGTGTGTGTGTGTGTAAATATGCGTGCGTGTGTGTGGGTAGGTGTGCGTGTCCGAGTGCGTGTATCACTTTCCTTAACTCCGATTACGTTTATACGTTTATTATTCTACTGGCCGGACCTGGCGATCGGTAACTTTGTAAAAAAATTATTGATCGAATAACACATAAAATGGCGAAGTGGTAGCGACTATCATTAATGAGAAAATTTGTTCATGGTGAACTTACACTTTTTTAATAACAGTTAAACATAGTAGTTTAATATAGAATGCAACTTTAACGCAAAGTTTCTCGCTCTAAAACACCAGTATCATTTTAACAAAAGTGACAAAAACACATTTCTGTTTTCATCGTGCGATTGTTAGTTTGTTTGGCTTAACGCGCAGTTCTGTCGTGCTTTCTAGTAGGCCATTCGTTTTTGTTATTTGTGCCGATGTTGCAAGAATGGTAGTAGCCCATTTCAGGCTCGTTTCCCCTACGTAGACCTGCTGGTCTGTCCAATTAGCTGCATACTTAATAGAATATGCCATTTACACAAATAAATAAACAAATGTATACAATATTAATACACTATTAATAATAATTATGATGATAAAAATATTGAAAAGGATATGAGAGTATCATATAAAATATACACTGTATGCAAGCTTGAAGTACTGGGTCTTGAAAGGAAACAAAAAGGCAACGTTTTGGCCGAAAAAAGTTTGCCATTTGCAACTACAATCTGAATTTTAACGTGAGTGGTTTACTTCGTAATTCGTAGCTTGTGTCACGAAAACGGTCGTTAGATATTCCTTGATGCAGCCGGTTTAAACTAGTCAATTAACGTTATGCTATAATACACGTGTTCGCAGGTGTCCTGTTAGCAAGAAGTCCACGGTGGATTCAACAAGTAACACAGCCAGACCGCAAGATGACCCGAATGTTTCGGGCATCAATCTTGAATCTGTTATCGTGGAGAACAGCAACGACGATACTGGTTCACATTACGAAAAGTTACAGGCACCCGCATAACACGGCCACCTGAGGCAACGCCGTGTTTCTCAGGCCATGCATAATAGGTCTGGTACGACAACGATATGAAGAGAAATAGATATCGAGTGATGATAGGATTAACTAGAGAAATACCCTTTCTACGGTATGAATAATTTGGAAGTTCAAAGACGGTTCTAGCCTAATAATTACTATGAAGATGATTACCTTGCGTTTTGTCGATTGTCTTCATAACTATGTCAGACATCAGGCAATTCATACAATTCCCTTGGAAGTGTGGCACCAGAGATGCAAATCTACTAGGAAGGATATCATGACATAAACAAATCGTACATACATACATAAGCCTACTTGCACACATGGTCAAGTCCCACGAAACATTAATAAACAATGTATATTGTTATAACCAAACTAAAATGTTAACATATCTGGGCTTAACTATGTAGCTCTGCAATTAGTAGATATAATAGCCTATTGTGTTTGAGTGCGGTGGTGGTGGTTATGAAAACTAAGGAGTGGTGTTAGTGTTTTGGCTTTTTATGTAATATATTGTATTGTATTGTATTGTATTATGTAATATATTGTATTCTTTGTCTGACAAACTAATGGTATTTTATTTGGAAATGAACTAGGATTCTTGCGAGATAAAACAAATTGTTATGCGCCACGTGTGTAAGTAATGATTTTAACTATTGCATTCACTATATATTCTCATCATACCTTTCCAAACATCTTGAAATAAAAATGAGCTATGTAGCTGTGTAATTAATATATATATATAGTCGATTGTGTGTAATACATGATTATGAAAAATAAGGGGGTAAGGTTAGTGTCTTGGATATGTATGCAATAAATGACATTGTTTGTCAGAAAGTCTAGTATTGTTTTATTTGGAAAAGAACTGCGATTGTTGGACAATAAAATATCATTGTCATGCACCTAATGTGCAAGTAATAATTTGAACTACTTTCCACCCTTCACGAAACCAAGCTAAATTGTTAATAATAATATGTGTATCTTAGCATATGATGTATTTTTTTTCAACTGTGTCTACAAATTGGTATTCTCATTAACTACTAATACGTGTCTCACCATTAGAAACATTTTTATAAGAAAGTTAACTGTTTAACTTTGTAGTTAGTACACACATATATATACATACATACATACACACACACACACACACACACACACACACACACACACACACACACACACACACACACACACACACACACACACACACACACACACACACACATACACACACATACACACACATACACACACATATATCTATCTCTATATATATATATATAGAGAGAGAGAGAGAGAGAGAGAGAGAGAGAGAGAGAGAGAGAGAGAGAGAGAGAGAGAGAGAGAGAGAGAGAGAGAGAGAGAGAGAGAGAGAGAGAGAGAGAGAGAGAGAGAGAGAGAGAGAGAGAGAGAGAGAGAGAGAGAGAGAGAGAGAGAGAGAGAGAGAGAGAGAGAGAGAGAGAGAGAGAGAGAGAGAGAGAGAGAGAGAGAGAGAGAGAGAGAGAGAGAGAGAGAGAGAGAGAGAGAGAGAGAGAGAGAGAGAGAGAGAGAGAGAGAGAGAGAGAGAGTAAGCAATTGTCTTCAACTATTATACATCTTCGGTCACGAAACCTAACTAAAATATTAATATAATTTGGTATGTTTTGTACTTTCATTTCAATGTGCTGCACATTTCTGGTTCATCAAATGCCCATGAAATGAACTTAGTTGTGTATGCTTAAATGCCACAAGCATAGTGAATAAGAGTAGCGATTTAGGAATCATGTTAGCAGATATTGACCCAGGTATAATAGGCATCACAGAATTATGGACACACGAAGACATGGTAGATGCTGAACTAGCTCTATCAGGTTATATAATGTTTATAAAGGGCAGAAAAGAGAAAAGGATTAAAGAATATATACAAGCATATGAAGTACGACTGATCAGTGAAGCAGATTACGAGGAAGCTATTTGGTGCAACATAGTTACCAGAAAGTCAACGTTAACAATAGGACTAGTTTATCATAGTCCTAGCATACGACAACATAATCACGTAAAACTGCACAATGCTATAAAGGAGATGAGTAAAGGGGAATGTGTTATAATAGGTGATTTTTTTTAATCACGGACATATTCAGTGGAAATAACTAGAGAGTTCTGGAGGTGATGACCAACAGATTCTGCTTGTAATACAGAACGGTTTTCGTATTCAATCTGGTTTGGAACCAAGCAGGGAATGTGTTGGATTTAGTGTTCTCTTCTGATAAGGATGTAAGGTGATAATGTGAAAGCAGATGAACCTCTGTGATCTAGTGATCATAACCAGATCCATTTTAAAGTGAAAGTACAATCAAGGAATAATTGTAAAAAGCTACGGAGGAGAAACTTCAACAAAGGCAAATATAAACATATGAGAACATATTTAGCACACATAGATTGCACTGCCTTAATGAAAAACAAGTAAGTAACAGAATGTTGAACCGTTTTTAAAGATGAGATTGAAGTCATTATTGAAAGGTTTGTTCCCCTGCGAAAGCAATGAAAACTATCCAGGAAGAAAGACCTTTCAAAGGAGGCTATGTATAAAGAAAATCGAACCTTTGAACACAAATTGGCGAATGAAATAAAAATGACAGCAATAGTTTCTACGGTTATGTAAGGAGTAAACAGAAGGTTCAAGATAAAGTGGGATCACTTGAAAACAGCGCAGGAAATGTAATATCTGATGGGCTTCAGATGGTAGAGGCCCTGAGTATTTCAGCTGTGTGTTTATCACAGAAGATATCAGTTCACTGGCAGTACCAGTTACTAAATTTGAGGGGGTGACTCATATCATTTAGGGCAGTTGTTTGTTACTCCTGAAATGATATCACGGAAAGTTAAGAAGTTCTCGAAGGAGGGCCATTGCGAATCTCAAAACAAACAAGTCACCTGGTATGGCCGGAATCACAACTGAAATTATCAAAGCGGGTTATGTGACAACTGTACAATGGATGTTCGGACTGTGCAACCAGATCTGGAACTCGGGCATCGTTACTGAAAACTGGAAATATGGTGTTGTTGTCTGTATCCTCAAGAAAGGAAACCTAACTGAATGTGACAACTGGAGAGGTGTGGCACTGCTGACAATACCATGACACGTTTACTGTAAGATGATATTGAACCGAGTGCGAGATGTGGTACATGGCGAACTGCGTGAGGAACAAGCAGGCTTTAGGCCAAAACGATCTTGTGCTGAGCAGATATTCACACTCAGACGCATTATTGAGAAATGTCAAGAGTACCTGTTACCCCTCGCAATCAGTTTCATAGACTTTACCAAAGCGTTTGACAGCATCCAAAGACCCTCCATCTGGAAAATATTAACTACGTATGGAATCCCACAAAAGATTGTATCAGCAATCGAGATGGTATATGAAAACTCGATACGTGTAAAAACAGAAGATGGTTACAATGACTGGTTCCATGTGATGACTGATGTCAGACAAGGTTGCATTATCCCACCCCCACTTCTCTTTGCCGTGGCCATCGACTGGGTCGTGCAGCTAGCAAACACAGGCAATGAAGGGATTGTGTAGGTTAAGGTGGAGCGTTTATCAGACCTGGACTTTGCTGATGACATTGCTGCCCTCTCAGACACCACCCAGGTCCTACAACGTTTCTCTTGAAATCAGTCAGCAGATACGCTTGGGACTTGTCATCAGTGAAAAGAAGACAAAAAACATGCTGACAGGATGACATCAACCACAACCATCTTTTGATCAAACACAAAAAGTAGAAACAGTCGAAAACTTCATCTATCATGGCAGCTTCATCAACAACCTGGGAATCATCGATCACGAACTAAACTGCCGGATGGGGAAAGCATTAGCAGCCTTCAACCGGCTGAGGAAAATTTGTAACAACAAGAAATTTACCTTGAAATTTAAACTCCGCTTTATAACTCAAACATTGTACATACCCTCCTATATGCATGTGAAATATGGCAACTGAAAACAAGCCCAGAAAAAATTGATACATTCGACACTAAATGCCTGTGAAAGATCTTGGGCATACACCGGAGCGACCATGTGACGAACATAGCTGTCTGGATACGATCAGGACAACATGTGGCATCATCTACTACCTGCAGAAGACGAATAAGCTGGATCGGCCATGTCACAAGGCTCACACCTCCTAGACCTGCCCAACAAGCGCTATGGTAGATAACAGCTGGCCAGAGAAAGATGGGACGACCAAGAATGAACTGGCGTTAAACAATCGACCGCGACCTGAACACCAGCAAGCGATAGATCTGGATGGCGTACTTTGACAGCCTCATGCGTCTCTAGACGCGGGAGCCGCTAAGTCTAAGAAGATGAAAGACAACAACTCACTGGAGTTGACGGGATACCACCGAAACTGCAGACATTGTAGAGCAAATCAGTACACCAAGTGCTATATTATTTAACTTGCCACTTAAAGAGAGAATCGTTCCACTAGAATGGAAAGAAGCAAATATTACGCCATTATTTAAAAGGGGTCGAGGAACAAAACAGATAATAACAGATAATTACAGATCTCTTAGCTTATCATAAGTTTAATGCAAATTACTAGAAACGCCTATAAGAGGCAACATGGTGGAATTCCTTGTAAAACACAAATTAATAAACATATCTCAAAAAGTGTTCTTAAAGACTAGATGTCTAACCAATCTGTTATGTTTTTGGAAGGAATTACAAAGTGGGTAGACGACGGGTCACAAGTGTATGTTGTCTACTTACATTTTCAGAAAGCATCTTATAAATTGCCACATCAAAGATTATTGTTTAAACTTAAATCACATGGTATAGGGGATGGTGTGATCAGCTGGATAGAAACATGTTTGACAGACAGAAGACAGAGAGTAATAGTAGAGGAGAAGATTTTTTTTAGTTTAGTGCCACAGGGTCAGTGTTGGGACTTATAATATTCGTGATATATATATATATATATATATATATATATATATATATATATATATATATATATATATATATATATATACATGATTTGGATGATGATGTATCAATCAAAGTTCTGAAATTCGCAGGCGATACAAATTTGTTCAGAAGAGTTCAAACAGATGCAGATAAACGCACACTACAAGATGATCTGACCAAATTAGTCAAATGGTCTAAAAAATGGCAAATGTTATTCAATTTCAGAAATGTAAATGAATTTACATAGGAAATGCTAACAAAGAATACATAATGGGGATACTACATTAGGTAAAACTGTAAAATACAAGGATTTAAGAGTGTGCTGACATAAAGTTTCAGAGCAATATCGAATTGCTGCTTCAAACGGTAACCAAATATTAGGGCTAATTAGAAGACATGTCACGCATAAGGAGAAACAGCAGATTGTACCGCTGTACAAAGCAATAATTAAACCTCATTTGGAATATTGCATATCAGCATGGATACCATATCGTAAGAAGGACATAGATAAGCTAGAAAGAGTCCAACGACCTATCTGTAGCTATGCTACACCTGGTAAAATCACATTGCCGTGACAACAGAAAAAGCATAACCTGTTCCGAGACCGCTCACAACACCGCAGGAGCAACTATTTAAACACATATAAATACTATATTATGCACAATAAAAGCGTTGCAATGCGCAACAATAAAACGAACTGGACTGTAAATGTTTACTGCTGCCATCCCTTCGACTCAGACACGAGTTAACCTAGGACAGATGTGTGGCTAAGCCGGCTGTAGGCGGTGCCCCCAAAGTAAGCCGGCTTGATATGTTACCCTGTAACTGTAGCAGCAGAAGTAGGTCCCTGTATAGGAACAATGAACACGTGACCCGGCCACAGCGAACCGGATATTAAGACGCACGGATAACAGCCCCAAAAGCTGTCTACGTTATGTCCCATCATCGTAGGCGCGGGAACAGGGGGGCAGGGGGCAGGTGCCCCCTGAAATTTCACCGATTGGCAGACATATTGTTCTGCCCCCCATTAAATGTGAGGGTGAATGTTTGTTTTTGTGGCTAGCGTCAATTGCGGGTGGAAATGTAAATTTTATGAGACGATTAATGTGTATTTGTTCGACTATAAAAGGTGTATGCAATTGGAGGGCAGACATGGTGTTCTGCCCCCCTCCCAGTAATAAGCGGCGCGGTAGCGAAATATTTTTCCAAAGCACCCCCTCTCTCTCCCCCCTTCTTCGGATGTCATCAATTCAGCCGAGACAGCGGAGAGAAGCTGGAGAAGGTAAATTGACAGCAGCTATGCCACGTAAGAACAGCGTTGTTGCCCCGTCTACGGATGTCATGAGTTCACAGCCGAGACAGCGTAGAAGCTGATGTTACAGCGGCGCGGCGCGGCGAGACAGCCATATGGTGAAGGAACATGTGAAGATGTGCTGCGGTGCGGCGGCGAAAATGTTTCAGTGGTGCTGAAGCTCCGGTAGACCCCCCAATATGAATTTCGTTCCCGCGCCACTGCCCATCATTCTGATGATTTTGGATGAAATGTATACCTTATAACCTCATCTATCAATGGTCAGTTTAGTTTCCCCAACAAACGATCCAAAACTAATAAACAAGAAACAACTGACAACATGCGATACAATTACCTCATTTTGTAACGTTTCCCTCAGATTTAGCAAGAAATCAAAAACTACGGATTATATTTCAATAAGTGAGGTATCATTTTAAAACTCATCACCTGTGCAATCCAAAAAAGCCCACAAGTCAAATTCACAATTTTTGCGACTTAATACCAACTATGTGTCAGACCCGTAGGCTGAGATCGAGCGCGTACTATCCCACGCTGAGGCAAAATACATCCGTTTGGAGGGAACTAGTTGTGATTCAACAGAAGGATTCGGCAGATCAAAGAAGCCATCTGGATCAGAAAAACCAAAACACCCATCAACAGAGACGAGGGCAATTACGAACTGCCTCACGTGTACGATGACGTCATTCAGCGTCATAGGTACTGATGAAGTCGGCGTGACACGTCAACGAAAGCCTCTACCAGGTAATTTAACATGATTCTTGGATATGAAAAATGAAAGTTTCTAATTTGAAAACGAACTATCCTGAAGAATGTTCAGTAATCTACACTGTAATATCACGTATTATATTGGATATATCAAAAATAAATTGTTTGCATTAAAACGAACTATCCTGTAGAATGGTCAGCAAGCAAAACAGCACTTTCGACTTTGATAAATCTCCAACACAACCCCCAGGCTCCATCTCAAATGTGATGTTTGTTGGAAATGTGTAATTCCTGGCCGTAAAACGGACCCCCAAAACGTCAACCACTGTGTCTTGTATACGCCATTACGCATGACAACGGGTGGAGCGTGTCACGTTGTTGTCTGGAATCTTTAGATTTTAGCCCTTTTTAAAGTCTTCCGTTCCCGGGCTATTTGGCAAGAAACAGCAACAGTTAAGACCATGCAGTACGTTCAAATACCGTTTCTTATGTTTGTCTTTAATATATCCACAAGTGGGTGCAACTGCAGCATTCTGTATTACACAGTTGTTTCGGATGCTCTAAGCGAACAGACACTGCTGTGTATATGTGGTTTCTTCTTCTTGGGTTAACTTATCCATTTCCGGCGTTGCAGCCTTGATGGATTGTTTATAGACAACTCTTTGGTTTGCCACTCGCCAGACATCTGCTCCCATCCATTCCTCTATGTCCTTCTCCCATTGTCTCCTAGGTATTCCTCTGCTTATGCTGCCTTCCACATTTCATTCCATTATTAGTCTCTCTAGAGACTGATGCCGTTTCACATGGCCGAAATAACTTAGTTTCTGTTTCTTTATAAAGTTCAATAAAATCCTGGGTATAACACCAAGCTCATCTGCGATGGATTCGTTAGTTCTACGTTCAATCCACGAAACTCGTAATATCTTTCTATAACATTTGTTTTCAAATGCAGTTATACGTTTAGTAATGTTCTTATTAAGAGTCCAGGTTTCGCATCCATACGTAGCCGTTGGAAATATGCAGACTCGGATAATTCGTAGTTTCATATCTTTATTCGTTGCTTTCCACAGCTTCTTCATCTCCGTCAACTTTTTACTCGCCATTGCCAACCTCCGCTTGATCTCTTTCGTCCCATCTCCATCCGCTTCTATCAGTGACCCCATATATTCAAAACGTTCCACTCGTTCTATTTCCTCGCCATCTACTGTGACTTCTGATGGTTCTCGACATCCCTTCACATCCATAATCTTAGTCTTCTTTACGTTTAGTTTCAATCCTGTCATCTCGCTGTGTGCTCTTTAACAGTAATTATCAGTTTGTGCAATCCTTCTTTTGTATCGGATATTAACGCTGTGTCATCGGCATATCTCAATTCATATATCTCTTGTCCATTCACTTTCAGTCCATTAAAAAACTTGCTTCTCGTGTCAGTCTCAACTTCTCTCATGATATTATCTTATAGACTGAATAGATGGGGGGAAATGCAGCCCTGTCTCACTCCCTTGCCGACTGGGAACCAATATGTGGTATTACACTCTAATCTCATTGTAGACTGCTGTCCAACATATAAATTTTGGATAAGTGATGTAATTTTCTGGTCAAATCCCATGTGTATCAAGGTTTTCCAGAGTTGTTGAATACTATCATTATCAAAAGCTTTTGAATAATCTATGAAACAGATCCTAAGGTCATGGTTGAATTATCTGCATTTCTGAATTAACATCTTCAGGTTGAAAATGTGATATCTTGTTCCTCTTCCAGTCCGGAAACCAGCTTGTGTTCTGTTGACTTCACATTCTAATTTAGTTGTGATTCTCTTCATTATGATTTTTAGCATAATTTTGTTCGCATGGCTGATGAGGGATACAGCCCTGTGGTTTGAGCATTCTTGTATGTCACTTTTTTCGGTATTAGTATAAGGATGGCTCGTTTCCAGTCCATGGGCCATGTTCCACTTTTCCATATTTTCTTGCATAATGTGTGATAGATATCAACGCCTGCTTCGCCACTTGCTCTTATTAGCTCTGCAGTGATGTTATCAGTGCCAGGTGATTTTCCGTCTTTTAGACTTTTTGTTGCCCTCTCCTCCTCTGAACGCAAAGGCTCAAGTTCATCTTCTGGTTCTGTCCTCTCTCTGCCTTAATCCATGTCTACCTCTTCTGTTTCTTCTTTCTTAAACATGCTTTCACAATATTGCTTCCATCTTTCAAGTATGTCATCGCTTCCTGTCAGAGTCATTCCCGTTTCATCTTTAATAACGCCAAGTCTAGGTTTGAACGACTGTGTCATAGATTTAATTTCCTTGAACATACTGCGACTATCGTTCCTTCTCATACGTAGTTTGTTCTTTTCGCATTTCTTCTCTAGATATTTCTTCTTGTCTTCCTTACACATTCGTTTAATCATCTTGCACTTCTCTCTGTATTTCTCATGACAATTCTCACTCATTTCTTTGTTCTTCTTTAACTCTTTCCTTTCGTCAATCATCTGCAATGTGTCTTTGATGTTCCATGGTTGTTTTTGCCTCCTCTTTTTAGTGAAGTGTTTGTCAGCTGACTCCATAATGATGTTCCTAATTTCTGTTGCCAACTCCTCTGGTTCCTTCTCGTCAGCCACTGTCTGTAATACTCCGAAACGGTTCACAACCTCTACTCGGTATCCTTCTTTGATATCACTGACGTCATACCTCACTATCTCTTTCCCTCTCTTCATCTTTCTTAATTTTATCGCAATCATGGCGCTTAGCAATTCATGGTCAGAGCCACAATCGGCTCCCGGTAATGTCTTTGCTTTAAGCACGGACGTCCTCCATCGTTTTGGTATCATTATAAAGTCAATTTGATTTATGTTTCCAACCATCTGGTGTTGTCCATGTGTACATTCTTCTATGATGTTGTTTGAAGAAAGTATTGGTGATCATCAGTTCATTCTCTATGATAAACTCAACAAGTCTATCTCCTCTCCCATTTCTCTCGCCTAGTCCATATTTCCCGATATTTCCATTTTCTTCTTCGTTTTGACAACTGCCAACATTTGCATTGAAATCGCCCATCAGTACTACCATGTCTCTCCTATTTACCTCGTCAACTGTTCGTTGCAGTGTGGATTTATAAAACGTTTCTATTACATCGTCGTCAGCAGTGCTCGTTGGTGCATACATTTGAATACATGTTATTTCCGTGGGTTTTGCTTGTATTCGTATGGTAATAATTATGTCATTGGTTGTATCCTAATAGTGCATTTTCTGTTTTCTTTGACATATAGAATGCAACACCACTCATTCCTGGCTTAATTGCTCCTGAGTGTATAAACTTTCCTCCTGAATTCGGGCGAAAGTGTCTTTGTCCGGCCAACCTGTGTTCCGCAATCCCTAATATATCTACCCCATATCTTTCTGCTTCCGATGTTACCATTTGTAGGATTTTCCCTTTTAACTTTTTGTTGCTGGTTTTACCTACCGCACAGTCGGGCATACTACCGTCATCAGCTCTGGTGTTACTTCCAACATCTCCAAGCTCTTCCCCAGTATGTGTCGTCCTATCCAGCCTGGGGGCTCACCACTAGGACCTCTCTTACTGTCTGTATTCTCCATCAAGTTTTCTTGGGCTAATACAGCGGTAGCTGCTCATTGCTTTCCGCTGGTTTGTGTATGGTTAACTCCACTATTCCCTGACTAAAAGTCTTGCACCGCAGCGTCTTGGTAGGTACCTTGCAGCCTGGTGAAAGGCTGTTGCTGTTTCGTATTTGTAGCCGGGGATGTAGACAATCGGCTGGCCGCCTACTACTCCGAGACAGTCTTTGTGTACTGAGAGCAGACGTCCCTCAACTCAATAGGCATTAGCCTACAAGCCTTACTCATTACTTTTGTTGGTCAGCCGAGACCATTGCCCGGGATGTGGCCACTGCCGTACACTGGCAGTTCCTAGGAGCCAGACATGAGCTAGATAGACTGTGGGAACCAGTGGTTAGAGCCTCCACAGACGTGGAGCGGCTGCACATCACCAAAGGGACTATCCCTCCATGTTCTACCCTACACCCCTATATGTGGTTTACCTGTACGCAAAACCGCGACGAGAAAAATAGAATGTCAACAGCGGCTTATAATAAACTGTTTAATCACTTCGTGTAATGGGCCGTAACAATTAACAATCGACTGCCGCATTAATTATATTCGTTTAACGGGAGGCTACACTAGTTGATGATAGCCTCGAGATATGTTCGACACTAAGGCATACAATTACAGATATACGTATATAGTGTAATTGTACGCGTTCCTCTAGCTATGTCGAATCACGACTGTTTCAATAGAGCGACACTCGAGTAGGATCAACTGAATGACGCATGCTACCAAATGTATCTTGATAAATCATTGTTTTGTTTGCATCATTGTTCATAGTCAAGGCAATCACTGTAATTGCAATCGATGAAGTCGTGGTGTGTATCTGTATTTGGTAGCGTTTGTGAGAACCTGTACATAATTATTATGCGGGTGAACCGTATCTATTCCTTATATGTTATGATGGAGAAACATACGAGCATAGGGACAAGTATCCACACACACACAAACACACGCACGCACACACACATGCATACACATACACACATACGCACATACACGCGCTCGCATGCGTAACCCGATGTTATTCAAAAAAGCTAAGCTCATCACAGTTATTATTCTGAATATCATCACTCACACATACAACAAAACCACCTTTAGATGGTGTGTTCCTTTTTGTGTAAATCATAATATTGTCGGGCCAACAATAGGACTTCAAACCGTTGAACAGAGAGGTGGGGAGGGAAAGCGAGAGAGAGGGGGAGAGAGAGAGAAGGAGGAGAGAGAGAGAGACAGACAGATATACAGACAGACAGACAGACAGACAGACAGACAGACGTGCCAGGTTGAACAGCTTACCATCGGATCTGGTATGAAGGTAAATGCCGTCTGAGGGAGAGTCGAAGGCATAGGACAGCAGGAGGGGGAAGAAGACCCAAAACAACATTGGAGCGAGGACGCAAAGGACTCCACGGTCGATCATTCGTTCACATCTGTGCCATTCATGTTCTTGTGGAAGGAGACCATCATGCTGCATAGCTTGGGAGGGTCCGATCTTATCAAGCAAGCGGAAGAATCCCTTCCTGCTAATAAGATGCAAGGCCTTGTTCAATTCGATGAACGTCACGTATAGGGGCATCCCCTGTTCTCTACACGTTTCCTGAAGCTTACATACTGATGGTGGATATTCCTGTCCTAAAACCGCACTGGCATTCTGGGTAGACACGTGAAACAAGTTTGTGAAGTTTTATCAGCAGGACTCGACCAAAGGCCTTCCCCACAATGCTCAATAATGATTTGACCCTGTAGATGTTGACTGCAGTCGCCTTTGCTTTTGCACAAGTTGACAATTGTAACATCCCGCATTCTTTGAGGGACTACTCCTTCATTCAGACAGAGACAGAGCAATTGATGTAGGTGATATATATATATATATATATATATATATATATATATATATATATATATATGTTGTTGGCCTACCCCGCTAGCAGGTGCGGGTTGGAACGGGGGCGACGTAGGGTGAACGAAATTGCCCAAGTTTCGACACGGCGGCCGAACAAATACCGAACCAACGCCCGTATATACATATATATATACATATATATATATATATATATATACTCCTAACAGCAGCATACGTCGACCAGATATGCATAAGGGACCACCTTAGGCAGACCACCGTTTTTAGGCAGACCAGAGCCGGTCTGCATAAAGTGTTGACCCCTGATTGCGTAGACAGTATCGTTTATTTTATAATTTGAACTGTTAGTGTATGTAGTATACCCAGACATATAATGATATCAATAATTATTTGCACCAAAAAATTATTTTTTTGGATTTTGGGAGACGTTTTCTCGGAGGTTGTATATCCTATCTCTCATAATGGAGCGGTCGACCTATGCTGCCCTTAGGCTTATATATATATATATATAACATACACGGCGGCCGAACCAATACCGAACCAACGCCCGTATATACATATATATATATATATATATATATATATATATCTATGTATGTATGTATGTATATACGGTATTGGTTCGGCCGCCGTGTTGAAACTTGGGCAATTTCGTTCACCCTACGTCGCCCCCGTTCCATCCCGAACCTGCTAGCGGGGTAGGCCAACAACACCAGCATACAAAGTACAACGAAGCCAAGGATCCCAGTCCCCAGCAGCATCGAAAGAGTATATGGCCAAGAAGGCGGTTTGGGTCAACTAGGGCTATATGCAGGGAGTGCTAAGAATATCTGGGTCAAGAAGAGCCGCCGAGAGAAGGTAAGTAGACCGAAGATATAACATATAACGTAAGAACACTACTAAGAGATGAACAAATACAAGAGCTGGAGGAAGAACTTAGGTAAACCAGGTTGGTATGGGATGTGATCGGGATCGGAGAAGTCAGAGGAAGAGAGGAATGCTTCACTACCTTACAAAGCGGCCACCTACTATACCATTCCACGGCGAACAACGGCCAAGCAGGCGTCGGCTTTGTCATGAACAAGAAATGGAAAAACAAGTGAGGGTTAACAGTATCAGCCCCAGACTAGCAGAACTTGTTCTAAGCATAACAAAGCGCTACAACCTGAAGATAGTACAAGTGTATGCACCAACAACATCATACACAGAAGAAGACACAGACAAATTCTACAACAACGTGAATGTGACTTTAGAAAAGGTCTACACGATAGTGATGTGAGACTTTCATGCGCAAGTAGGGAAAAGAACAAGCATTTCGGAAACGGCAACAGGCAAATTTGGCCTAGGTGTGAAAGCGCCGACACCATGGTAGGATGGGCAACACCATGAAAGTACACAGTCATGAATATCATGTTCCAGAAGAAAGCAGGGAGGAGATGGACGTGTAGAAAGGCCAAATGGAGAAACGAAGAACGAAACTGACTACAACCTGACAAACAGGCCAGACATGGTCACTGAAGTAACTGTTATCAACCAAGTCAACATCGGAAATGACCACAGAATTGTAATGAGCACCATCAAACTGGATGTCAAGGCTTAAATGAAGAAGTTGATAAACAACAAAAGAACTCCAAGTGTACATACCACACAAATAAAAAAAAGGTCGAATTCCAATTCGAACTGCGAAACCGATTATAGACAGTACAAGAACTAGACGACATTGACACCACGAGCGAAAACATCACTGAGATGATGCAACTAAGCCTGAAGAAAGCCAGAAGAACACAAGCACTAGGACGAGACAGACTGATTGCATGTTTAGACAAGCAGGATAGAGAAATACAAAACTAGGGATCGAGAGGAATTCTACACCGAGCTATACGACAGTGAACATACGACAGTACCATAAATCACACTGACTCGAAAGAGGTACCAGAGATGACACCATGGGAGGTGGAAGCAGCCCTAAGAGATATGAAGAATGGGAAGACATCAGGCAACGACCACGTAAACACTGACATATTAAATAGCAGGAGAGGATACCATCTCGAAGATACTGGCTAAGCTGTATACTAAATGCTTATCAGAAACACGAATACCCACCGCATGGAAGAACGCAAAGATGGTAATAATCTTCAAGAAGGGAAATAAGAAAGACTTAAAGGAAATAAAAACAAGGCATTAGCTAAAATCCGTTTTCATGTGTACACAAAGTTTAACATTGTATGTAACATTCGAGAACATTAAAACATACAGAAAATACATTTGTAGCATAAATTCGATTTAAAACCCGTCTGTGTAGCGATTCCCGCGGAAAATAGAAATTTAATGAGCTAGTCGACCCTTTCCATGCATTCAGAGCATGTTTACAAGGATAGTTTTTGGGTCAAAACGAGCGTCAGAATGAATTATTGTGCAATATTCCGATGCAATACAAACACTAGACATCATATAAGAACAAGCAGTTGTCTTACGGTTCCACATGAATCCAATTTTATTCCAAACAATGAATACGAATGAGCCTATAAGTCGACTAGGTATATCGCCGAGCTTGGGCTCGTTTTCAAAATAATTATGTGGAATGAAACCAACGGGAGATAATCTACACCAATATACATACATAGCAAACATATATCGTATCCAGCTACAGAAAGAAACGTGTATAATCTCATAATATCACTAGAATATCGATGTATGAAGGAGGAGTTGTACAATTTATCATAACAACTTAAATCAGTCGGCGAATTTCTGTCGGTCCTGCTAGCTCAGCTGGTAAACGCGTTGCTTCCTTGGCATTTATTTTGCAATCGGGCGACGCCGGTTCAACCCAGACACCAAACCATTTATATTCTTTACACTTTTTTTGGTTTATGTTTTCACGAAGTAATATAAACCAAATCATTTTGTATACTATGATGCACTGTTTGTAAATATTTTTGTATTTTTAGTAATTATTTATTCGCCACAAAAATGAAAATTGTATTTATCCAGACAGATCACCAAAAATAAAAACAATATTTACAAACTGTAAACCCTTTGCATGATCTAAATAACAATTACAAAATAATCATTGATGTACTAAAAAAGGCAAATTGTAATCACATGCCATTTAAATTAGTCACGTTTAATAAATATAAACACAAAAACTCTATGGATAATAAATGGTACACTTAAATCTATAAAATACAGAGACAACCTATATAAACAGCTTAAGCTGTCAAATCCAACATCTATTGACCATTTTATTGAAAAGACAAACTTAAAAACTGATAATTGTATCCTAAAAAGAAGCATGAAAGTAGCCAAATTTATATATTATGAACAATTGTTTAACAGGTATAAAAATGACACAAGGAAAACTTGGAAAACTATATAAATGAAATTCTGCAAAGACCCAACAAAAAAGATCATTACTTATATATTTTAGAGAAGGAGACCACAAAATAACTGACAATGTTAAAATTGCCAATACCTTTAATTACTTTTTTACAGACATAGGAAAACACCTTGCAAATAAAATTAAATACACCAGTAATAAAACCATAGATATTATTTGACAGGAAATTCATAAATGCGTTTCCAATTCCAAGAAATAAATAAAGAGTCAATACAATTTCTCTGCAAAAAAATCAGTTATGGCTGTGATGGTATTTCATTGAAACAAGTAAAATATTTAAATAAACAATATTTTAATAAAACCCATAAAATTACTTCGTAATCAACTATTAAATACTGGAATCTTCCCAGATAAGATGAAAGAAAAGAAAAATCTTTAAAAATGATCACGTAACATTATTTTTGTAACTACAGACCGATATCTCTTCTACCAGTAATCTGTAAGGTTATTGAACAAGTTTTGCATAATGAGATATATTCATCTCTTACTGAATTCCAACTTTTAATGCTAATCAATACGGATTCAAATCCGGTCACTCAACCGAATATGCCATTATGGAAGTTATCGACCGAACAATAACCGCACTGGATTCTAATGAAACGCCCATTAATATATGTTTACATTTATTTAAAGCATTCGATACTTTAGACCATTCAATTCTATTAAGTAAACTACATTTGTATGGAAAAGGCGACACTGGCCTAAAGCTAATGGAAAGTTATTTTAAAAATAGAAAACAGTATGTCATTTACAACGATGCTATTTCTGAAATCCTGCGTATTACTACAGGTGTATTACTTCTTGGGGTGACTTTGCAAGAAAACTTAAGCTGGGACATATATATTAAAACATCTCTATCACATGTTCTAAATTAATAGGTATATTAAACAAATTAAAAATATTTTTGCCAGTAAATGTAAAAGTTACTTTACATAGCCCATTACTGTTACCATACACTAATTATGACGTAATCATATGGGGTTTTAAATGTAACAGAATCATCAAACTACAAACAAGCGATTAGAATAATATGCTTAGCTAAATATAATGGACATACCGAGCCGCTGTTTAAGAAACTCAAAATTCATAATATAGCAGGTATGCTGCATTTATAGAAATTGAAATTGTATTATAAATATATGTACAAGACATTATAGCAGCATATTTACAAAACTTACCATTTACGCTAAATATAAATGTTTACAACATTAATACACGGATACACGACAACATCCGTACAAATAGGGCAAAACATGACTTTGCCAAACGATGCATTATGTTTGATATTCCATTACTAATAAACAATACTGTACTTCACATGAGGAACAACATTTTAACACATAGCTTACAAAGATTTATTAGTCTTGCATATGTTTTCTACAAAATTACAGAATACAGTGCTCTTTGCCAAATTGTTATGTATGTGGACATTCTTAATAATCAATAAATAATGATATCTTGTTTTAATTTTATTACCTCTGTTAATTTACGATCAAATGTTCTGTAATTACTATGTCTGATGTAGTTGTAACTATCTGCTAGTTTTCAAATGAAGATTGAGATTTTGACATCAATTATTGGATTTATAATTCAAACACTTGTGTAACCGTTACTGCATTAGAAAGTATGCACTTATATTGTTAGCATTTTATCGAATTGGATTCGAAAGTATGCACTTGTATTGTTATAATTTTATCGAAAACCAATTATACTTTGTTGAAAATTACTAAATGAGGTGGCTGCTACGAGAGCGACCAACAATGGTCTTAGTTGCAATCTCCCTGACCCCTGTTTTTGTTTACCTACAGCAACCTGATAGTTCATGGTCAGGATGTTGTTAACTGATTATATCATACATTGATTGTTTATACTGTTATGTTATATATTCTACTTAATAATACATGTATGTACTACACGTTATTTTAACACAAGTTCAGTATTTCATATTTGAGCTGTAGATAATTCTTGTTTTTGAAAATTGTACCGTTTTGTTTTATTTGTAGGTCAAATAAACACTTCCGATTCCGAGTCCGATTTCAAATCCAGCGATGACATACGGCGCGGAAACATGGGCACTCACCATCCAGGCAAAGAACTAGCTAGCAGCCGCACAAAACAAAGATGGAAAGAACTATGTTAAACATCACATATCGGGAAAGAAAACCAAACATCTGAGTAAGAGAGAAGACAAAGGTCATAGACGTATAGTCATAGAACAAATCAAAAGAGAGAAGTGGACCTTGGCACGGCACATCAGCAGACTACTAGACTACCTGATAACCAATCGCGTATCACCACCTGGAGACCTTGCGAAGGGAAACGATCTAGACGAAGACCCGCGAGACGGTGGAGAGACGAACTAGACGAGTACTGGAAGGGCACCATCTGGCAGAGACAGGCAGATTAGAAAACGACATGCTTACGCCTTCGCCCAACCATGGGTTACTACGGCTTAACAATGATGATGATGATAAACCATTTTTTTTTTTAATTTAGGTAATTGTTTTTTATTCCAACTGCATATCTATAAATATACTAATTTCGATGTACAGGTAATGTTGTTTTCACTAAAAAACATATTAGATGTACAGCTGTATATATATAACAGGCAATAGGGTACGCAATTGATTCTCGTTTCCGATCCGTTTTTATGCTTCCGGTGCTCACTTCATTTTCCGGAATTATCGCTCATTCGATTACAGGCAGGGCGTTTTCATTTCAATTTTGGGTAAACTACACACCACGGAATGTTAAATTTCAAGGAAAATGAACAGGTTCAGTAGATTGCAGGAGGGTGCCGAATTTCACATACGACGACGAGTGCAAGCATCGATGAAAGACAAAAGTTACAAGTGAATGGTGTTTCGCTTGTGAAATTGTTTTCGCTCACGGCCGGCCTCCGCTCACTCGATCGGTTGTCACATAGTCCGTAAACAGGGAAGATCGCATACGAAGTGGTTACCTCAAACTGACATATAGGGTCATTAAGGGGCGCTTCTGGCTAGGCCAATAGTTCAAATCATGACATGAATGATAGGTAAGACTATAAAATGTATGCATAATTGACGCAGGTGAATACGTTCAATGGACAAACATGTTCAATTTCTAACTGTAAAAAAATATAGGGCACAACAGCTTGAAAGGGAACTAATTGATATTGATTGATTATGATTGGCCTCGTTCAATTGTTGCCAAATACTTTAAGGGTTTTCTGAGTTGTTACTACTCTGTCTATACAGGGAGTCTACTCTGACGCAGATGACGTCGGATAGTTTAACCTATGTTATTACATAAATTGGAACTATACGCACGAGCGCAAGTTCGGGATGCCTGCTAGTTTGTTCGAATTACTACCAGTTGGACCGATTTATCACGCGTACCTATTTAATGACGTCATTGAACAAAACTATATACAGGCGCGCAAGTTCCAAATGTCTGCTAACTGAATTATAACCAGTTGGACCGAATTAACACGCGTATTTATTTATTGACGTAATTGAACGATATTATTTACATACGCGCAAGTTCCGAAGACTGCTGACCGAATTACTACCTGTTTGACCGAATTACCACGCGTACTTATTTAATTACATCATTGAAGGATATTATTTATATACGCGAAAGTTCCGAATGCCTGCTAACCGAATTACTACCAGTTTGACCAATTTACCACGCGTATTTATTTAATGACGTCATTTTCACAGAATTCCCGCTATTTTTCATGAACCAATGAAAACTGTATGCAAGCACGTGATGTAAAAAAAGAAAACAGGGAAGACAGAAGAAGAGATGGTCAGACAATATTGCAGAATGGACTGGGAAGACCTTTGCAGAAACTCAGACATTAGCACACAACCGCGAAGACTGGCGTCGACTGGTGAAACAGTCAGCAATGCAGCGCCCCTATGACCCAGGCGGGTTACGGGAGCAGTAAGTAAGTAAGTAAGTAAGATGTAAAAAATATATGTAGTACCTACGCAGATAGCCGCCAATTTGACTGATTTAGCAGAGAAGTTCCGATTTTATAATTATTGTAAGTTATACGTATGTTTTAGAAAAGTATATAGGAGGGCAGTCAGCATGTGTAATGACCTATTCCATGACATGATTGACCTATTTTATAAAGTATATGACCTATTTTTATAGTTCACCACATAAAAGACAAGACCGTACGGAAATAATACCAAGGGTCTAATTCCAAGATCGCCCTGTTAAAAAAAACGAGGCTTTAGGTTCTGCTATAACATAGTACAATATGTATTCTACATTTCGTATACTGTACTTCAGATAAATAGGCATCCGTTGAATTTATAATGTTTTTATTATAAATTACGCCTTATTATGCTCCTTTGCATAAGAGAGGTCTTTTGAGAAACGCATGCGTGCGTTCTTTCTGGTGCAAGGCCTAAATTCACCGAAATTCCTATCTTTTAACATGGAGTTTACTCCTTATCTTTTAACATGGAGTACACATCTAGGGAAGGATGATTATGATCGGAGGAATTCGGAACTACTTCCCTATCCTTTAACATGGGAAAACCGGTACTACTTTTACTCTTCCTGTAATCATAATCACTCGTCCCTCGTATTCAACGCGACATACTACTTTTATGTGTTCCGCAATGTTCGGACAGACAGACCGCAAGATATCCACATTGTTCATCATGTATGTTACTGTTATCGTCCGGAGAAGTTCGTGATCATCCTGAGACACTGTGATAATGGAGCTGAAGGCATGGAAAAGACAATTTCCGTCGCATTTGATACGTCACGTAATCAACAGTTGGTCAACATGAATGAAACTAGTATCAGCATTGTGTCGGCGACCATTGAGACGAACAGACTTCAGCTTAAGATTGGAACACTGGTCACGCTGCCAGTCTTCACAGGCGGACTTCACTGCAATTGTGTCAGCGACGTCGGCGTCAGTATCGGTGGTCTTGACACGTTTTGGAGGTGGTGGTGAGCCATCCTGATGTTCGTCGGTAGATGGTGCTTGAGAGGGCTTCAGGTTATTGGAATTAACCTTCTTCTTCATCCCCACTTGCGTTAGCGATCTTGTTTGTGTTTTTGCCACACGACTGGGAGTACGGACTGTTCCATCGTTCGGAGAAGTGTCCACCTTTTCGATCATGTCTAACGAGAATTTTGTGAAGGACCTAGGGGGCAATCTTATACTGGGGAGGCAGCATTATATTGCTATAACGCTGTCCCCCTGCAGTTTTATACCGGTATGATATTGCCGGGGGGGGGGCAAATTATACTGGGGGCAATAGTATACCTTTACACCGGGATGGGAGTCTGGATTGGAGTGCTTGCAATCTCTGTTATTACCATTGTCGCCGTGCGGTCCATCAGTTGTTTCGTGATAACGAGCGGTTTGTTATACAAAAGAATGTTCGTAAGTCGCTTTGTTTTTCATCGATTCAGTTGTAATAAATTAGGAAATCTTAAAATGCACAGCGACTGCGCTCAAACGCTGAAGCCTGAACGGACATACGCACGGATTGGAATGATATTTTGGTTCACGAATCAGTCCCTACAGACGCTTCGCGAAACTACGCCCTTGGCGGAGCTACACTGAAGATTAGGCACCCTTCAGATTCGGTAAGCATATGCCTATGGGAATGATTATTTGGAAGGACTCGTGAAAAAAATACCAAACGAACTGATTCAAACTAAATTTAAACTTAAAGGCACTCGTATTCAATATATATTTTTGTTATACGTCCCGAGGGACACAACGGTTATTTTACACGCGTCCGGATACCGTTTCTATGCGTATTGGACGCAGGACCCTTGCGTATGAATAGCGACATATGATCGCTCGGGCCGGAACACCCTGGCTCGGGGGCACGTCACTTGTCTTACACGATCCACAGTTATCTCGGCGTTTCGCAATATCGGCCAGTAAACTCGACTTGTTTCGGCGAACTCGGCCAGTGAACTCGGCCTGTGTGGCAATGAACTTGGTCTGTATAGCAAATGATCTCGGCCTGTTTGAGGGAGTGATACTGACCAGAAACGATAGCAATGTGTGTGCGGCAGTGAACTCGGCCTGCATAGCCAGTGATCTCGGCTTCTTTGAATGATGTTAGCAAGATTGTTTGTGCGTAACATAATACATTGTATTATGTTTTGTGATAACTGCTACATAGTGTTTAGTATTGCATGGTTGATATGCCTTGTTTTCGACAGCGATCTTGGTCTTTTTATAGTATTTTTTGTTTTGTTGGGTTATTTATTCGAAATTATCATCGGTAAATTCTGCGTGATGTATTCTAGTATTATAATGTATTTATTTTATCAGTGTACGTTTTTGTTCCAGTTCCATCTTTTATTGGTCTTATCACCCAGAACATGTTATTTGTTGACACGTTTTTGGGTATAACGTAGATAAATGTATCTTCGTTATTCGTGCGCATGTGTGCATTGGAACCGAGGGGGTTGAGTAGCTCGAGGTAGGCTTACCCCACCGTCTCGGCCAGGGGATGCGGTACTGTTGGAGTTTTTGGTGAGCCTCAGTGGGGGTATAAGAATGTTGGTAAGCTTCAGCTCCCCAATAGTAAAAACGTTCGAACGTCTATAGTGTGGGACAATGTTCCGACTAGGATTCGTTGTTAGTTTGCTGGCATCATGAAGAAAGTTTTTATTTTTATTAAGCCCAACAATTCCCCATAATACAATGCATAAACGTTGTGACGTATTGGAATTGGAACATGTGACGTAACGATAACAATGATCACAATATATAATCTAGAGTACAATGTAAAATATGAATGTGTGTGTGTGTGTGTGTGTGTGTGTGTGTGTGTGTGTGTGTGTGTGTGTGTGTGTGTGTGTGTGTGTGTGTGTGTGTGTGTGTGTGTGTGTGTGTGTGTGTGTGTGTGTGTGTGTGTGTGTGTGTGTGTGTGTGTGTGTGTGTGTGTGTGTGTGTGTGTGTGTGTGTGTGTGTGTGTGTGTGTGTGTGTGTGTGTGTGTGTGTGTGTGTGTGTGTGTGTGTGTGCTTTGGTGGGTGACTGGGTGTGTGTGTGTGTGTGTGTGTGTGTGTGTGTGTGTGTGTGTGTGTGTGTGTGTGTGTGTGTGTGTGTGTGTGTGTGTGCGCGCGCGCGCGCGCGCGTGGGTGGGTGAGTGTGTGTGTGCGTGCGTGTGTGGGTGAGTGGGTGTTCATTCGTGCGTGGGTGGGAGCGTGCGTGCGTGTGTGTGTGCATACGCGCGTGCGTGAACACGTATATACATGACAAATTCCAAGTTGCGTTGACGCGTCGTTAGTTGAGCTGCTGTCTTGCTAGTGCGTTGCACACCGCCGAACACATGCCAACCTTTCAACAATAATTAAGCGTCACACAATACTGTGTCATCTGTGCTTATTAATTAGATGAAGGCTCGGTGATACCCCACAGGCCCGTTAGGTGAGCACTCAATGCATCACCTGGCCGTACAATCTGTCAAATGTCTTCAGTAACGGCATCGCTGTCTTGTCCCCAGCCCAGTACAAGTCCCACTGGAGGGCAACCTTTCTCTTGAGGTCTCGGTATGTCTTTTTAATGACTTCTCAATTCCCCCAATTATGTAACAGTGCTATGACCAGATAACGCAGCTTCCGTATTATGAACAAATGTCCTACGCAAAACGTGCTATACAACTCAGTTGTATAGATTAATGTGTAGTTCTGTATGTCCGAGCATATCCACGTCAGTTTTGCATTTACGGAACTCAACTGGTGTAGGTCAGCTAGTAGCCCACAGGACTTGTTGTTCGGGTACACGCGCACTGTCCTGGTTTTGATGACTGACTCTTCACAGAATTTGACATAAGACGACACAGTGTCCGCAAGTTCAGAGGGGTCAGAGCAGCTGTTTGTAAAAACATCCCACTCTGTTGCTTCAAAACAACCACGTAAGTAGTAATGTATGTGCTGTACCGCGATAGGTTTGAGCTTGAGCTGAGGAAGCCCGTGTTAAGAGATAGGGATTTGAACCGGACCGCTCAAAGCGCGCCCAAATACGACTTCCGGGTTAAAGATAGGGATTTTTAACATGGGAGAGATAGGAATCCCTCAAAATCTTGTAAACGACTTCTCATAATCGACGGCCGGGTTAAAGATAGGGATTTTTAACGTGGGAGAGATAGGGATTCCTCCAAAACTGGTAAACGAGAAATCTCATTTACAATTAACTTCCGATTTACTCCGAAAACGGTTTTCGAGAGACTCATTTTGCGCATTACCACTCCCGGGTTTAAGGATAGGATTTTTAACGTGGGAGAGATAGGGATCCCTCCGAAAATGGTTTTCGAGATTCTCATAGACAACAGCTGGGTTAAAACATATGACATTTTTATCGGAAAGGTATCCGACCACTTTTCGAATTTTTATCCCCTGGTAAAGCATAGGGATTTTTATCGCAAAGGTACGCGACCACTTTTTGAATAAAATAAAATATACCGAAAACCATTTGAATATGTCATACACGAAACTGCTTGACCCGTAGGTCCAGGCTTCGCCAAGGGACCGAGCCTTTATTTGTTTGACTATGACATGTCGAATATGTGGTGTTATAGTAAGGCGTAATGTATAACAAAAGGGGTTATAAATTCAACGGAGACTGGTTTGTCTGAAGTAATGTATACAAAATGTAGATTATATATAGGACTATGTTATATCAGAGCCTATAGCCTCGTTTTGTTTTGTTTTTCGAACAGAGCGACCATTTTGGAATTAGCCCTTCGTATCTGTTCACTCACTCACTTTTGACCATTAGCGACACCTAGCGGATTTTTTCGGAACGAAAATAGTATGACCGATACCGCCACATAGCGGAATTTTTTCGAACTAAATGTAGGGGTACTGCCCAAATTCGTGCGTCTTGGTTTGGACATTAGCGCCACCTAGCGGATTTTTTTGCGAACTGAATTCACCTGGCGGATAGGTCGTGAACTACAAATGGTACCACCTGACGGATAAGTTGTGAACTAAATGTAGGAGTACTGCCCAAATTCGTGTCTATTGTAGGCTTGCGTGCAATAGAGCCCCGTGACGGATACATCATGAACCACAAACACCACTTTAGGTGTCGTCATGATGCAGTGACACCGTTAAAACTCTGCAGTCTGTGCTTTTGAATTAATTTTGATATAACATAGTCCTATATATAATCTACATTTCGTATACATTACTTCAGACAAACCAGTCTCCGTTGAATTTATAACCCCTTTTGTTATACATTACGCCTTACTATAACACCACATATTCGACATGTCATAGTCAAACAAATAAAGGCTCGGTCCCTTGGCGAAGCCTGGACCTACGGGTCAAGCAATCTCGTGTGTGACATACTCAAATGGTGTTCGGTATATTTTATTTTATTCAAAAAGTGGTCGCGTACCTTTGCGATAAAAATCCCTATGCTTTAACATAGGGTGAAAATTCCCTATGCTTTACCAGGGGATAAAAATTCGAAAAGTGGTCGGATACCTTTCCGATAAAAATGTCCTATGTTTTAACCCAGTTGTTGTCTATGAGAATCTCGAAAACCATTTTCGGAGGGATCCCTATCTCTCCCACGTTAAAAATCCCTACCTTTAACCCGACCGTCGATTATGAGAAGTCGTTTACAAGATTTTGAGGGATTCCTATCTCTCCCATGTTAAAAATCCCTATCTTTAACCCGGAAGTCGTATTTGGGCGCGCTTTGAGCGGTCCGGTTCAAATCCCTATCACTTAACACGGGCTTCCTCAGCTCAAGCTCAAACCTATCGCGGTACAGCACATACATTACTACTCACGTAATTCCTCCATGCTTTCAGGTGTCCAGTGTTGAGAAACACGAGTTCTAGTTGTTTTTGTCTTCAGCTTTTGTCTGTACTTCGGCAGCAAATGCACAACGTTATGATCAGAGCGGCCAAGTGGTGGCCTACACACAGACCTGTAAGCGTTCTCTATATTTCCAAAGCACAAATCAATAGTCCGATTGAGACGGATGGGGCACAACACATACTGCTGGAGGGTTGGAAGATGAGAAGCAAGATCACACTGGTTAAAATCTCCTGCGATAAAAACTGGTTGATCTGCACACCGGGCTATCGGCAATTCTAACGGCGGCAGCTTTGAAGTCAGGGCCTGGTACATATGCACACACACACACACACACACACACACACACACACACACACACACACACACACACACACACACACACACACACACACACACACACACACACACACACACACACACACACACACACACACACACACACACACACACACACACACACACACACACACACACACACACACACACACACACACACACACACACACACACACACACACACACACACACACACACACACACACACACACACACACACACACACACACACACACACACACACACACACACACACACACACACACAAACACACACACACACACACACACACACACACACACACACACACCATATGTACATGATGCATACATAATAATAATAATAATAATAAGATAACTTCTATTGCGCCTAAATCCTTGTAAACCAAGCTCAGAGGCGCATCAAAACAAAAGGGTTGGTCAATCTCAAAATCCATAAGTAGTTTTCCAGTTGTCAACAGATGTGTCAAGGCGCTAGGGAGCTACGGTGGATAAGCAAGGTTGTAAAGATACGTTTTTAAATGACGACGGAATTGTGTAATATTTTCAACTGATCTAACACTAAGAGGAAGCATATTCCAAAGAGTTGGTGCAGCAACAGAAAAAGCCCTAGTTCCAATGTTAGTGTTGACTCTAGGAACAAAAAGTAGGTCAGAACTAGATGATCGAAGCTGGATATATTTTCTTACAGGAGTAAGCAATAAATGCAAATAAGATGGTTGCTTATTGGACAGTGCCTGGTATGTAATGGTACAGATCTTAAATATTATACGATATCGTACAGGAAGCCAATGCAAAGACTTCAAAAGTGGCACAGAGCGAGAAAAACGAGGAGATCTTGTAACTACTCTTGCTAGAAAATTTTGGACACGCTGAAGTTTTGTGATATCCTTGCTAGCAATATTATAAAGGAAGGAATTGCAATAGTCAAGTCTGCTGCTAACAAGCGCCGTTGCAATAGTCTTAGCAACAGAAAATGACATATACCGGCGAATACGGCGAAGATAACGAATATGATAAAAACAACAGCGACATGTTTGAGATATATGTTGTCGGAAATTGAAGTTACTATCAAAGATCACTCCTAGATTCCGCACCGAGGTTTGCTGGCGTGATATATTGATTCAAAATACGCGTAGGGAAAAAACCATTCAGTTTACAACGCTGCATTGGAGTACCAATAATGATCAATTCAGTTTTATTTGCATTTAATTTCAACTTGCTGTCAGTCATCCAATGGAAGATATCTTGAAGGCAATCACTAAGTTGGTTAAGGGAGCGATTTGTATCCGGGGTAGCCAACGAAATGTAGATCTGAGTATCATCATCATAACGATGATGATCTAAGTTATGTCTTTGTATAACAGAGCTTAGTGGCGTGGTGTAAAGAGTAAAAAGCAAAGGCCCAAGAACAGAACCCTGGGGAACACCAAATAAAGCCGGCAGTGCAGCTGAAAAGCTGTTCCCAATCTTTATAGTTTGGTATCTATCAGTTAAATACGAAGAAAACCAGCTTAGAGCTGTGCCAGATATGCCGTACCACTTTAATAGGCGTTCAATGAGAATGCTGTGATCAATCGTGTCAAACGCTGCAGAAGCGTGATTTGCGCCATACACGCTCTAAATAACGACGACGCCTTTTAGATAGTATACACGACCAGCGCCGGGATAAAGGCTGTCACACTTATTCTAGAAGCTGTTCGTTATTTCTTCGACCAATTTAATTGCGCAGAATTAACGGCAAAATGTTGTAAATTCTCTCCATAATTTAAGGCTGCGATATAGCGCAACGTAATTATTTAATTTGCATAGGCCTACGGCGTAACACCAACAACGTAAGTAGAATAAATTATTACAACATGAAGCCGTATCTAGATACGTACCCCACTGTTATACAGACGTATACTCTTTCATGGCGACCACCCGCCACATGCCACTCGTTCACTCAATCACCAACCCACTCTTTATAACCTACAATCGAAGCACCCACTCAAGCACTTACTAATACGAATAATATGTATATATTAATTTCAATAACACACAACATTATCGAAGTGCAAGACCTGGTCACTGCATAGTTTTTTTTTATTCAGCGGCTAGGTATAGTCTGCTAAAAGCAACCATTTGTCATCATGTGGGAGAATTCTTACGTAACGGATTGATTCCTCATGATGCTATATTGCGTGTAGGCCTATGCGACACACGACAATGAAGATAATTATGTATGTCAAAAGAAAACCCGATGTAAATTCCCAGACTACTATTTGATTTAACTCTTAGTTAACAATGGCACGGGGATGTCCCGCAAACAGGAATTAGTTTGTGTTGAACATCAGCCACGAATGTATAGTATGGCTGTGTGGATGCGTATCATCGGTTCACAATCTCACCATATATAATTCATTCTCATAGTCCAAATGAAATGTGTAGGTCCAAGTGTTCAGAATGTTATTTTACGTTTAGCTTAAATTAAACTAGCATTATACCATACTCTATAAAGTACTAGATCCACATAATATTATAATACACATTGGCAACATTCATTGTAATTCTTTATCTTGTCTTTAAAATAGCCATTTCTCTGTGAGGCGGCTAAACGAAGTCGAATGAATTCAATATGGACGAATTTTGTTATACATCACAACAAAAACAACACCAACGCAGTCATTTTATAGGTGCAGAAACACGCAGTATTGTTTAACTACAAGTTTCAATGGTGCATATATAGCTCTAACCCCGTAATCCCAGGCGTCAGTCGAGTGCAAAATCACGATAACAAATCAAGAATACCAAATTACACGTTACTCTTAGAGGTCTTTGTCACCCACTCGTGAGGGTGACTCATACACGCGATGCGTCATGTTGTAACTAGCCCTCTATTTAACTGTTCCAATGTCACACCAAAATAGCGATACATTTTACATGGTAAAATAAAAAAGAGTGGCGCCATCTACATGCGGACTTGCACAATTATTCGTTATGATTATAAATGACAGCAATATACATTTTGTTATCATTGAGTATTCTTAAGTCTATATTATAAAACAGTTCTTTCTCTGTTTGTTTGTGCCCCCACGTCTCCGTCAGTTGTTATTGTATCGGGCTAAAATTGTGCATGTGATCTACCGGGCCCATTGAGATGGTTCGTAGACATTTTCGAATTTTTTCCGGGATGGTGCAGAACTTGGGGGGCTCAATATTTCAAAAAGCTGTACGTGGAGTTCCAGCAACGGAATGTCATGTGTTTTTATATCATCGTAACAATAATTATGCCATTTACACATATATCGCTGGATGTATGCAGAAATTTTGGATAGTTTTTAAGTTATTGACAATTGAAAAACCTCGGCGCTTAACATGCACCAGGTCTACCTGTCGTTGGTCACGTCCGCACGCTTACAAGTAGCGCCCTCTTTCGTATTTCATACATTTCCTACAGACGGAGCTATGTGTCATGTTGTTATTTAGCATCGAAATTATTGCACGTCAAGTTAGTGTATTGTAAAAAGTGAGTATCAAAAAGTTATACTGGACAACTAGGAATACGACATATCTATATTATAGAACAGTTCGTTCTTTGTTTGTTCTCCGTTAGTTTTGTATGTATCAGACTGAGATTTCAAACTAGCATCTGCTGTTGCTGGTTACGTCAGTTACACGGGTGAGCGATTGAGATGTCTGGCAAAAGGTTGTCCAAGCAACTAGGCCAGTGATCATTTATTAATGCGGGTTGGCTGCAAACATTTGGGAAGGGTTTGGTTTTTGGTGTACATATGACTGCTTTTTTTCCCTGGGCAACGCCGGGGATTTCAGCTAGTCACTAAATAAAACGTATTTATCAGATAAATTTTTTGGGTAATACACTTTTTTTGAGGGGGTAAATTTAGATGTGTTCCTGTGATTTACACTTTCTGTCATGTAACTTCAAAATTTGAGGATTTGACATCTGAGTGAAGTTATACAGTCGTACTGCCTGAAACTGTTCGCCTGGACACTTGTAGCTTGAGTGGTCATTGTGTTGACTTAGTATACAATTCCGTGTAGTATTTCAGCAGTTTTGCGTGTACAATGTTATATTCGTGCTTGGAACTCCCTAGAACGTACATGTGTCTTACATGTTTTATGTTTCCTAATAAGTTTTTGATCGATATTTTGATAACAATCGGGAAGTAGGAAACAAGTCGACCTTGCACGCAATGATTACACCGTTAATCAAACAAAGTACCTGTTTGGTGAAACAATAGGCGACTAGCAAGCCAATTGTCGTGGCTTCCATTCGTAACAAATCAAGGACAAACAACAGGAAAGGATCTACTCAATAACGCAACGCAAGAGTGGACAGCCTATTACTACGGTCTACCTCCACACATTCTCACCGCACACAAATCAAAGACAAACAACCTGAACAGATCTGCTCAATGAAGCAACGCAAGAGTAGCAAGTCAATTACTTTCACACATTCTTAACGGACACAAATCAAAGATAGACAACATGAAAGGAAAACTAAGGAAGATTATGAAGCAAATTATCATGACACCTACCATTTCTAACGTACATGTAATATTTTACGGCTGAATATATTGTATATTTTAATAATACATTAATTACGTAATTGTGACATTAACAATAACAACAATATAACAAAAATCAATATAAATTGGGAAGACTACTACAGAAAACTAAACCTTGAAACAGCGTCAATCCTCAAACTTGGGCAATTATTGATCTTTCATGAGGTAAGAACTTGCGGTAAGGTAAGAACTAAGAATAAGATCACGACAGATCGTCAACACATCTTTAATGCATTGCATATTATTTATTATAACATATAGATGGATACAACGTATTGTTTTTTGTGTAACTAACACTGTATTATCATATCTATATATATCATTATTTCTGGACAGCATCACTCCCTCAAGAAAGCCGAAATCACTGGCTACACAGGCCGAGTTCACTGTCGCACAGGCCGAGCTCACTGCCGCACACATGTTGCTATCTTTTCTGGTCAGCATCACTCACTCAAGAAGCCGAGATCGCTGGCTATACAGGCTGAGTTCACTGTCGCACAGGCCGAGCTCACTGCCGCGCACATGTTGCTATCTTTTCTGGTCAGCATCACTCACTCAAGAAGCCGAGAACGCTGGCTATACAGGCTGAGTTCACTGTCGCACAGGCCGAGCTCACTGCCACACACATGTTGCTATGTTTTCTGGTCAGTATCACTCACTCAAGAAGCCGAGAACGCTGGCTATACAGGCTGAGTTCACTGTCGCACAGGCCGAGCTCACTGCCGCGCACATGTTGCTGTCTTTTCTGGTCAGCATCTCTCACTCAAGAAGCCGGATCGCTGGCTATACAGGCCGATATCACTGCCGCATAAGCCGAGGTCACTGACCGAGTTCAACAAAACAGGCCGGGTTCACTCAGGCCGAGATCACTGGCCACCTCTTACACTTAGTTTGATTTTCTTTCTCTTCATGTCTCGATCGTTGAGAATTGGTGGTACACAAAAGTTGACAAACGAGTGGAAGTATTGATCGATAAGTGTTATTATTGCCTTAATATTATTCATAAAGTAGCAGTAGCCATAAACTGAGAAACAGTTGTGTTAAAGTTAGTCAGATAACGTATTTTAGAACACTTTAGTCTATGGAATGATAATAAGTGAACTTAAGATTCGATAATTATGTAAACAAGATTTAACAAACCGGATTATGTGGTAGAATATATAGGAGATAAAGTAACAAACATAAATATACTTACATAAAATAATATCTGCGTAAGCCAGAACCTGCTAGATACTTTGTTTAGCAATCATAATATAAATAAGGCTGTCTAGCGTAAATAATATCAATATTTTTTTATTTGTTCGCAAAGAGTAAATACATTTTGCACTTAGGAGGGAGCATAATTAAACATAGTATTTAAATCACATTGTAGTATGTACATAATAAAATCAAGTATGTAGACAGTTGCTAATTAGTAATACTGAGTGTTGTACATAGACAATAATACAATCATGAACCAAGAATCATTCCGTCATGACATACCAGTAATTGTAAATAAATTAAACACGTTAAAACAGTATGAATAAATATGTTAAAACAATGTGACAATATTAAAAGACAGTTAAAGAAGTTATTAATAATAGTGATTGATTAATGATGTGATGTATCTATGACTAGTTCAGGAACTTGATGGAGGATGGAATGAACGATTTCAGGGGACGTTGAGTTCGCACAGTTGGCATTTTGTGCCTCCTTGCCGAGGGGAGAAGATCATACTGGTTGTATAAAAACTGGGTGGGGGTCAGATAATGTGTTATCTTTGCCATTTGTAGGGTTCTCGACTTGTACAATCGCTGTAAACTGGTTTCAGGTGTACAGCATCCAGCGATCTTGCAAGAAGTGGTTTATAGATAATTTACTTTCCCTCTGTTTTTTGACTGAGAGACTTCCCCACCAGCAAAAAAGCCCGAAAGTCATATCACGATTAACAAATGAATTGTTAAACAGATACAGGATATTTATGTCAACGAGCGTTGCATTGAGTTTTCTCAGGAAGTACAATCTTTGCTGGCCTTTCTTATACAGCGTCATTGTCATCCCGCCGTTATTTGTCACTTTCTTGTACAGCGTCATTGTCATCCCACCGTTATTTGTCACTTTCTTGTACAGCGTCATTGTCATCCCGCCGTTATTTGTCACCGACTGTAGCACAAGTAATTTATCGTATTTAAATTATGTCATTCGTGACACTACCGGTAGCGTTAGCGTTTGTGATAGGGTAGCTAGTCAGCTGTCTAATTAAAATCTGCTGTAGCGTAAAGTGTGCGTCAAGCCTGACTAGCATCCACGACGATATGTAGGCTCGTTTGTGCAACTTTTGTATGTACTTTTTGTAAGATAATCAAAGAAACCAATAACCTATTTAATTGTTCATCCAGAACCAATTAAAGGCATTATCAAAATTGGACTCATCACGTGAATGCGCGATACGATTATGCGTGTGTTTCTGTGATGATGTTGTGACTGACAAATGCAGTGGGTGGAAGGCTAAATAGCGGGCTGACAATTGGTTTTGGTAAATTTCTAGACTTCGGTTCAAGCCACTGAAGAGGTAGCTTAATTCTGCGGAGTAAAATAGAATTCCAACGTTGCTAATTTATCAAATGATAACATCGTCTGTATGTCTGGGATCAAAACAGACGAGCCAAGGATGATGTGTGAGTAAATGGGCCGTCTAACATAATATTGTTATAAGGCTGGTTAAGCTGGATAATGAAGTGTGTATAATGCAGGATCTAGGAAAGCATGTGGATTGTAGAGACGAAATGGAAAAAACCTGGAAAATCGATATTCACTCGTTGCGTCATTACCAAATCAATGACAAATTATGTTGACGGATAGAGTAACGCACATGTTATTGTAGATTATACAATTAAGAAAATAACAATACTTGTGCTGACAAAAAAGTGATGATTAGCGAATGGACCATTGTTATATGCAACAAGGAAACGGTATCAATATAAACACACAGCAAGTGACGTTTGGTGAATCGTGGTCGTTGTGTGTGCGTGTGTGCGTGTGCGTGTGCGTGTGCGTGTGCGTGTGCGTGTGCGTGTGCGAGTGCGTCTGTTTGTACGTATGGACGTACGGATGTATAGATGTGTGTTTGCATGCGCGCATGTATGAAAGTATGTATGCATGTATGTTTGTATGTATGTATGTATGTATGTATGTATGTATGTACGTTGTATGTTATGTAACAGTGCTATGACCAGATGAGGCAGCTTCCGTATTATGAACAAATGTCCTACAAAAAAACGTGCAATACAACTCAGTTGTATAGATTAATGTGTAGTTTTGTATGTCCGAGCATATCCACGTCAGTTTTGCAATTACGGAACTCAACTGGTGTAGGTCAGCTAGTGGTCCACTGGGGTGGTCTTTGGTTTTAGAAGGCTTTTAAGTTTCGCCCGGGATCGGTGGGATGTGGATCTTGTGAGCAAATGTGCAATTTAATGCGGCAGCATATCTCTTACTGGTCGTAGTGTACGCAGACCCGAGACAAACTTGACACGCAAGAATTGCTCAGTTCTATTCATCGCATTGATTTGCGGCATTGTAAGAAACGGATTTACGCCTCACGGATTTCTTTTGTAGCTAGTCGCCAACATCAAAGGGAGGTATTTCTCAATCCTATAGATGTGCAATGGTTTGGTTAAATAAATGCATTTTGTACAATGGGTTACGTGAGTACCACACAATTCTCCATTCACAACAGCGGTCGCAACGATCTAGGTTTTTATGCCCATGAAAACATTGTGTAGAACAAAGACTACATGGTTGGCTTTGTTGTGTTCTCCAACAATTGCCAGTTATTTATTACCATGATATATCTGCATTTTTTATTTAACATGTTTCAGCGTATTTTGTGGAATGGTATCCTAACGTTGGCAGTGTTAACACAACTCTATTAATAAACCTAGTCCCACAAAATATACTTATCTATATTATAAAACAGTTCGTTCTCTGTTTGTTTGTGCACCCACATCTCCGTCAGTGTTGCATATATCGGGCTGAAATGTTGCATATGATCTAGCGGGCCCCACTCCAGGGCTCAATATTTCCATAGGCTGTATGCGGAGTTCCAGCCGCGGAAGTTCATGTTTTTTTTACATCATCGTAAAGATAATTATGCCATCTACAAATACGTCGCTGGACGTAAACAGAAATTTCGAATAGTTTTAAAGTTATTGACGTTTGAAAATCCTCAGCGCTTAACATGCACCAGGACTACCTGTCGTTGGTCACGTCCACATGCTTACAAGTAGCGCCCTCTTTCGCATTTCATGTATTTCCTACATATGGAGCTATGCGTCAGTTTGTCATTTAGCGTCGAAATTATCGCACGTCAAGTTAGTATATCATAAAAAGTGTGTGTCAAAAGTTATATTGGATAACTAGGAATACGACATATCTATATTATAAAAAATTCGTTTTCTGTTTGTTTGTGCACCCACATCTCCGTTAGTTTTGCATGTATCGGGCTGAGATTTCAAACCAGCATCCGCTGTTGCTGGTTACGTCAGTTAAACGGGTGAATACCTGACATTTCTGACAAAAGATTTTTCCCAAATACAGTTAGAGCGTAGCGATTGGCTAGCCTTGATTTACATTGGAGCTCCAGCAAACAGGTTTAACAAACATACACCCACATACATGAGTATTCACTTAGGCCCGTACTGTGTCTGCGGTTACACCCTTTTGTTGATAGGGTTGTGACAGTGCTGAAGTTTAAATGACAAAATTGACTGAATAGATTGCTACAAGGCAACATGCTCCAGTTCCTTATATAACATGCGTGAACCACCCTCACCCCATGTACTGTTATGAAATCACCCTAAAGAACGTAGAGACACATTAAATATTTATATACGTAATGATATTATATTCTGCTTTCAATAACATTGATGCTGTTACTGTAAGTACGTATTAAAATAGTTAATTTAGTTGTTTATTTGATGAATTTTTTTAACAGTTGGCCCAGAATCCATAGCTATTCACAATGTTTGAACCGTAGGCCTGGTTTGTGATGTTGTTGTCAACTGTGTACATTACATAATCTGTGCTGCGAATGAGCAAATATAGGATATCTACAATTTGCATGCACGCACATATGCACACACACACACACACACACACACGCACACGCACACGCACACGCACACGCACACGCACACACGCACCATATGTATGTGACGCATACATGATACATGACCGGCGCCGGGATAAAGGCCGCCCACTTATTTCCACAATATCCTACAAGCTGTTCGTTGTTTCTTCGACCAATTTAATTGCGCAGAATTATCGGCAAGGTTTGGTAAATTCTCTCCATAAAGCTGCGATATAGAGCAACGTAATTATTTAATTTGCATAGGTCTACTGCGTAACACCAACATCATAAGTAGAATACATTATTACAACATGAAGCCGTATCTAGATATGTAGCCCACTGTTATACAGACGTATACTGTTTCATGGCGACCACCCGCCACATGCCTCTCATTCACTCACTCACTCACTCACCATTTTTTGTATTTAGCGGCTAGGTATAGTCTGCTAAAAGCAGCCTTTTGTCATCATGTGGGAGAATTCCTACGTAACAAGTTGATGACTCATGATGCTATATTGCGAGTAGGCCTATATGACACACGACAATGAAGATAATTATGTATGTCAAAAGAAAACCCGATGTCAATTCCCAGACTACTATTTGATTTAAGTCTTGGTTAATAATGGTACGGGATGTCCCGCAAACAGGAACATAGTTTTGATTGGGCCATTCTGCACCACAATCTGATACCAGGGTAGAGTGAGTCGACTCGCGTATATATAAAACAATTTAACGAAATTTTATATTTCACAAGTGAACTACGGATTATGAACATACACACATAACAGTCGGACAAAAGCAATGCCTGCTCCCGAAGCTGTCAGCGGCGAAAAGTCCACTCGAGCGTGTCGGTCACGCTTGTCAAAATACACGTTGCACTGCGGCTATTGTGACGAATATAAATTCCTGTTACCGAACATGAGGTCGCTTTATCGTCTCTGGATGACATCATCGCAGCAGACCAACCAAATTATTTAGGTTTTTTTAAATAGAGCCGCCTTATCTCTGAATCACTAAATGACATTGACAGCGACAGTGTCAGTGAAATCACTGAATTAGTGAATGGCTGGCTTGTACACTTCTGTCAGTTGGGCGCATCATATTAATGCTATTACAATATTATACAGTTATACGTATAGACGTTGTATTTGACATTGAAATTAATCCATGTGATTCTGTATAATGTTATGAATGTGTTGTCCGTTTCCAATAACACTCGTTCGGTGCGTGAATCTGAAATTGTCGTTTGTCACCGGCGACAACGACAGTCTCAAAATGTTCCTTTTTACATCGTCGTCATCATCGTACATGTCATAAACTTTCCTGAGTGACATATATTGCCAATGGTTAATCGCTGTATACGGCAACAGTCCTACAAGTCCTCACATTTGTCACACAACTCTCCAAATCCGAATCACACGAATCTTACGGCGTGTCTTCGATGTTTCCAGTGGTGAGAGAGATTTGGGCTATGGCACATATTACGTCACTTTACCAAGCGGCAATCAGGCACACTATTTCATTCGGGATTTCATTCGGAAATCTGTCAGATAGGCTGATTTTTACACATTAAACTGCGTGTATATATTAACTAAGGAACCTGTCAGGTGTTACACCTGTCTAAGTAGCGTCATGTTAGTATGTTATTTACATTTATGTTCGTGTCACCTTTAAAGAGATCTAAGTCAGTGCTACAGAGTCGGTCGAAAGCAGCGTCGTGTAACGGAGAAATGAACCAACAGTGGCGCCACCTTTTCACAAAGACACACTAAATGTTGTGTAATTAATTAGTTTGCGTCAGCTACGAATGTATAGTGTGGCAGTGTGGATACATATAATCGGTTCACAATCTCACCACATATAATTCATTGTCATAGTCCAAATGAAATGTGTAGGTCTAAGTGTTCAGGATGTTACTTTACGTTTAGCTTTGAATTAAACTAGCATTATACACTATAAAGTACTAGATCCACATAATATTATAATACACATTGGCAACATTCATTGTAATTCTTTATCTTATTTATAGCAATTTCTGTGAGGCGGCTAAACGAAGTCGAATGAATTCACTATGGACAAATTTGTTTATACATCACAACAAAAACAACACCAACGCAATAATTTTATAGGTATTTTTTAAGGGGCAATCCCAGTAACACGCAACAATGTTTATCTACAAGTTTCAATGCTGTAGATATAGATCTAACCCCGTAATGCTACGGGCCAGTCGACTGCAAAATCACGATATAAACAACACCAAATTACACGTTACTCTTAGAGGTCTTTGTCACCCACTCGTGAGGGTGACTCATACACGCGTCACGCCATATTCTAAATAACCCTCTATTTAACTGTTCCAATGTCACACAAAAATAGCGAACATTTTTAGTGGTAAAATAAAAAAGAGTGGCGCCATCTACATGCGGACTTGCACAATTATTCGTTATGATTATAAATGAGAGCAATATACATTTTGTTATCATTGAGTATTCTTAAGTCTATATTATAAAACAGTTCGTTCTCTGTTTGTTTGTGCCCCCACGTCTCAGTCAGTTGTTAATGTATCGGGCTAAAATTGTGCATGTGATCTACCGGGCCCAATGAGATGGTTCGTAGATTTATATATTTAAGAAATTTTTCCGGGAGGATGCAGAACTTGGGGGATCAATATTTCAAAAAGTTGTACGTGGAGTTCCAGCCGCGAAATGTCATGTTTTTGTACATCATCATAAACATAATTATGCCATCTATACATATGTCGCTGGATGTATGCAGACATTTTGAATAGTTTTTTAAGTTACTGACATTTGAAACTCCTCAGCGCTTAACATGCACCAGGTCTACCTGTCGTTGGTCACATACGCACGCTTACAAGTAGCGTCCTCTTCCGGGTTTCATATATTTCCTACAGATGAAGCTATGTGTCATTTTGTCATTTAGCATCGAAATTATCGCACGTCAAGTTAGTGTATTGTAAAAAGTGAGTGTCAAAAGTTATATTGGATAACTAGGAATACGACATATCTATAATTATTATATAATAGTTCGTTATCTGTTTGTTTGTGTACACACATGTCCGTTTTGCATGTATCAACCTGATATTTCAAACTAGCATCCGCTGTTGCTGGTTACGTCAGTTATACGGGTGAGCGATTGAGATTTCTGGCAAAAGGTTGTCCAAACAACTAGGCCAGTGGCCATTTATTAATGCGGGTAGGCTGCAAATATTTGGGATGGGTTTGGTGTGTCTGGTACATATGACTGCCTTTTTCCCCGGGCAACGCCGGATATCTCAGCTAGTCACTAAATAAAACGTATTTATCAGATAACCTTTTTGTGTAATATAATTTTTCTGAGGAGGTAAATTTAGATGTGTTCCTATGAGTTATACTTTCTGTCATGTAACTCCTAAATTTGATGATTTGACATCTGTATGAAGTTGTACATTCGTTTTGTCTGAAACTGTACGCCTGCACACTTGTAGCTTGAATGGTCTTTGTGTTGACTTAATATACAATTTCTTGTAATATTTCAGCAGTTTTATGTGTACAATGTTGTATTCGTGCTTGGAACTCACTAGGACGTATCTGTGTCTTACATGTTTTCTGTTTCCTAATACGTTTTCTGATCGATATGTTGGTAACAATCGCGGAGTAGTAAACAATTCGACCTTGCACGCAATGATTACACCGTTAACATAGTACCTGCTCTTCGAAACAATCGACAATGTTGAAAAACTGATGTTGTGACTGACAAATGCAGTGGGTGGAAGGCTAAATAGTGACCTGACAATTGGTTTTGGCAAATTTCTAGACTTCGGTTCAAGCCACTGAAGAGCTAGCTTAATTCTGCGGAGTAAAATAGAATTCCAACGTTGCTAATTTTTCAATTGATAACATCGTCTGTATGTCTGGGATCAAAACAGACGAGCCAAGGATGATGTCTGAGTAAATGGGCCGTCTAACATGATATTGTTATAAGGCTGGTTAAGCTGGATAATGAAATGTGCATAATGCATAAAATGACATATCTAGGAAAGAAGAGACGAAATGGAAAAAACCTGGAAAATCGATATTCACTCGTTGCGTCATTACCAAATCAATGATAAAGTATGTTGTCGGATAGAGTAACGAACATGTTCTTGTAGATTATACAATTAAGAAAATAACAAAACTTGTGCTGACCAAAAAGTGATGATTGGCGAATGGACCATTGTTATATGCAACAAGGAAACGGTATCAATATAAATGTGCGTGTGCGAGTGCGTGTGCGTGTGCGTGTGCGTGTGCGTGTGCGTCTGTTTGTACGTATGGACGTACGGATGTATGTTTGCATGCGCGCATGTATGAAAGTATGTATGTATGTATGTATGTATGTATGTATGTATGTATGTATGTATGTATGTATGTATGTATGTATGTATGTATGTTCGTTGTATGTTATGTTCCGAATAAACAATTCAATAGTGCAAGACAGCAGCATATTGAAACATGGTGACACCGGTGTTAAGGTGAGCCTAAACATCAGAATGACATACAAGCGGAGTGAAAGACAATGTCAGACTCATAGTGAGTAACACGACAAGTGAAGTTTTAAACGAACTGTCAACGCTCGTGAGCGAGTGTGACAAGTGTTGCAAGTGGGCTAGACGTCTATAGTCATCTCCGAAAACGCCGTCACGATGGCAGTGGCAGAACCAGTAGCTGCGGTGCTGTTCGTGAATGTTGATCCACCGCCACAATTGTGTTTAAAGGAAAATCCGAAGGAAGGATGGACATGTTCAAACGTCTGTTCAAGAACTACACTCTCATGACGAAACTGGATGGAAAGGAGAAGACGTACCATCTGACAATCTAACGTTTTCCGGTCAGGAAGACAATGTAGACACTGCTTTGATCATCGTGAAACTGGATGCCGTAATCCAAGGCGAAATAAACGAAACGAACTTTTTAACAGAAAAGATCAATAATGAAACCTTTGATTCTTACCTTTTCAGAGATACGAAGTATTGTCTCGTGATGCTGCCAGGCCAAAACCGACATGAAAACACGGCTACACACACACACACACACACACACACACACACACACACACACACACACACACACACACACACACACACACACACACACACACACACACACACACACACACACACACACACACACACACACACACACACACACACTGCGACGACAACGTACCACATACAGTGATGGTGACGACAAAAGCACGTGTAACTACTTTGGGCGCAATCACCCACAGAAGAACGACTGTGGGTGACTGTGCAGAGATCTTCCAGAGGAAATTAAACCAAACTCTGGAGGGATTGGATGGAATCGCATGTGTCTCCGACGACATAGTCGTGTTCGGGCGTAATGAAGAAGATCATGACAAGAAGCTGCGACTGTTGCTCCAAGATGTCGCAAAACAGGCAAGAAATGTCAGTTCAGGTTGAGAGAAATCAACTTTATGGGACACCGGTTCACCAGTGAAAGTTTGAAACCTGACGACAGAAAGTTAGAGGCAATCCTCAAGATAGAAAACCCGACAGATGTGAAGGGAATTCAAAGGTTGCAAGTAACAGTCGGATACTTATCAAAGTTCGTGCCTGGCCCCTCAGACGCTATGGAACCCACCAGGAGACTGACCCAACCTGGTGTGCCATGGCAGTGGACCAATGAACAAGACGAAGCAATGGCCAAAATGAAGAAACAGACGACAGAGAGTCCCGTTCTTGCATATTACGACCCACACTGTGAATTAGTCGTAGAATGTGACGCAAGTGAAACAGGACTGGGAGCTGCACTCCTTCAGAACGGGAAATCCATTGGGTTCGCAAGTAGTGCGCTCACCAGCACGGAAATTCGACACGCTCAAATCGAAAAAGAATGTCCGGCCATTATGTTCGCGTTGGAACGTTTCCACCAGTATACCTTTGGGAGAAGAACAATCGTTCACAGTGATCTTAAGCCGTTGGAACTTATTGTCAAGAAACCGCTACACAAAGAACAAAGGAGATTGCAAGGGATGCTCCTTCGCATGCTGCAGTACGACGCTGACGTGAAAGATATATATATTGCAGATACACTCTCAATGTAATACCTGCCGCACAATGGAGGTACTGACAACTTTGATGCCGTGAATGCAGTGAAGCATCTACCGATCAGCACAGAACGCATGCAGATGCTCAAGTCTTGCACGGACAAGGATGACACATTGCAGATGTTGAAACACGAGATACAGCGAGGTTGGCCAGATACAAGAAATGAAGTACCAACATGTGTCCATGCATACTAAAGCATGAGAGACGAACTCGCCGTTAGTGATGGACTGATATTCCGTGGAGAACGAGTTGTTGTTCCCGAGGGAATGCGGAAACCCACGAAAGAATATCTCCACAGATCACACCTAGGCGTAGAAAGTGTTCTACGAAGAGCACGAGAGTGTCTGTACTGGCCGAACATGGCGGAGGAGGTAGAAGGCTGCCCTCTCTGGTCAGAGGAGGTAGAAGGCTGCCCTCTCTGGTCGGAGGAGGTAGAAAGCTGTCCTCTCTGGTGGGAGGAGGTAGAAAGCTGCCCTCTCGGGTCGGAGGAAGTAGAAGGCTGCCCTCTCAGGTCGGAGGAAGTAGAAGGCTGCCCTCTCGGGTCGGAGGAAGTAGAAGGCTGCCCTCTCGGGTCGGAGGAAGTAGAAAGCTGCCCTCTCTGGTCGGAGTAGGTAGAAGGCTGCCCGGTCTGATCGGAGGAGGTAGAAGGCTGCCCTCTCTGGTCGGAAGAGGTAGAAGGCTGCCCTCTCTGGTCGGAGGAAGTAGAAGGCTGTCCTCTCTGGTGGGAGGAGGTAGAAAGCTGCCCACTCGGGTCGGAGGAAGTAGAAGGCTGCCCTCTCGGGTCGGAGGAAGTAGAAAGCTGCCCTCTCTGGTCGGAGTAGGTAGAAGGCTGCCCGGTCTGGTCGGAGGAGGTAGAAGGCTGCCCACTGGTCGGAGGGGGCAGAAGCTGCCCGGTCTGGTCGGAGGAGATAGAAGGCTGCCCACTCTGGTCGGAGCAGGTAGAAGGCTGCCCGGTCTGGTCGGAGGAAGTAGAAGGCTGCCCTCTCTGGTTGGAGGAGGTAGAAGGCTGCCTTCTCTGGTTGGAGCAGGTAGAAGGATGTCCTCTCTGGTCGGAACAGGTAGAAGGCTGACCTCTCCGGTCTGAAATGAAAGGATGCCCACTAAGTCATCCAGCATTGTAATGATACTTTAAATTTGTTTTAAATGGAGTATGCCTGTTACTGGGTTTTCTGTTTCCAGCTATAGCATCTGTGAACACTCATTTAATATCAAGTGGGTGGGGGGTGTGGGGCTTTCGAACTCCTGATTTAAACCATATTATAATGGTAGGCCCTACAATAATTATTGAGTAAAAAAGATAGAGCACATGCTCCGGAACATCCCTCTCTCACATATTTATAAAAGTAATTATCATGAAATATGTAAAACTCTGACCATTTTCGTCAATGACCAAAACGCAGTCGTAGTGGCCAACGTCTTGCACTCTCGCTGTGTACATGACGTAGATAAGACTCTCTTTGGCAAAATCCCCCATCCCATACTTGACGATGCTGCGGAAAGTGTCGCCCATAACTTCGATGGGCTTCTTGGGGACCTTGGACATGACAAAAACCTCCATCTCGCCTGGCATTGTTTTGGGACTGGACATTGGACATCGCAGACAGCCTTTGATTGGTAATATATTGCGCCCTGCGGTATGTCAGCCTTGATCACATCTAGAGGCAGGGCAGAGTATGACTGGAAGTTAGTAGAATGTACTCATAAACTCTGCCCTAAGCTTATCAGCAAGTGTATACTATCTGATTTTGAGTATGGTGTCCAAGGAAAGTTTGTTTCGGTTTCTCACAGTGTTCTGGAACAGTTGGTTCTGGGAAATTGCTACATTTCTTAAGAAACATCTGCCGTCTGGGGTAGTATGAGAAACCTTGACGGACGTTTTTCGTACATAATCCAAGTGAGCGCATGGACAAGCAGCACTTCCAGATCTAGGTGGGGCTGGCCTTTCCGTCTCAGACCTGGCAGGCATTGGCAAATCTGACCTTGAAGAACGTTTAGGTAACGAAAGTTGAGCATCAGTTGGTCTGGGCGGCACAGGGGAGGGGGTAATCTGGGTCTTTCATGTTGTGTTAGCGGTGGCGAAGGCGGTGAACTGCGGTCTTTTGAAGAGAATGGCACAGGCGGAACCGGGTTTAGAGGAGAGACGGTAGACGACAAGAAGTCGTGCTCTTCACAGACGTTCCTTGAGCACGGTCAGATTCCACATCTCTTGAATCCATTTGCTGCTGTCGTCAGCAGTCGCTTGATTGTAGTGTGTTTTGGGTGGTCTGAAGAAAGCCACTTCCAAGGGCAGCATCCTATGCGTGGAGTGGGGCGACAATGAAATCATAATGATGTGATGGCGTCTTGCAATCTATATTGCTTCAACATTTTTGGTATGCGCATTGTGAGCGTCTAGTATCAGAATGACTGGCCACTCAGCTGTAAGTTTTGCAGAGGAAACGAAATGTTGGAGCCACCTCATGAAAAACTCCCTATCTATCCATCCTGATTCGTTGGAACGGAGCGCCGTTCGCAAGAGCGTCGACCATTCTTTTTTCTTTTGAACAGTATCATGGGGAGTAGGTAGGTTCTAGCAGCGTCGAAGCAGCATACATCTGTGATGTTTACACCTCGCTCTCCACTTGTTGTCGCACCCACTTGTTTGGCCCCTTTCTTGGCTATCACTTTTGGAGGTTTGTGCACTGTGCTCAATACTGCTTCGTCGACGTTGTAGATACGTGTGGCGTCAATGTGATGAACCGCGACTGTTCATTCCAAAAGATCAAAAAAGTGGTGGACATCTTCTTTCTTGAAACCTTCTTTGCGAGCCCGAGAAGTTGCCTCTGATTGACGTAGCTTCAGTTCTGGGTGTCTTTTTTATAGAAAACCTGAAAACCATGTTTTCCCAGCCGTGTCCTTCTTTTTGTTGAACATATGGGGAATGTTATTCCTCTCTGCTAACTGGAATGCAAGCGACATTAAATCTTTGCGTGTAATGCCGAAGAGATGATCCTGCAAAAAGCAACACATGTTGCACAAGTCTCTTTCAATGTCATCTGTAAATGTACAATGTCTGCCAAAACGTTTCTTCACATCATTTGCAAATTTGTTTTGTAACAGAAGGTGTCTGTTAAATGTAGGCTCAGGGATACAAAAGCGTCTGCAAGTCTCATCGAACCCCTGGTTTCATTTTATGAAAGATGTTAGCGTCCTTCCCATCGCCTCTTCACTCCATCGTCCATCTTGCCTGAAACAGCTTACATCCATCAGTTTATGCAAACACAAATTCTATTCAATTTTCTGGAGGAGTTGACACATAGACAGAGATTCTTATCATGTTGAGCATTTTGGGCATGGAATATAGAAGAAATAATGTTCTCAAATTTTCTTTAAAAATGCTTCATTGAATAATATTAAATGTTGAAAGCCGTCAAAACAGTAACATCAAGATAATAGCAAAGTTTCAAATAAATAACTGTACATATTTCATCATATGGTTTATAAATCATCCCACTAGTACAATATGTACGACACAGAGCGGTACAATACCTACCGTGCTACCGACGTTTCATGAGGACCCATATTTAAAACTGGCGAATCACAGTTCGTTATCATAATCATCATCGGCTTTTACATCTTCGTCGTCATTTTAAACACAATAATAATCTTCATCATCACCATCATCGTCTTCGTCTTCGTGATACTGTGCATCATCATCACCTCCTTCCTCATCATTTTGTTTACATATTTGTAATAATCTTTACTACCATTTTCAACTTCACCATAGTCATCATGGTAACCTTCGTATGCAACAAAATTATTTAGCATCACCTACATCAACATCTGCACATTCATAGTCATCGTCGTCACCACTTTCGTCTTCGTCATCTTAATCTTCTTCATAATCTTCATATTCATATGCATCACCGTCATTTTCGTCATCATCATTATCTTTTTCAGCATCTTCTTTATCTTCATCTCAATCAATCTTCATTTTCACTATAACAATCCTCTTCACCCTATTCATCGTAATCTTTATCATTACCATCATCTTCGACTTCATCATCATATATGTATATATGTTAGACTTCAACAACTTTAAGTCTGAACCACAGACTTCTAAAGTAAAAAGTAAAAATATAGTTCTTATATAGCGCAGTATCCAGTCCTCAGGACTGCTCAAAACGCTTTACACTTTACTCCCTGGTAGACCAGTTCATTCGAACACCATCTCGACTTCTCTGGAAAGCATCCAACCATGCTGCAATTAATGCGTGGAAACGTTTCGTACACAAATATTCACCACTGTCTATAGCCAGGTACTTATTCATACAGCTGAGTGAACTGGAGCAAGGTAAAATGAACGAACTTGCCCAAGGTTCGACACCGCAGCACAGGATTCGAACCCGGGATCTCTCGATCGACAGTCGGAAGCTCTATCAACTGCATCATTGCGCTTCACAATTGACTTAACATGCAACCCCGGGCACGTTTACCAATATATCATAATCATTCAATATCTTGCAAAATTGTAAATATCTTGCAAACAATTGATACTTTCATATTTATGTTCCTAGTTGTATTGTTTGTGCATCGATATTCGACCTACAAGGACTTAATAATTCCTGGAGAGAGACAAGCATGACTGCTAAACTATTGTGATCAATGAGAAACATGTTTTTAATGTGAATGATTATTGAAACATGTGATCTAGCTCGGTGTGACCCTTTCTGTATCACGTACGTTATAATCTAGGTGTTACGCAGTCCTCACGAACGTTCAAGTTATTCAAATGCTAACCGTTTCTGTCTGTTCAGTTCAATTTTGAAACTAGAAAGCATATCAATACACTCACACTTCACGCGTAATATGAGTTGGAAGCAGAGAAAACACACATAGCAAGATAGCATTATTCAAAAATCCATCCAAACTGAATAAAATAGAATGCACAGTGGTACTTCATTAATCCGAACACTTTGATCCCCGATGTATGTGTCCGAATTGTCCAGTTCTCTGCATAATTTAATCATCGATATATCGACACTCTAACGAATGAGTATTGTACGTGCATCTCCCCCGAAGCGCCATTGGTCTATTATATGTATATTTGCATTTCTTGACCATTGGCCTGTCATCTACCAATTGGCGATGTATTTAATAAAACACAGCGATAGTTATAGAGTTATTTACTTTTGTGATTTTACTATGCGTTGCTATTTATGGCGTCTTTCTTTCTGCTACACGTGAGAATTGAGTGGTGACCCACTCTCCTCAGTGGGAACGAGTTTTTAAAGATCAAAATACTGTAATTATGACAAGTGGTGCCCTCTGTGTGTTGCTTCATGGGTGGGTCTAAGCCAGTGCACACAATTGGGTATATTAGCGTTTGGAAATTTCGTTTCTTTGAAATGACGACCAGGTACCGAGTTGTTTGCTTTACCCGAGTCCTGATTAATAAGACTGAACTATTTAATGTGTAGTGTACTTTAATATAAAATATTAATTTAAAACTTCCATCTTTAGTCTCAATAGATACAACTATGTCTACAATAATTATACATCTTGATGCACTGCAATCCAACGTTACGGCGCTGTAGGGGTGGCCGGGGCTAGTTGCGTACAGGGGTGAGTTATAGAGACGTCTTACGAACATATAGCACATAGATGGAGACGCATTCGAGATAAGTTCGCTGGATGTCCACCAGAGGTCACACTGTGCATTATGTGCTCTGTTTGTTGTTATATGTTGTTCTCACGTAACTATTTATATCTTGTTATATGTTGTTCTCACGTAACTATTCATATCTTGTTATATGTTGTTCTCACGTAACTATTCATATCTTGTTATATGTTGTTCTCACGTAACTATTCATATCTTGTTATATGTTGTTCTCACGTAACTATTCATATCTTGTTATATGTTGTTCTCACGTAACTATTCATATCTTGTTATATGTTGTTCTCACGTAACTATTCATGTCTTGTTATATGTTGTTCTCACGTAACTATTCATATCACTAAAGAAGATAAAACGTGTTTCGTCTTAAGCCGACTATAGCACGAGTACGGTTCGGTTGTTTTCAAGCCGTACTTGCGTTCACTGCTCGGTGGTTCATTATTCGTCCGAGTAGCGAATGTCCATTAACGCAGTTCTAATGCAACCGGGACATTATACACATATGTACAGATATACCATACAAGACGGAGAACTAGTCCTGGAACCTGGTATCCTAAAAGCTCAGGTTCAACCAGCTTTACGCGAGATTGCAAACAACAAGGCCCAGGGATGGGATTATGTCCCCATAGAACTCTGGCGAACACAAGAAGAGACTGGAGTGGATATACTCACTGTCATATGCTAATCGATATGGAAAACTGGTAAGCGGCCTGCAGACTGAAAGAAATATGTCTACATCACCATTAATAAAAGAGATACTAAGCTCTGCGAAAACCACCGAACCATCTCGCTAATCTCATACACCAGCAAAGTACTTCTAAAATGTCTTCAGAAAAGACTCGAAGTCTTCATGAATGGTCAACTCTCCACTGAGCAAGCTGGTTTCAGAAAACAGGGAGGTACCAGGGACCATATAGGAAATTTACGATGGTTGATGGCGACGGCACTCGAACGAAACAAAGATTTGCACTGATACGAATCGCCGCTGCTCATCAAGTCATGCACCTTTAAATTTATAACGTGATTGCATATAATAGAAAATTCCAGGGTTTTTGTGTTCTCATAATACTATTGTCTGATAACAGAAACAACACACGATAAATTTATGTTAGATCGTACAAGCTATATTGATATCCTACACTAAGATACTGCGTGTAGCCTAATTGCGCGGTCCAAATTAGTGCAGTGGCACACCAGTAGCCCACGAGAGAATCATGTATGCTAAATTGTGTTCTACTGCACGGGTAGATCTCTCGATTGCTTAGTCTAATTACCAGTCTTTCATACATATAATAATCTTTCCCGTGCAATTCCTCAACAGTAAATCAAATGTTTTGTTCCCAAAATATATGTTAAGATTTCACTGTAAAGTGTTAAGCAGAACGTGTTGGTATTTTCTTATTGTCGCAAATATAGTCATTACACCTGGTTATATAGCGCCATTATACACATTTGTGTAGGTGAAAGTATTGATTTCCCGGCTAAAACAATTCCCATCTTGTAAGTCGAGAGTGCCCATCAGGGGCGTACCCAGGGAGGGGTTTGGTTGCCCGGAAACCCCTCCAAATTTCTGCACGGCTGTATGGCAATGTACGTGTGTACACTGAAGGATGACGGTAATACCCATAGGCGCGGGAACAGGGTTACGGTTATAACTTGGTTTTGAACAGCAACGTTCCCCTGTGTTCGGATGTCATGAGTTCACAGCCGAGACAGCGGAGAAGCTGAATTTACAGCGGCACAGAGACAGCGACAAGGTGAAGGAGGATGTGAAGATATGCGGCCGAGCTGAAGCTACGGTAGCCCCCCAATATGAATTTCGTTCCCGCGTCACTGGTAATACCCGTTTGGAAACCCTTCAACATGTCAATCCTGGGTACAACCCTGCCCATAATACATAATAAGACACCAATAAGTGCAGCCACACAAAATTTATGTTGTGTTACTACACCACATCTACATATTTACTCCGGATAATTTAGAACCAGGTTGCTCCTCTATATATATGCATTTATTGGTTTCCTGGCAAAAGCCCATCCTCTAAGGTCGTGATTTTTGTGTGTCCTCAAATTGCTCATTAAGACTTCTTCTAAAACGTTTGACAAGTTAAATTGGTATTTTGCTAATGTTGCACCAGCAGACGTTACTGCAGAACATTTGGAGCTATTTTGCATTATTTCGTATACACAGGTGTTGGTTTCCTGGCAAAAAAACAAACCTCCATACTGTAAATTTACTAATCACGTTTTTGTTCCACGAATACATGTTAAAATGTGATTGTAAAGTGTTAGCCTATGACTGTAAAGTCTTAGTCTAAACAAATTCGCAGATTGCTCTTGTGACACCTGCATACATTACCTATGGTGATATTAAGCTATTCTGTACCGTTACTCATTCATGTATCATTTACTCTCGACCTATAGTTAGAGTAAACGTTGTTTAAAATGCTCTATGTGCAGGTAGTTACCATGTAATATCTTACTAAATTAATGTCATGACTAACCTAATGTCTAGGCCAATATGATCCTCGCTATCCTCCTGGGTGTCGTACACCTCCAGTCTAAAGCACACCGCTCTGCTGTTAACAGCAAGAGTCCAGTGTCCTGTCTAACGTGGTCACTCCACCTCCTTCGAGGCCTTCCTCGTTTGATGTGTCCTTTAAAGTTTTTCATGAAAGATGTTTTCGTTTAGCATACAACAAACGTGTGCAAGCCACCGGAGTCGTCTACATCCTGATAACATCTAAGATGTTTTCATCAATATGAAGTCAGTGGCATAGTAACCCGGGGGCAGGGGGTGCATTGGCACTCGGGCGCCGAGTCGGGGGGGGGGCTAATCGACGGTCAACTTACGTCCACCAAGCTGATTACTTCGTGTAACTTGCTCGATTCTGCACTTCAGTTGTGACAATCACAATTTAAACTTGGCTGGTGTTCAGTCTGCCAGTCCGAGATGTGCTCTTGTGAAACTGGCCCGATGACCAGTAAGAACATACTCCAGCACTTCCCAGGATGGCCACAGGAGGACAGCATCATTTGTGAGGGCGACAGGCGTTCCCGTCTAGAGTGAGGCATTGAGGAGGACAGCATCATTTGTGAGGGCGACAGGCGTTCCCGTCTAGAGTGCGGCACAGAGGAAGACAGCATCATTTGTGAAGGCGACAGGCGTTCCCGTGTAGAGTGAGGCACTGAGGAGGACAGCTTCATTTGTGAGGGCGACAAGCGTTCCCGTCTAGAGTGAGGCACTGAGGAGGACCGCATCATTTGTGAGGGCGACAGGCGTTCCCGTCTAGAGTGAGGCACTGAGGAGGACAGCATCATTTGTGAGGGCGACAGGCGTTCCCGTCTAGATTGAGGCACAGAGGAGGACAGCATCATTTGTGAAGGCGACAGGCGTTCCCGTCTAGAGTGAGGCACTGAGGAGGACAGCTTCATTTGTGAGGGTGACAGGCGTTCCCGTCTAGAGTGACAGACGAAGAAGAAGAAGTCTGACAGTCAGGAATCACTTGTTCTGACATTGTTAGGGACACTTGAAATGCCAGGCCCTACATTTTTTTTGCAAGTTTATGCGATTGGAGAAATTAAGGCAGGCGGTGCCCAGCCACCAAAATCAGACGGTTTTTCAAAACTCGGTGGATGCCCTGGACGGACCAGAGTGGAGACTGTCGGAGCTATTAACTATTGTTTCGATGACATTATTGGGATACTTGAGAGGCTGTCCGAGGATCTAAGGGAATCACCAGAAACCAAGGGGATGCGAGCAGTTGCTCCTCAGCGTCGTATAGTGTGCCACCAATGCGTTGTAGAGATAGGTAATGGGTGTTGCACGGACTGCGGACGGGTATGAGACCGAAACAATTCCCAAAAACTAGCACGATACGAACGTCTCTCAGCCAAACAAGAACTGAATGCCAAATTTATGTTTCTGCTGGACAGACATATGGCATATATTTAATAGATGTTGATCACTAAGTTTCTTCTGATCCAGCTGCCATCTACACTGTAACAATATATTAACAGTAGTTTTCGTATAACACATCGATTTCGATGAAATCGAACTCCGTGAAGAAATCTGCGACACAATGCTTTTGTCAGAGATTCCACGATAGTTGCTTTCTTTCATCGTGTCATGCGATGAAGATGTATTCACGAATCTACCCTTCACGTCACAAATTCTGATTTCAGTGTACAACAACGGAACACTCGTTCAATAAAGTAAAGCGCTGCTAATCATTATGCACGGATCTGCAAATGTTTATGAGACAAGATGGCCTCAGTGATCCGGCTCTCCTCAGTGCGATTATAGTTCAAATAAAAGTATAATTTTTTAAATAAGTGAACTGTAATTTTGGTGTTCACCTAGGCGTAAGAATTTGCAATAAAACAGAGTTTAATGAACTGGTATAGATTTTGTTTGAACGAGCATCAGAGAGGGGTTTAGCAGGACGTATTTTACGGATTCAGGATATGTGCATCCCTCCATTTTCCCACCAACTGCAATCTGCACAGAACCGCCGCCACACCCTCCCCCCGTTTAAGTGGTGAGTGAGATCTTCGCTTTTTGATGTGAGTATTGTCACCCATGTGTGTGTGTGTGCGTGTGTGTGTGTTTGCGTGCGTGCGTTGTGTGTGGGGGGGGTGTGTGTGTGCGTGTGCGTGTGTGTTTGATTTATATTTGATAGGCATATACGACATTAAGGATGGCACTGGCGTGAACGGTTGCGAAATGGCATTCGATTCGTAACCAGGAGATACTGACTTCGTATATCAGTCAGTAGACTTACACATTACTGACTCACTCAGAGCGGGAGAAAGTCGTATATTTTGAATGCAGAACCTCGGATATTTGGGCGTTCCCTTCTAACTGGTGTTTATTCAGGGAAAAATACAATACCATTCATAAGTATCGATGTCGTAGACTCCTTGCCTTAAAACTGTGCCAGGTGACCCTTTTGTACGGCATGTAGCGTGTTCTATTTATCCCTGTAATACCCATGTATCATATATGATCATCATTTATCTACATTAATTACTCAACATATAATGCCATACAATCCTAAATGCCCAATGTATATTTCATGTTACATGTAGTTAGATTGCAGAAATGATAGTAGCGGCATCTAGTGGGTTTGCATTAACTAATTTCTGAGTTATAGGAAACTGTGCCCCACCATTTTGCAAGTACCGCCACTTTTGTCTCAGATCAATGCCACATTTTACGAACTCATGGTGAGTATCTATTATAAGTAATCGATAATGTCGTAACATGCCACTGAGTGTTTATAATGGTTACAGCATGACAATGCAGTGTGAACAAGTTTTGCTGCAATTGATACTTTCATATGTTGTGTCATATATGCTACACTGGGCAGCCAAGCCAGCAATATATCACTGTCACCCGCAGCCAGGATTTAGATACATTGGCATTTGGATTAGCTGTTGTTAGGCTTACGCAAGTCGAATACAGATAATCTACATGACTTATATTCATTATTATTATACAATTTTATAAAAAGAAAATTAAGTTTGTTTAACAAAACGTTCACTTTTCTACAGTTATACACCAGTGAGCTTACCCTTAATCATAGGAACTAGATTATGTGCGATTTGTAACACTTATGTGTCCAATACAACTATTGTATTTATTAATAAAAAACATGCTTATTACTTTTTCCAGGTGAGCAGAGTATACAGCGCAATATGCTCTCGAGATTATTCTCAATGGAGGTGAAAGTGACTTTGAAAGCAGTAATGACAAAGAAATAACAGAGTTGGCGCTGGATGAAGAAGTACCAGAACATAACCATTCATAATTACTTTAGTTCAATTGATGATGAGCCATTATCGATATATCAAACAAATGTTCGACCGACCATTTGTACCGCCTGCTACTGCATTCGTTCCCGCTCCAGTGGAATCCCCAGTATAGTCTGCGTGCAACCGCAGGCATACATTCATGTGTGCTACCCTTTAACCTATGTTACTCATATGTGAACATGTGTAGGTTAGATGTAATAGTTGTAAGTCATTTATAGTGCATTCATTTTTTTACAATATTTTGTTGTATATCTCATCTAATGCCCAATGTAGCATATAATATGATACATTAAAAAAAGTAGGTCAAGGTCATTTACATGATGTTTTGATTGGAAATTTGAGTTCAGGGTCCACATAGTAGAAAAGTCACAGCTTTTTTCTTACATGCTTTTTATGTCTGGGCATTAAAGGGACAAATGTCGCTCACGAATATGGCTCAGATTTACGGGGTATGTATAACGCTGCACATCACTGAGCCTCACTGGTGCGTAACAACCGCACGACGAGGGGTTTAGAGGACCCACAAATTGGGTTACAATTAGGCAGAAGGAATTCTATATATTCTCACGTATCGGTGCTTCAAGTGGGCGCAATTTCTACCCACGAGACTGACATAGAGAGGTGTATTAACGGTCGTCAATACATTTGCCAAGGTAGGTTAAAACAGAGTATTTAAAGAACATACGTACGTACATAATTCAGAACTCAGAATTAATTTGTTTGACATATAAATACGATACATATACAATGAATAACGTAAGTAGTAGATAACGTCGGGAGACTCCCATTAAGATATATAATATCGCTAGCACAGGAGCCACCCCATAAATATAAACAACAAACTTTACATGACACAAATCAGAAAAGCATGACTTGTTTTTATAGTTGACAATTACTCAATGTATCAACATACATACATAATACAAGGACTGATTATATGTATTCGTGTACACATTGACGTACACATGGATACTTAGGTACACATTTCAATATGTATTACGAATTACAAATATATCAATTATGAATACGACAACTGGATTAATAATTTAAAATAAAAACGTTTTTGTGTATGTTGAAAAACCATATAGATTGTGGGTGTAAATTGTATTAATGATAATACTTGGTGTATTGTTAACTGTCTCTACTATGTTGTGTCTAATGCATTTTTTGGCAAATTTATGTTTGAATCTGGACAAAAACAGATTATTTCTTTCATTTTTGCTTTAATTTTAATTTTATTTTCATTGATGTGTGTTTGGAAAAAACATTAAAGCGGTAGGGTAAAAGATTGTTAATTAATTTATAGTAAAATGTTAATTGTTGACACTTTATAAATGTAATCCAACTTTAGCAACTGAAGTCTTTTAAAAATAGGACTTGTGCCTCAGATAGACTCATCGGTTCAGCTAATCCCGGCCTCAGATAGACTCCTCGGTTCAGTTAAACCCGGCCTCAGATAGACCCCCTCGGTTCAGCTAAACCCGGCCTCAGATAGACCCCACGGTTCAGTTAAACCCGGCCCAAGATTGACACCTCGAATCAGCTAAACCCGGCCTCAGATTGACACCTCGAATCAGCTAAACCCGGCCTCAGATTGACACCTCGAATCAGCTAAACCCGGCCTCAGATTAACACATCGAATCAGCTATAAGTCGGGCCTCAGATTGACACCTCGAATCAGCTAAACCCGGTCTCAGATTCACCCTTAGATTCAGCCACACACTGCCTCAGAATGACCCCTCAGTTCTCCGAAACTCGGCCCCAGAGTGACCTCTCGATTGACCCTGCCAAAAATAACTGCAACAAATCACACTACAGGAGTTTAAATATAAGTTGTACAAAGTGTTTATGCGGCATATGTGACGCCATCTTGAGGGCAGTTTTGAAAACACATTTTACATGATGACAACATACTGGCCTCATGCTGTCACTGATCTGATCCAGTATGTGTTTAAATAGGGACTTTAATAAAAACGACTGACATATACAGCAAATGTCACGTTTCGCATATTCGACGGTGATTGTTTGTCAGAACAGTGTCTTGCTAGTTGAAAAGCACGGTACAGTTCTCCCAACCAGGAAGTTAAATTTCTGTTTCGACCCTAGACCGGATGCCTACCCACACATTAGGCTTAACACTCATAACCAGTTTTAACAAGATTGCCATTCAAAACAAAACCTACTATGGCAATTCATTCGCATATTGGGTGTGCAAATATGTTTCCTATGATGTATGCATACCCTGCCTTTATGAGATATATGTGTGAAAGTTTGTATAAAATGTATTCACACAGCTAGCATTTACATAACAAGTAGCTCAGTCGTTCTATTCATCTATTAATCATCGCACCACGCGCGCACTACATGGGAGATGAACTTTACCCGTACGTAGCTAGTCGGGGACCAACCCAATAACTTTTGTGTTGGCGGCCATTTTAATCTATCTCATGCTAGATTGATAATTTAACTATATATTTTCTTTAAAGTTTCACAGCACAAGAAACATTAATTATCAGACCTAGTGTGAACAATTCTTAACAACAGCTTACGTCATCTTAATGAAAAATCCAACCAACCCTCAAATGCGTCTCAGTCTGGTGGCGCTGTAATTTGTATTATTCTATATACTTTGATAGCTGCATAGCCGCGACCGGATTCATCACTGCGACTAATTCACTCAATTCGATGGTCGCCATGACGTCATTCGGCCCTGTAGTCGTTGTTGGTTGCTTGCTGCTGATATCTTCACCGCTCCAAGGACGTAAGTACCATCGTTCATTACACGACGGAGGTATCCGAAGTCACATTTTGCAGAAGTGTTATTATTATTATTTTATACCTGTCAACGTTTTTGAATTCCAGAAGATTTTTTCAGCGGTTCAGCACGCTGTCCGCGTCGCGCTGTCTCTCGGATCTTGACATCGGTGCTGTTGAAGATTTCTCGCCGGAACAGCGGTTCAGCACGTCTCAGTATGTCTCCTGTGATGTCGCTCTGTCTCGGATGGCAACATCGGAAGACGGACGGGAGTGTGCTGTTGGAGATTTGAAACGAAAATCCCGAAGATTTGCCTGTATTCTGGAAGACAGGGAGATACACAAAATCAGGGAGACTCCCGGAAATTCCGGGAGAGTTGGCAGGTACATTATTATGTTGAATCATAACGTTTCTGGACGGCGGCAGCGAGGACACGCGGGTGACAAACCAGATTAGATGACAGTAGGGTCAGGTTATTACGATGTCTCAATTGGTTAACGGACGTATCATAGCATTTTCCTTCCACGAATCAAAGCACTTACAGCCACAAACCGAACCACACAGCAAATTGAATAACTATGTGCAGCACACATTCTTGAAGAGTGTTCAAATATGTTGACAATAGAGCAAAGTTGTCCGCAGATATACTCGTTACCCAAGTGAGGCAAAGTCAAGAACCTAACTAATTTTAACGCAACAGAGAACATTCCTACAATAAATGCCATCCCGGAAGCGAATTGCGAAGTGTACCCGGTATAGCATCGGCGATGGTACGCTATGCCCATCAGCTGTTATCACTGGTTGAGAACTGCGGCGATTAACGAAATATCAACAACTAGTCAATCAGTTGTTGTTTTGTCAAATAAAACTTTAAATGGACGTATATGTTCGTCTACCCGGAATTAGCGTGTTTTCTGTGTTGACTGTGGGAAAGTAAGCATCGTGGAACACCAAAGGTATATCAGTTAACTTAACTTAACGACTCGGCTGTGTTGTCTATAAAGCTTGTTTTGAAAGTAAATGTTTTGTTGGTCGTGCTTTCAAATGGCGACCGTTGTTACGGGTTTACTAAACACAATTTGTCCGGCAGTGACCTTAAGCAAAGTTAGTATTAGTCTTAAGAACATTATATTAATTAATACATGAAAAACGTGGAACAGACTATTTCATTTTAACAAGACAAAGTGTGTGGAGTACGACATGAGCACACGGAAAACGTATAACTCTATATTATGATGCATTTGTGTGCGTGTGCATTATGATTAGTGCAACATGCTAACAGTAGCATACACTCAAAGATGGTAACCACAGTTTTTTTGAAGCTTGCTATTTGTTATCAATATCACGATATGGCATCTTTGCCTCTATGTAGTTTACTAATTACGCTAACATGACATGTCATATTGCTCCAACATAACATTGTGATGCATAAATAAAATATTTATTTTATACTACTTTATACTTAGAGAATTCAAATCACCAGTACTGGAACCTTTAATCATATCTTCAATAATCTTGTAAAGCCTCAGATCTTGCATTTACTGATGCGATCTCAAAAAGTGGGATAGTACCCCTTCCAAAGAAAAGATATATTGCACTGGCAACAAATTATCGAGGTATACGCTTTACACCAATAGCATCTAAGATTTATAATCGTCTCTTACTAAACAGATGAAAACCTGCCATTAAACCTCTTCTGAGATGGAATCAAAATGGTTTTTCGCAAAGGTCGATCTGCAACTGGCCACACATTAGCTCTGCGCATAATTGTCGAAGAAGCAAATGTCAACAACGTGCCTGCAGTACTGACATTTTTATGCCAAATGTTCAAAATCTTACGTGCCTATGGATTGCCTGCGAACATTGTGAGTGCTATTGAAGTCCTGTAAAAAGACACGACAGCATCCTTTATTTCACCTCACTGAGAAACCGAGTTCTTTGACATTAAGGCCGATGTTTTACAGAGTGATACATTAGCTCCATACATATTTATTATATTATTGCACTATGTCATGCGACAATCAACGAAGGAATCTGGTCTTGGCTTTAATATCAGAAAACGGAGAAGTAGGCAGTTTCCAAAGGAAGAAATCACAGATCTTGCATTTACTGATGATTTAGTCCTGATAAGTGATAACATCAAGTCTGCACATAGATTACTGGAACATGTCGAGAACAATGCATGAACTGTTGGACTGGCTCTAAATGTGAATAAAACCAAGGTAATCACGTAAATAAAGATGAATGCCAATAATAAAGATGGCTAGTGGTGACGTATTTGAGGAAGTAGACGATTTCCGGTATCTAGGTTCCTGGATATGCAGTGCAAGCAAATAAGTTCACATACGCATTGCCCTAGCCTGGCAAGCATGTAACAAGCTAGACCATGTGTGGATGGAAAACGTAATAGTACAGCGGCTAAGGGATTTGATTGTGCACTTTTTTGACAAAAGCATGAACAATGGCACACATATAGTTTATGATGTATATTTTCATCTAAAGCCTAGGTACCCATCGCTATCGACATGGTACCTAGCCGCCATCTTGATTGTTACAATGGCCGCCACGGAAATCCATTATCCAGATATATCAGCTTCTAAGCAAAATAAAACGTGTTCTTGGTGTCTAACCCAACATTTCCAGTGTCAATGAAAAAGACTAAAACAAAGTGCTATCCATCATTGCATATTGCTCCATATATTGACACAAAGACGTTAGGTGATGATGCTATCATCCACACGCACTACCAAGTGTAGATGGACGGTTGATGAAGATGCGCAGCAATAATGTATCCTATACATTACATCCCAGTTGTCCACTGTCGGAAGAGTATATCTTGTATTATTATTGTCATTGTGTGCACGTCAGCGTGGCAGACGTGATGTGTTTCGCTTGTGCCATTCCACACGATATGTACCGTCACAGTTCTTTGTAGAAGTAGAGTTAATAGATATATAGGTAGATAAAATATATAAATAAATATATACATATATGATTAAAATGTCCATACTATGTATGTGGTAGGCATTTTGCTGACACACTCAAGCAACCAAAAAGAGCACACAGAATACGTAGCGGAACCAATCAAAGTTTGTTTCATTATTTGTTACACTGTGTAATGTCATACGTTTCCGGTGGATAGGTAATAATCAGCACACAAGGTCAGAGAGTTGTGACCACAGTCCAGAAATCCACTTGGAGTACCTTCAGCCGTACATACACGAGTAGGCCGACAACGGCATATGTACCATATGTACCATATGTACCATATGTACCATATGTACCATATGTACCATATTGTGGTAACCAAGGATTTCCCAAAGTGGATATCCGGCAGTGTACAAATGTGTGGCTATTCAGGCCGTAGGGCTATTCCTTGCTGTTGAAATAGATTAGCGTTTTAGCGTTAAAACCACTTTTGTCCCATTGCAACCCCTGCCATTGCCAACAACCTGTGAATTAGGAAACATTAATGCTATGTCCTATCCTGACCTGGTGTGACATAGTCTCAAGTTTCCTTGGTTGAGGGAAGAAGTCGGCATGGGTAGCATGTGCTTCAATCCCCGCTGTTACAGATGTCGTCCTCGCCCTGTCACCACATGACGTCGACTCGTACAGTTAATAAGATAGAGATGTTCATCACCGAAATTTGCATTAAGACTTTTACACTCAGCAGGGTGGATGAAGCAAGGAAATCGCTTGTTGCCCAGGGACCTGGTACCAAATTGGATTTGTGAGGTCATAAGCTCTTGCGCCAAATCTTCACCTGTCTAGTATGGGACACTGCAGTTGGCGTGCAATTGATTCAGTATGGAAACCATGCTGGACATGAACTACCAGAGGCATCGATGCCATCTCATGACCTAGTGCACTGTGGTTGCAAATCTAAATGTAATCAAACTTACATATTATGTTTCATCAATATGTACTTTGTGAGGTAATTTGTGGTTGATAATATAACTGAATACAATTGTGCAACGGCCTGAATGGTTGTACTCGCGAAGGCACATGCCATTTAAACCGGATATGGATTCCTAAACCCAAAAGACATTCATATCATGTTCCTAGAAGGTATATATGCATGGCAGCCATCTTGATATACTGCGTGACTATCAGTTGATGGTTGTAGCCTATTTACTTTCATTGACATTACCGGATTACCGGATTAAACACAAACAGTATGTTTTATGTTGCACGGAAGCTAACTAATACATTATTTTGGATGTTGGCCAACTTAAATGTCAACGTGTCTATCCTCTGGAGATAAAACACGTGGAAGAAGTGGATTAGTTAAACCTGAAATGTTGGTATAAACACTGTTATCATGTATGTATGTTGTGTGGAAGCTGATATACTCGGACAGATGATTTCCATTTGAAAAAACATTTTATATTTCAGTACGGCCGTCACATGGAAAAAATAAAGTGGCACAACTGGATTCTTTGACACTTAAATATATGACCCACATATGGATACCTCATATGTAGTCATCAACCTCAAGAGGCACAAAATCATGATCGTAAAACGTATATGCAGGTCAGCCATCTTGAATTTCAATATGGCCGTCATCTGAGGATATGGCAGAAATGGATTCCTTGATCCTGAAAAAGGTGGTTTAGCCACAAAGAACATGTTTATAATAATTACGTTCCTTAGAAGCTTATATATTTAGGTGATGAATTTCCATGGCGGCCATCTTTACTTTCAACATTAACAATATGACTAGTTTATCGTAGTCCTAGCATACGACAAGAGGATGAAGTAAAATTGCGTGTGCTGGATTTAGTGTTCTCTTCTGAAAAGGAATTAGTTGATAATGTGAAAGTATATAAATCTCTGGGATCTAGTGATCATAACCAGATCCATTTTAATATAAAAGTACAATCAGGGAATAATGGTAAAAAGCAATGGAGGAGAAACTTTAACAAAGGGAAATATAAACAAATGAGAAAATATTTAGCACACATAGATTTGACTGCCTTAATTACGAACAAGACAGCAACAGAATGTTAGACCGTTTTGAAAGATGAGATTGAGGGCACTATTGAAAGATTTGTTCCCCTGAAAAAGCAAGGGAAACGATCCAGGAAGGATAACCTATCAAAGGAGGCTATACGTAAAATTGCGTACAAACAAATTATGGAGAGAGTTTATAGAGACACTGGAAACATAGAAGACTGCAACAACTACAAAGAGGTCTTTAGCCTAGCTAAGGCCGAAATTAGACAATCTAAACGAACGTTTGAGCAAAAATTGGCAAATCATATAAAACAAAATGACAGCAGGAGTTTCTACGCTTACGTACGGAGTAAACAGAAGTTTGGAGATAACGTGGGACCACTTAAAACAGCGCAGGAAACGTAATATCTTATGTGATTCATATGGCAGAGGCCCTGAATGAGTATTTCACCGTCAGTACCAGTTAGTAAATTTGAGGGGGATGACTCAGATCATTTAGGGCAGTTGTTTGTTACTCCTGAAATAATATCAAGGAAAATTAAGAATTATCGGATGATGAAGTGAGGTAGGCCATTGCGACTCTCAAAATAAACAAGTCACCTGGCATGGACGGAATCACAACTGAAATGATCAAAGCGGGTGGTGAAACAATTGCACAATGGATGTGCGAACTATGCAACCAGATCTGGGATTCGGGCATCGTTCCTGAATACTGGAAAGATGGTGCTGTCGTCTGTATCCACAATAAAGGAAACCTACCTGAGTGTGACAACAGGAGAGGTGTGACATTGCTATCCAGGAAAAGTGTGCTGCCAGATGGTATTGAACCGAATGCGAGATGTGGTAGATGGCGATCTGCGTGAGGAACAAGCAGGCTTTAGGCCCAAACGCTCTTGTGCTGAGCAGATATTCACATTCAGACGCATTATTGAGAAATGTTAAGAGTACCAGTTACTCCTGGCAATCAGTTTCATAGAATTCACCAAATCGTTTGACAACATCCACAGACCCTCCATGTGGAAAATATAAACTACGTATGGAATCCCACAAAAGATTCTATCAGCAATAGAGAAGATACATGAAAACTCGAGATGTTGTGTAAAAATAGAAGGTGGCTACAGTAACTATTTCCATGTGATGACTGGTGTCAGACAAGGCTGCAATCTCCCCCCCCCCCCTCCTTCTCTTTGCTGTGGCCATTGACTGGGTCATGTGGCTAGCAACCACAGGCAATTAAGGGATTGTGTGGGTCAAGGAGGAGCGTTTATCAGACCTGGACTTTGCTTATGACATTGCTGCCCTCTCAGACACCACCCAGGGCCTATAAAGTCTCGTGAAATGAGCAGGTACGCTGATGGCTTGGAACTTGTTATCAGTGAAAATAAGACAAAAATCATGCTGACAGGGGAGCATCAACCACCGACAGATGTTTCGATCAACCAGAAAAAAGTAGTAACAGTCGAAAACTTCACCTACCTTGGCAACTCCACCAACTACCAAGGAATCATCGATCATGAACTAAACTGCAGAATGGTTAAAGCGTCAGCAACCTTCTACTGCGCTCTACAATGAGCTGACTCGGCCATGTCACAAGGCTCTCACCTACTAGACCTGCCCAACAAGCGCTATGGTAGATACCAGCTGGCCAGAGAAAGAGGGGACGACCAAGAATGAACTGGCGCCAAACAATCGACCGCGACCTACATTTGGTCAACAAAAGTTGGAGCGACGTCAGAACACTAGCAAGCGACAGATCTGGACGGCGTGCTTTGACTGTTTCACGCGTCTCTAGACGCGGGAGCCGCTACGTATAAGTCTACGTAAAATTAAGAAGATGAAAGAAAACAAATCACCTTAAGTTGACGGGATATCACCGAAACTGCTTAAGGAAATGGTAGAGCAAATCAGTACACCACTTGTTATATTCTTTAACGTGTCACTTAAAGAGGGAATCGTTTCACTAGAATCGAAAGAAGCAAACATTACGCTATTATTGTTTTAAAGGGATCGAGGATCAAGACAGAATAACAGACCATTCAGTTTAACATCAGTTTTATGCAAATTACTAGAAACGCTTATAAGAGACCTCATGTTGGAATTCCTTATAAAACACAAATTAATAAACAAATCTCAACATGGGTTGTTAAAGGCTAGGTCTTGTCTAACCAATCTGTTATGTTTTTGGAAGTCATTACAAAGTGGGTAGACGATGGGTCACCAGTGGATATTGTCTACTTAGATTTTCAGAAAGCATTTGATAAAGTGCCACATCAAAGATTGTTGCTTAAACTAAAATCACATGGCATAGGGGGTGGTGTGATCAGCTGGATACAAACATGACAGAGAGTAATAGTAGAGAGGAAATTACAGACTGGAAACCAGTTTTCGGTGGAGTGCCACAGGAGTAAGGGGACTTATATTATTCTTGATATATGATGATTGGATGATGATGATATATCAAGCAAAGTACTGAAATTCGCAGACGATACAAAGTCGATCAGAAGAGTTAACACAAACCCACTTAAACAAACACGACAAGATGATCAGGCCAAATTAGTCAAATGGTCTTAAAAATGGCAAATGTTCAATTTGAGAAACGTAAATGCATTCACACAGGACATGGAATTGCTGACAAAGAATACAAAAAGGGGATAATATATTAGATAAAACTGTAAAAGAAAAGGATATAGGATTGACAGTTTGTGCTGACATGAAAGTTTCGGAGCAATGTAGAATTGCTGCTTCAAAGGGTAACCAAATACTAGGGCTAATTAGAAGAAGTATCACATATAAGGAGATACAGCTGACTGTACCACTGTACAAAGCAATAGTTATACCTTATATGGTATATTGCATACAACCATGGCGGCCATATCGTAAGAAGGACACAGATAAGCCAGAAAGAGTCCAACAAAGAGCACCTAAGCTGATTCCTGAACTGAAATATCTGAGTTATGAAAGACGGCTATTAGAATGCTGGTTGACAACATCAGAGAGTAGGAGATTAAGAGGCGACAACACGAACCGAGACGAAGGCCTGTACCGACTATCGTACATATATGACGATCTCTTGAAGAGCCACCCAGGGCGCAGCCGTGGGGGGCACACACCTGGGTGACTACGTCTGCGCTAAAGACGCAGCTAAAGCAGTCGAAACGTCACAAAAAAGGTAAACTGACTGTGAAATTTAAAAATATCACTCATTTGAGCCATCCAGTCTGATGAACCTCTTCACTCATAAGAGGAGACCAAATAGAAGTCTTTAAAATATTGAATGGTTATGAAGATATTGATAGAAATGTTTTCTTCAACCTTAAAGAAGGCAGTAGAACCTGAGGGCACAACGCAGCATTAGTCAAAGAACAGTGTAGGTTAGATGTGAGAAAATGCTCATTCCCTCAGACGACAATAAATGACTGGAACAAATTATATGATGATTGTGTTAATGCTAGCAATGTGAATATGTTCAAAAGTAAAGTTGGCATCTGTCTGGGGAGGGTGGGCTATACGTATGTGGAAAATTGATGGACTTTCGATAAGCTAAAGGCTTCCTTGTCCGCATGCCGTCTGGAGCTTGTAGCTGTGGACGACAATCTTGTTAAATCTTGTCTCGTTCTTCCACACATCATCACACAAAATTTTATTGTGTAGCAGTATAATTAGTAGATATAGAGCTGATTTTTTTCAGTGGGGAGTATTATTATAACATACGTATTTCGTTTTAAGCTCGGCGACCTAACTGTAGCTATGCTACACCTATTAACATCACATTGCCGTCACCACAGAAAAGCATCACAACACCACAGGAGCAAATATGTAAACACATATAAATACTATATACGCACAATAAAAGCGTTGCAATGCGCAACAATACCACAAATTGGACTGTAAGTGTTTATTGCTGTCATCCCGTCGACTCAGACAGGAGGTACAACTTAGCCTCCGAAACACATGTGGTTAAGCCGGCTGTAGGCTGTGCCCCCAAAGTAAGCCGGCTTGATTTGTTACCCTGTATTTGACTGTCGCAGCAGAAGCAGGTCCCTGTATAGGAACAATAAACACGTGACCCGCTACAGCGAACCGGATATTAAGACGAACGGGTTTATGTTGGACAAGAGCCCAAAATGGCTGTCCAGTCATTCTGGTGATTTTGGCAGAAATGCACACCTTATAATCGCATCTATCAATGGTCAGTTTAGTTTCCCCAACAAACGATCCAAAGCTAATAAAACGCGTGCATTTATGAACATATACATACAAAAACAGCAGACAACATGCGATAAAATCACATCGTTTTTTAAGTTTGCCCCAATTTTAGCAATAAATCAAAAACCACGGACAATATTTCAAAAAGTGAGGTATCATTTTTAAACTCATCACCTGTGGAATCCAAAATAGTACACAACTCAATTCCACAATTTTGTGACTTAAAACCCTCTTTGCTGTGTCAGGTGACATATCTTTGCGTACATGTGTCAGACCCGTAGGCTGAGATCGGAGTGAGCGCGTACGTATCCCACGCTGAGGCAAAATACATCCGTTTGGAGGGAACTAGTTGTGAAATGGTGACGCCATTTTGTTAACGATGTCCAACAATAACTCCCTCAACAGCAAAAGTTCTCCCCTCCTCTTCGACTGCGAAAAGTCTCCAACACAACACTCTCTTTTCTTTTTGACATATCCAATACGTGAGTTTACCTTGTAGAGTCATTCGTCAGCGTAGCACGCCAACTTCTTCATTACACAAGACGTATGACGTCATCGTACAAGTTGGCGTGCTACGCTGACGAAAGACTCTACACTGTAATATCACGTGTTATTTTGGATATATCAAAAAGAAATTGTTAGCATAAAAAACGAACTATCCTGAAGAACGGACAGCAAACAAAACAACACTCTTGACTTTGAGAAATCCCCAACACAACCCCCAGGCTCAGTCTCAAATGTGATGGGTGTTTGTTGGAAATGTGTAATTCCAGGCTGTAAAGCATCAACCACGTTCCAGGTCTGTGTCTTGTATACGCCATTACGTGAGGCGACGGGTGGAGCGTGTCACGTTGTTGTCTGAAATCTTTAGATATTAGCCCTTTTTAGAGTCTTCCTTTCCCGGGCTATTTGGCAA